>CM016488.1:7033857-7603857 GCA_002890555.2 Lagenaria siceraria
GATATAGAGGATCAAACCTCCAACATCTAGGATAAAAGATCATGCTAATTACCATGGAGTTATACTCACTTTGACGTGAAATCTTACTTTAAAGTTTTAAATATGGTCAATTTAATTTGAGCATAGTTCAACTAGTTTAGTTATAGATCATTGACCAAGATGGTCAGAAGGTTAAATCTCTCAACTTCATAATATTTGATAATGTTGAACTAAAAAAAATGTTTGAATTCTCATGTGCGTTGTTTGATGAAATTATAAAACATACACATGGTATAAATTGATAAGATTTCAACTATCATGAGTTTGCCTAGTAGAGTAAATAGGAGGTATGACCTTGATAAAGGGCTAAGATCAAGCCACAAGTTTAATCTATTGTGGCCACCTACATAGGATTTAATATTTTGAGGGTTTCCTTGACACCCAAATGTATGTTGACCCGAACGTTCACGAACAATTATTGGATCTAAGAACTTTTATGATGTCATGTAAACTTATAACAAATTTACTTGTAACATTATGGAAAGACTATATATAAATATGAAAATCAACATTTTTTAAAGTGATTTTCATAATATCTGTAACCCTCTTGGAAGGAACGAAGCTCTCCTTGAAGCAACTTGAAGTGTAGTTGTATTTAATTGATGCTTGACTTGCCTTAAATGAAGCTTGGGATGTATTTGTGATCATTTCATGCTCAACATCCACATTAATGCAACTTTTTCTTGAATTTCTTCTTGGCATAAAAACAAATTCAACTCCGTCCTTGAACTCCATGTTGGATTATTCATATATCATTCTCCATAATTCAAAATTTGTAACTCACAACCATAATTTGAAAGTTTTAATGATATGAATTAATATAAGATGTCTACCCTATGGGATTATGGGCATCCAATTAGAATATTCATATTATTCTCTCCTTTAGATTCTCATATATATGCTAAGTTAGGAAAAAGTTACATAATTTTATTTTATGGATCTAAGTAACATGTATATCTCTTTATTGATTTTCGCTTTCTGTCATGCTCAAGGTCCTAGAGAATAAAATTTTTAAAATTTATTTTTCCAATATCACTTTGATAAAAAAATTCATAAAGTTTAAACGATAAAATTTAATAAGTACATTTTCAATTTTAAAAACTAAACATTGCCTCATTGAATATATAAGAACTAAATATGTTTTTTTTTTAAAAAAAAAATTTAAATTCAACGATTATAAATTAATGGGACTCATTTTCAAAACTTTTTAGGCTCAAATCTTCATTCAGTTGGTAGTAACCGTCCAATGGACCCCATTATCAACAAACCAATATTTCCCGCCAAATTCGATTCTTTTAGTTTTATTTCATCTTCTTCCTCTGTTCTCAATCCATCATTCTGATTGCAGAGGACAAAGCTCCCCTCCCATGGCGTCCTCTCTCCATCTCTCTCTCATCCTCCTCTCCCTCCTCCCTCTCCTCTCTTCCCTTTCTCCCGACGCCATCCTCGACGCTTCCGAGATCCTCAAGGACTCCGGCTTCTCTTCCATGGCCCTCACTCTCGAGCTCGCTTCCCGTTCCCTCTTCCACCATTCCTCCTCCCTCACCATCTTCGCCCCCGCAGACTCCGCATTCTCCCGCTCTAGCCAGCCACCGCTCTCTCTTCTTCAGTACCACCTTCTCCCTCACGCCTTCTCTTTCGAAAGCCTCTGCTCTCTCCCCTCCGGCGCCAAGATCTCCACCATGCTCCCCAGCCGATTCCTCACCGTCACCAAGGACGACACTCGGATTTCACTCAACAACGTCACTGTCGACAGGCAGCCAGTCTACGACGATGGATCTCTCATAATCTTCGGAATCAAGAAGTTCTTCAATCCGTTCTTCGAGAGTTCTAACGCGAGTAGCAAGAGAATCGTACAACCCGATCTTGAATGTCGCGATTCTTCGATTGAGAGCGATCCGATTGGGGCACTGGCAGCAGCGCTGAGAAACAGAGGCCGGTGGGTAATGGCATCTTTTCTCGATTTGCAAGTTCTAGGGTTCCATAATCAACCCGCGGTGACGATCTTTGCTCCGACCGACGATTCTTTAATGAATCGCATTGGTAATTTCTCCGATTGGATGTCAATCTTTCGCCGGCATGTAGTCCCTTGCAAGCTGTGGTGGTCGGATCTGGCGAATTTCCCCGGCGGAACTGAAATAAAGACGTATCTGAGAGGGTTTAGCATCAATGTGAATCGGAGTAGTGGGGTTTTGACACTGAACGACATGTCGGTTATCTTCCCTGACATGTTCTACAGTGAAGGGATTGTGGTTCATGGAATTGGAGGAATTCTTGCGATACAAAAGGAAATGGAAAGAGAAGTGGAAGAATCTTCATCAATGAGAAGTGGAGAATCTCCAGAATCTGGGTTTGAAGTGAATGACAGAGATAAAGCTGTAGCACATTACAATTTCTCTGTTTTCAGGTCATGAATTCTTTTCATATTATGATTTTTTAAGCATTTGATTCTCATTCTATGAATATGATTCTGGATCAATTTCTGTGCAAAATTATGAACATTTCTGTGCATTTTGAATCAAGGTGTTAAAGATGTATAACTAAATCATTGAAATACCACAAAGCAATTACAGGTTACAAGTGAAAATTTGCTATCAAAATCATCCTACTATTCCAACCCATGTAGCATGAAGGTTCAAAACAATATGAATTAAAGAAAACCATTTTTGCTTTATATATCAGCAAAATGACAGGTTTTCCAAGAGGTTTAACAAGTACATTACCATTTCTAGGAGTCATCTCTTCCAAACCAAACTTTCAGAACCCTTAACTCAACCGAGCAACGGTGCCTTTCGCAGTTTTTCGATCTTCTCTGCCAGAAGTAAAGCAGTATCCTTTCTGCCCTCATCAATAAGAGCCTGTTTCAAATTGCTAAACATCGCTGCTGGCGGCCGAATACCTACATCCAACATCTCTTGAAAGTATTTGCAAGCATCCTCTAACTTGTTCTCATGGCATAAGCTATTAATCAACGTCGAGAACATGTGCATTCCCGGAAGAACTCCTCTAGCCTTCATTTCATCCCAAATCCGAATCGCCATATCCACTCGTTCTTCGTTGCAAAACATTCTCACCATAATTTCGTATGTACTCACAGTTGGTTCACACCCAGGGTCGCTACTCATTTTTTGGAATATAGAATAAGCTTCCTTTGATCTCCGATTCTTTATCAAGTGATGTAATATGATGTCGTAAGTCCTCGAATTTGGACCAACGCCAAATTTCCTCATGTCAGCTACCATCCTATATGCATCGGCCATCTTCATTGACCAACAATAAGCCCCCACAACAGCATTATATGTCGGTGCCTCCAGAGCAAAGCCGCTAAGCTTCGACTGTTCAAAAAACTCCAGAGCCTCACTCAATCTCTTCTCAGAACCCAAACCATTGATCAAGGTACAGAACACATGAGGTGATGGCTTGACATTCTTCGCTTTCATTTCGTGAAACAACCGAATTGCTTCATCATACTTCTTTGCCTTGCAATGTGCATTGATAATTATACCGAAAGTAACGACATCGGGTTCGAATCCATCGTCTCTCATCTCCCTATAAACCTCATTCAACCTCAACAAATTCTGATCCTGACCCCATCCTTCTAAAAGAATTGTGTATGACTTGATATCAGGCTTAAATCTTCTGTGCTTCATTTTATCAAACACCTCTTGTGCTTTCTCAACGTTTCTGGATTTGCTCAGTGTATCAATTAGTCTATTGAAATCTGATACTCCCAGTTGAAATCCAAACTTCTCCATCTTCTCAAATGAATCGATTGCTTCCTTAACCTTTCTAGCTCGGGCATATCTCCGAGAGATTAAAGCAAACGTTTCTCGACTTAAAATTCCTTTGCGTTTCATATCACTCACCAAATTCCAAATCACATTAAACTGTTTGATCTTACCCAAGGATTCGATTAACCAGTTGTAGCTCTCCGTAGTGTGTTTGAAGCCTTTCTGCTTCTCTGCCCATCTGAAGAACGAAAGCGCAAGAAATCCGGCATTGCTCAGCTTCTTCAACACCTCCACAACCAGAGCCAGCGACACCTCCATTGAAGCACCATCAAGCAATGATTCAATGCAAGAATTAGGGTTTTTTGATATTAACTTACACAACTTTTCAGCATCCTGGGCGATTTCAGCACTTTCCATAGTAGAATTTTGGTTGGACTCCGAATCCTGTTTGCTATGCTCTGTACCATGATTGGTGAAATGGTGAGAGGCATCATTGCGATTCGGAATAAGCCCAGTTGAATGCTCATTGGAACGAGATGAAATGGAGATTGAAGATTGATTTGTAGTGATTGTTTTTGAACAAGAAACTGATCTAGCTGAAGCAGAGTGAGAAGAAGAAGCTGAAAGCGAGTGGAAAGAGCTTGTTCTTTGAGATAATCTTCGGAGGGAACTGAGGGATCGACGAAAATCCATTGGAGAATCAAAGAAAATGAATTAAAATCAGCAGGTTTAAGATGATTGTGTGCATCTTTCTTCTACTCATCTTTCTGCAGCCAACTCTAACATACAGTAGAAAAAATTCAAAAGTATTGGAATAGCTCTCAATAAACCAAAGTTTTTATCAAAGAATACATATGACCTACGACATGCTTTTCTAAACCATACTCGTATAAATACCAACAGAACATACTCATAAACACAACGTCACACAATAGTATATCAACATGTCAGTGTTACAAATATTAACTCAACATTATTATATGCTTAAAGATCCAAAATATATATAATTCAAGAACATAAACCATTTATATCAGTAGAATTCCACTTACCTTGAACTTGGTTCAGAATCTCAAAAGTGCTAGAAAATGAGTAATCTTACTTATCCAAAGAAACCTTCAACCTTAGTCCGAACACCTCAAATCAAGTCCAAACTAGAAATAGAGAACACCCAAAGTTATAAACTAATCTACATCACTTTAATTTAGTTATAAACTAATCTACAGCACTTTAATTTAATTCAAAAGGATCTAAATAGAATTCTAATGCCTAAAACTCACAAAAACATACTTGGGTCCTCACTAACAAGTGTTCAAGTAGTTCTCAAAATACTCCAAATCTACAAATAAGAGAATTCAAGTATTAGAGACAAACTTAAAGAACCTTAAACTAGTTTGAAATGAAATTTAGAGTGTTCTACCCTATAAAACTTATCTTAATGGAGTTGAATCCCAACTGAAATGTATCTGAATACGCTTAATCCTACATATTTGAAGCAGTTAAGAAGTGGGTAGCTCAAAAATTTGGTGGAAATAGAATGGGTAGTTACAAAAACTCGACGAAAAGGGAGAAACGTCGCTGGAACGCTGCTGGAAGATCGTGCAGAGCAAAGGATTCGCAAGCTTTAAATGGCCAAATTCGTGTGGGTCGCAAAATCGGAGGTGCTTGTCGCCGGAAGGGAAAGGCGTCGTGGGTCTCCCGACTCCCTGCTAGGTGGCCGCGCGTGGACTGAAACGAGAAGCGGAGGGGCTGCGGCTGGCCTCTTTTCACGACAATGAGAGAGGGGGAGTGGGAGAGAAAAAGATGAGGAGATGGTTGTAGGTTTCTTTAAATCTTTTTCCCTTTTTTTTTAATTAAAGAAAAACGCTTCAAATTAAAATGGAAAATTTATGGTTTTTATTTAATTTCTAAGTGTCTCATTTTTCATAAAACTAAACACATTATTTAAAGTAAAAATCTAAGGGAGTGTTTGGGAAGCAAGATTACTGAAAATCAGAGAAGTATTAGCATGCGTGAAGTATCGAAGGAAAATATAAATGAGATTGTAAAACGTGACAACGGTGAAAATGAGGGTTTGGTTAAAAATTATCCAAACGGAATGAGTTTAATATTACAAATCGGGTCCAAAACGCTCAATCCAAACATGAATTTTGGATTACATTACAATTTAAACTCATTCCAATATGGTCCCAAAACAACTCCTAAAATATCACATCCATGAGTAGACTCCACATAGGATTTGCAAAAATGGCAAAGTGAGTTAGAAGGGATCCTTTTAGAATGTAAATTGCAAATAGTTGGGATTAGATTATTAAAAACCCTAAGCAATTGATTTTAACTTTTTGTCTGACTCTCGCCCCCGTAAAAGCTTTTAGGAGCGTTTGTTTCGTGGGAATCCAAAATTTTCATGGAGTAATGTCAGATGCTTGGGCATCTTGAGATTTCCAGACATCATAGGATGCCCTGATCAAGTGCATCTTGAGAGTTTTGGATGCCCTTCTAAAATATGGGTTTTCAAGATTTTCGTGTTGAAGCATAATTTTTTACTTTTTTTTCTCTTTTTTTCACATAAATATAAATATAACTCTTCTTTATTTTCATTTTATAATTGAAATAAATACTATGAATCATGTATTTCGCTCTTTATGGTTGTATGGTAGTTGTTTTTATCTTTGGAGGAAAATATCACATTCAAATTCAAATTAATATTTATTTTATAAAAAATCTTAAATTAATATATATTATTTTGTTGGGAAAAAATAACAAATAAAATGGTAAAACTATATTAATATAAAAAAAAAAGTTATTCAAGTATTCTCAAACATTTTTAAAAATATTATTACAAAATCATAACTTATAATTTTAAAAAATATTCCTAGGGAAAAACATCTCCTTGATAAAAATCATAACTTATGATTTTTATTTAATTCCAAACGTCTCCTTATTTTGTTTGGTTTTATTTGATATTGGTAGGGGTTATTGGCTTTCTCCGCTAGAGTATTGGGATATATGGGGAAATCTTTGTGTACAAATCAGAAGCTTGACTATCTTTTGATCATTCTTTGGTGCTCGTGGAATTATCGGAATGAACTTTGCTTCAACAAGGAAGAGCTTGACTGTTTCTTTTTTAATCATTCTTTGGCACTTAATGTTGGCTTTTCTTTAAATATTTTGATAATAACAAACAAGAATTAATGTACTAACAATTTGAGTGTATTGAAATATCTATTGCGTAGAGCTTAAAATAACAATTCTAACGCAATTTGAATCACTCAAATAGAAATTCAAATGAAAAAGATGTAATTAAAACAAGATTAAAAAAAAAAAATACCTGTGGCAGATGATGTGGCAAAACGGATGAATAGTGTGTGGACACATGGCAGAAATCAGATGGTTATTGGGAGTGTATTGATCCTCTCCAAATGTGGCACTTGGTGCTTTAATTTATTTTTTTTAAAAAAATTCATAAAGCATTTGATATTTTAACCGTCGGAGAGTTTTATATATGTATGTGTGTGAGTTGTTTTCAAATATAGAAAAATGAGCTAAACTATTTATAAATATAGAAAAATTGTATTGTCTATTAGCGATAGACTTCTGTCGATTGAACGAAGTCTATCACTGATAAATAGTGAAATTTTTTTATATTTATAAATAGTTTGATATTTTTTTCTAGAGTTGTTTTCAAATATAGAAAAATAAGTCAAACTATTTACAAATATAGAAAAATTTTACTATCTAGAATCGCGAGAGAATCTTATTGCGGCCTATCGCGATCCATCGTTGATAGACAGTAAAATTTTTCTATATTTATAAATAATTTGACTAATTTTTCTATATTTAAAAACAACCCATTTTTTTTAATTATGTCGATTATACTTTTTTTTTTTTCTTCTTCTTCGCTTACACTTTTTACATAGTTTATAAAATGTATAATATACTTTTCAAATGTATTATCATTTTATTTTTTAGATTTTGATTTTAGTTAGGATAATTTTTCGGGTTTTCATATAATTTTTATAAAAGTTGGTTTATTAAGGAAATCGCTAAAAGAATCAATTATGATTTATAAATCACTTCTTGAATAAATTTGAATTTTGTAGGTTGGGTTCTAACAGTGAAAATATCTATCAAAGCTGTATTATCATCTTTCAACTTTTTGTGAAGATTTATTTTCAAGGAATTTTCAAATACTATTTAAAGTGTCTTTTCATAATAATTTTGTTCATTTTTAGTCACATAAGTATAGTATTTTTTTTTTTTATAAAAAAGTGATGTGGGAATGGAACCTACTAAATAAAATAATAATATGAATAATAATGAGCCCATGCTACAAAACTGTTTCAGTAATCTAAATTTTGATATATATATCTATATATTATATATATTAGAAAACAACATTTTTATATTTCAATACATTTAAATTTTGAAATTTAAATTTAAAAAGCATAATTATATTAAATAAAAATAAAAAGGGTTAAAAATATAGTACATGAGGTTATAGATTCAATTATTTTTTTTAATTAAATTATGTATCATGTAATGTATTATAAATTATATAATATTATAAAATAATAATTATAAAAAAAATTTAACATACAACATGTTCACAAATTAATCAATAATAGTTTATAGGCAACTTAAAATAATTGTTTAAAGGAGCCCTTACAAAAATGGCAGAACATAATATATTAATTAGGCTCATAACTCACATGTTTGTTATTTGCAAAAATGGCAAAAATAACGAAGTCTTGCCTACATATAAAAGATGTAAAACATCGCAGATGCCCTCACTACTGATATACATTTGATACACTTGATACACAACTTATATACATTTGATTCACTTGACTGATATACTTGATATACTTGCACTTACTGATATACTTAATATACTTGTCAATGCATGGTGGCCACCTACCTAGGATTTAATATCCTACGGGTAAGTTTGCCCGCATGTTGTAGGGTCGGGTGGGTTGTCCCGTGAGATTAGTCGAGGTGCGCGTAAGCTAGCCCAGACA
This sequence comes from Lagenaria siceraria, assembly GCA_002890555.2. Taxonomy (NCBI): domain Eukaryota; kingdom Viridiplantae; phylum Streptophyta; class Magnoliopsida; order Cucurbitales; family Cucurbitaceae; genus Lagenaria; species Lagenaria siceraria. The sequence goes on from CM016488.1 coordinate 7,042,646, forward strand.
CTCACAGATATATATATATATATATATATATATATACTTGTCAATCATGCACTCGTTTATACTGTTGATAAATTTGATACAATTGACTGATATATTTGATAATAATTTACTTGATTGATAAACTACTGATAAATTTGTCAATCATTCACTCGTTTATACTGTTGATAAACTTGATACACTTGACTGATATACTTGATAAAAATACATGAGGAATACTGCTGATGAACTTGATAATGATGCATTATTTTATAATGCTGATACACTTAATTGATATAATGTTGATACACTTGATTAATATACTTGATAATGATGCACTTAACCGAGTTGATATACTTTATAAAGATACATTTAGATTTTTATATTTTTTTAAAAAATTGAATTTCTTCTTCTTTGCATCAACATATCAATCCCCCCTCTCCCCCCTCTCTCTTTCACCAAGCAGCACTCTCTCACACCATCTACCGCCGACCACCACTCACCTCCTTGCCGCTTACCTCTGTCGACTGTCGCACGTCAGGTTGCCAATCGTCGGTCGTTGCTTCTTTCTCTCTCTCTCCCTCCCTCAACATATCTCTCTTTCTTTTCCCTAGCATCTCTCTTTCAACAACTAGTACTACTCCACATCATCTCTCCTCCCCCCTCCAACATCTACCCTCCCCTCCCCCCCCCCCCCCACCTCTCCAACATCTCTCTTTAACCAACTAGCACCATTTGCCACCACCCACCGCTCTACCTTACCTCCGTCGACTGTCACACATCTGGTTGTCGATCGCCGCTTTTCTCTCTCTCTCTCTTTCTTTCTCTCTCTATCAATTGATTGTTTAGGACAAATATGGAATAAAAAAAAAATGAAATTAAATTTGAAGTTTTTGCCATATTTGCAAAATATTAAATATGGGTGACACGCCTATAAAATAGCATATTCAAATTGTCACTCATTACAATTTCCTTTGTTTAAACATTTTATTGATCTACTACTAAACATATATCTAAAACATGAAATACATCTTTATTTTTAAATTTCATACAACCTAAATTTTTTTTTTCGTGGATGTTCCAATAAATAAATTTAAAAAAAAGAAAAAAGAAAAAAAAACTTTGGGGATGCCGAAAAGAAACAGCTCTTTTGTCAAACCTCCAGCTATAAGTCCTTCACATTATAATAAGTTCAAATTTAATTTTGACTCTATATAATTTAATTAAATTATTGTGAATTATTTTAGTTGGACGTATGTTCATAAATTAATTATTGCAATTACTTTGTTTTAAATAACTCTAATATATTACTCATGTTAAGAAATAATTCTAATATATTATTTAATTAAGAATAATTTAAAATATATCTCAAACAAAATAAATTCTTTATCATGCTGTTTACAATTTCATACATGTCAATTTGAGCATAGTCACAATTCAATTGGAATATGTGTATAAAATCATTAAAAAAAAATAGAGATTCAAATTTTCGAAAAATATTTTCATATATTTTTGTTTGTATTTTAATTGAAATGCCAAAAATAGAGACTTAAATTAAAATTATCCCAAATAATAAAAAGGAATCATTATAGAAACATTTAAACCTAAACTACACCTATAAATTGGAAAAAAAAAATTACTCAAACCACATTTGGTTTTGAAATACATAAATAAAGTTTTATTTTATTGATTTGAATTATTTGTTTAGAGTTTTAAGTCTCCGTAACATTATTTAAAAAAAAAAAAAGAAACAAAAAACAAAATAGAGACTTATTTTATTTAATTAACTTTGGTACTTTTGAAATGTCAAAATTTATTCATTGCACGTCAAATAAATTTTAAAATTGGGTTTCATTATTAAATAATAAAATATATGTATGTTTCTTCAATGTCTAGAGAAATATGTGTGTTTGATTCCTAAGCTTTTAAAATGTATATTTTTAACCCATGGTTTTTAAGAATAAATGTGATTGGTTCGTAAGTTTTCAAAATAATGTACCTTTTTAACCCTGAAGTTTATAAGAATAGGTTTAAAAGATTCTTCAAATACCTTTTTAATTATTTTAAATAATTATATAGCATTTTAAATTTTAAAAATAATTTAAAATATTATTTATCCTCTCTAAAATTATTCTTTAAAAATATTTTTCTAATTTTAGATACCATACAATTATTTAAAAAAAATTAAAATTAATTACTTTATGACTTTTTAGACCTATTCTTAATAACTCAAGGACTAAAAATGTACATTTTAAAATTTTAGAGACTAAATGCACGTATTCTTAAAAATTCGAGAATTAAAAAGTTACATTTTTTAAATCTTAGTGACCAAATGCATATATTCTTTAAAACATGAGGACTAAAAATGTAATTTTCTTCCTTTAAAAAAACTCGAATATCATTTTTTTAAAAATTTGGTCAATGTATATATTGTAGATGTATTTTAATAATTCATTGACACATCAGCTAAATTTTTTTTAGTAGATTTGTTGGCTGTTTTAAAGTCTATGTTAAGGTTGCAACACCTAATCAATATTTGAAGTTTGATGGGGTGAAATTGTAAGTGTAGAGTTAAAATAGATAGAAAGGGAAAAGTTGAGGGCAAATAGTATTTTTTTCCCAAAATTAAAAGAAATTATTGCCAAATGTAATAAAATATTAAAATATATATTCATTATTTGTGAATAAACCAATGCACATGAAATCTTGTTGTCTTAATTAAAAATTTTAAAATACAAAAGTTTTTAAACATGTAATAAATAATATTTTATACTTTTATTTTAGCTATATAAATTTCTAAAAGTAACAATTTTTATTTTAATATTATCATATTAGGATTTTTTTCATAAAAATTCTTCTACATAGTATTAAAAATAAAATTGTGCTTATAATTAAATTATCGAATAAATAAATTAACATTATATTATAATATAGATTATATAACAAAGTTTATATAAATGTTTTCATCGTTTAACCACTTTCATTAGATCGAAGAAAAAAATATATATGTAAAATCTTATAATTGTTAATGTTTTCATGTCAATTCACATTCAAATACTATAAGTGTACCAAAAAAATCAAACAAAATTATAATTACTCGATCATTAACTTACATATATAAAATCAACTTCTATAATAATATAGATTGAGTTAATCTCATGTTTCCAATGCTACTAATTATAAATACAAATTCAAAAAACACGCACAATAAAACACCCTAACAAATCTAATATAAAATACAGTTAAGAAAAAAAAAAACACCACCTAAAAAATAAAGATTGTCATACTAAAGAAACGTTTAAACCAAGCCACCAACCTTAAAATAAAATAATAATTTAAAATGAGCTAATTTCGATATTAAAAACTTGATTTTTTTTTTTTTTTTTTGTCAAAATGAGTTTAATTCATACATGATTTTTCTTTCTAAAAGTTTAAAATCCATTAGTGTACTAAAAAAAATTTAATTTTCTTACTCACATATTATAGAAGGAAAAAAAACTCCAAAATAGTAAACTTGTGTAATTTCATTCGTCATCAAATTCCAATCTTTAACGAAATTGATATTTTTCAATTTTCTTTTTTTAATATGCGCAGTATATTATTATTATGCACTAAAGAATGGAAAAAGAACAACTCTGATGGATCGGCACGTGGTTACGAAGCCACGTGGGCAAAAGATTCGAAGTAGTTGCCACGCGGCATTGAACGATTCAAAGGTACAAGTGGCACTTCGTATCAGCGCCGTAGAATTTTCTAATGAACCGCCCACCACCGCCACCGCCACCGCCCGACCCAAAGATATTTCTTTTCAACTTCCAAAACTGTCCCCCATTTACAACATGTACCCTTATTTTTTATTAATTAATTTCTTTAACAATTTCTTGAAACCATAACAACAATTAATTTCAAATTATAATTTTGACCCAAAACAAGAATATTTCCTTTTTTATCAAATAATTTCCAGTAAACTTTCTCGTGACAAAATTTGAGATAATAAATTAAAGGGAATTGCACTATTAGCAAAAACATAACAAAAATTAAGTTTGTGTCTCTAAATTTTTATGTTTGTAAAAATGGAAATTAAAACAAATCCAACCCAATTACTAATTTAAAAGAGTTCAAAACGTTCTCTCGATAGGTAAAATATGTGATCCACTTATCATTTTGTGCAACTTGATTGATATCCGATATATTATTGATATTCTTAAACATTGTTTGATATGTGATATATTATTGATATAATTGAAACTTAATTGATATCTTATATATTATCAATATACTTGAAAGTTGAAAGTTGTTTGACATCTGGTATATTATTGATCTACTATAAATTAGGTATATCAATTATACATCTGATATACCGTTAAAACTTGATTTAAAATAGATAACCAGAACGATTCGTCAACTTAAACTAGAGAAAAACCATCCAACCAAACAAAAAAAATTAAAAGGAAACATAAAGATCCTCTATAATCCAACAAAAGAATAAAAAAAAATACAATGCAAGACGAAAATGAAAAAATTGCCATGCAAATTAAATTGCAAAAAATACATACATGATGATATTCAATTGAAAAGAAAGATTATCGAGAGAAGAAAGAAGATTCAAAATTGATATTTAAGTATATCAATTAATTGATATACCTAAAATGATATATATCAATAACTACACAAAAGATTAAAAGGATAAAAAGTCGTGGGTTTAATCCATGGTGGTCACCTATCTAAGATTTAATATCTTACGAGTTTCTTTGACACTCAAATGTCGTAAGATTAGACAGATTATCTTATGAGATTAGTGGAGGTGCAAGTAAGTTGGTTCGAACATTTATCGATATTAAAAAAAAGGTAAACGAAAAATTTGGAATACATCGTAAAAAAAATAATAGTATATTTAGCCATACCTGCAATTTAAAAAATAAAATGAAAGACACGTTTGCAATTTCCCATATTAAATTTGCCACTCTATTTTGGGAAATTCACATAAGTGATGCATAACTTAAGATATTCCATTATTTGAGTCGATTCTCAAAAAGTCCAATCACGAGTTTTATTTTTGGCTTTATTGTTACATTTTTCTTTGTTGCATGGAGTAAACTATATTAAATATTTTGTTCTATGTTTTTAAAGTTACATGTCTTCTAATCTAATTTTCAATTCCTTTTTAAAAATTTTATATTATTTTTACTAGTTTCTTTAAAAAAAAAAAAAACTAGTTTTTAAGTTCACATTTTAGATTTTTGTTACAATGTGTAAATTATTTAATAGCAAGTTAGACCGTATCTCCAAAACAAAAAAGAAAAAAAGTTAGACAATTAAATTGTACCTCACAAAACTAGTAATAATATTAAATTAGTATACACAAATTAACCTCCGGCAATATAACCACGTTGTATTTTTATTTTAATTCAACAATAATTAACATAGACTTACTCTTCAAATCGAAGGTTCGATTGATCTCTATCTCGATAATTGTTGTACTAAAACAAACGACATTACATTTTTAGTATATTTTTTATATAAAGCAAATGATATATTGCTAAGACCCTATTTGATAACTATTTAGTTTTTTTGTTTTTGAAAATTAATTTTGATTTTTAGTTTTTTTTTTTAAAAAAACAAATATCATATATGTTTGTTAACTGTTTTTAGTTTTCTATTTTCAAAAAACAAAAAACATGTTTAGTAATTGTTTTCAATTTCTTATTTTCTAAAAATTGAAAAATTAAAAATAGATTTGATAATTGTGTTTTTGCTTTTTGTTTTTAAAATTTTGAAATAGGTTTTGATGACTTTTTTTAGTTTTAGTTTTTTTTGATAAAAAAAATTGATTTTTTTATAATATTTTTTATATGGTATACATAATTATAAAATTATATATTTATTTTTGACTTTCTTAAAAATTTCATATTTGATAAAACAATATCAATAATTTAAATGCACTCATTAACCACAAATAAAAAGAAGAAAAATAACAAAAATAAGTAGATTGACAAAAAGAAAATTACAGGAGAACAATTAAAACAATTAATCTGATCCAACAAATTTACAATGCTACCTTGTGACAATTTTGTTCCCTCTACGATGTGTGAACATATATATATATATATATATATATATATATATATATATATATATATATATATATATATAAAAGATATCGATACAATATAAGAAATTAGTGTCATCTTTGTTAGAGTAAATTATAGGAGAATAAGATACGTTGTTTCTTTAAGACAATTAATGTTTGTTAGACTATGCCACACCGTGTTTACAAGAATATTGTAGTAATCAATATATAATTGAAAAGAGTATCAATACAGTTTCGTAACAATACAAGAATATTAGGTAAACTTCATTAATGACATAGTCATTGGTATACATAGTTAAACTCTATCAAACAGGCAGTGGAAAAAAAACATGGAAAGAAAATGAGAGTTATTACGGATAAGAGCAACATCTCGTTGAAGCTTAAAGAGGTGAATGAACGTATAGATGAATATTTGAGGAGAGCTTGGTGGTACTTTGTTCAAGGGCAGGATTGTTGGAGTACAGTGTGACCATGACTAAATAAAAGATCGATCATTGGTATACAAGTAAAGAGATAATATCTCTATTAGTATAGGACATTTTATTTTGTAAATTTAAAAGTTTATGACCAAAATGGACAATATATATCATATCATTGTGGATAGTGATTATCCTCAGCAAGTAATTAATATTGGAATCAAATGGATAGTAGCAACTTAAACTATAAAAGTATAATCAACTTTTTCTGTTTAAATTTTGATAACATGTGGTATGAGGGAATCAAACTTCTGACTTTAAGATTAATGGTTTAAGCACTCTGTCAAATAAACTATATGCTCATTTTAGCTGTTTTGAAAGCAACTTAAAATCCTACGAGTACCAAAAACAAAATAAAGAAATAAAAATAACTTAAAACCCTACAAGTCAAGATTAGAACGATGATTATTTCAAGAAAATAAAAAAGAAAGAAAGATTAGAACGATGATGATTATTTAATACAACCGATTAAATTGAATAACAAGCAATGTAATAATCGTTTTACTCAAGTAATTAATGTTAAAAAAGTTCAACATTATTGTGGCTCCATAATAATTCATAATCATATTTTTAGATTCGTATAGAACCCAATTTGTTTCTCATGGAAAGCAAGGTTGAACTAATTTCAAAATCTCAATCAACTCATAATCTTAACTTTAAGGTTACTCCTTTTGAAAAACGTTTAATTACCAAGTTAATGGTTGATTTATAATGACATTTTTAATTTGTAATGACATTTTGAGTGCTCTAAACAAGTACCTTTATTACGTGTTTAGATCGTGTTTTTAAACAAGTATTTTTATTACGTGTATTTTTAAACAAGTATTTATAAATATTCGACATTTTAAAAAAAACCATGAACCAATTAGATCAAAACAAAATTTGGCGCCTAATATGAGATTTGGTTTTTTAACTACTATTAAATTGGCTCTTGAATTTTTAAAATATCTAATAAGTAAATGAATTATCTATTAAAAATTTAGACACAAAATTAAGAGTTGAACTTGTTAAAACTCAAGAAGTTATTAGACACTACTTTCAAAATTTAGAAACTAATCAGGATTATTGAAAATCAGATGAGTGTTGAAATACGTGAAGTATCAAAGGTGAAACATAAATGGAATTGTGAAATATGAAAACGGTGGGAAAGAGGATTTGATTAAAAACTGAAGGAATAGAATGAGTTTAATATTACAAATCGGACCCAAAATATTCAATCAAACATGAGTTTTGGATTACATTATCATTCAAACTTATTTTATTACGAGTCCCAACCAGTCTCTAATAATTAAAAAAAAAAAAAAAGTCAAGATATAGTATCCTTCTACCACGGTTGTATTAAGAAGCAATGAACAAAAAGAATTTTAATTATGACTTAGCCCACTAATGGTTTTTTTTAATCTTTTCATAATAATTTAATTAAAAATTGTATTGTGCAACAAGTTTTAAAATTCCCTCTGGAACAATGACAAAAAATTAAGTTTTATAAGATTTATAGCAAACAGACCCTCATTCACCTACTTCCACTTTTCATTATCTCCAATATGCCCTCAGTATTTTCATATATCAGTGCAACTATATTTCCACTAACACCAAATTTAAATAAGGTTTAAAATATCAACGGCGATAAAAATATCAAGATCTTAATTTTATAGAAATTTTGATGAAAATATCGATAGAATATTTTTAAAAAGGTTATAAAAACAAAAAATTTATAAATAAATTTAAATTAGTAAATAAACATTTTATTTGAACATATCTATTATTTATATTATATTTGTACTGATGGTATTTTAATACTTATTTTTTGTGTTTTGTAAATTTTTCTATCATATAATAGAAATATTGATTAAATCAAATATTGATTCAATCTTATATCGATACCGAACCTATAAAAACATGAAAATATCAACACATAAATGAAAATTTAATATTATTGATTTAAATTGAAAAATGTACCTTTGTTAAATTTTTGGCCTGTCCTTCAATCTGAATCCGCTCTATCCATTCTTCTTTCTTTCTTTCTTTTTTTCATTATTTAATTTAATTTAATTTTTTACTTTTATCTCTTTTTTTTTTAAAAAAAAAAAATTGATTTATGTTTTCTTATTTAAATCTTCTTTTAAAAAAAACCAATCTAATTGGATTTGTATAGGAAATTTTAAGTTCCATTTGAAAGAATTAAAAAAAAAAAAAAGAAAAGAAGAAAGGGATTCATTAGATTAAAGCAAACAATGCAACTAATTTTTCGAGTTCCACTTTATCTTATTTTTTAGACTTTTCATAGATTTTTTTTTACTTAATCTTATTGTTCCAAAATTTCATATCTTTTACATATATAAATCTACTTGTTGAAAAAAAGTCTAATATTAAATTATTCAACTTGCAATTTTAGTTAGGAAATTTTTACGGATAGAAAAAGTGTCAAACTATTTACAGAAAAATAGCAATATATATATATATATATATATATATATATATATATATATCGGCGTCTATCACAACTATCTAAAAAATTTGCTATTTTATTTTTTTGTAAATAATTCCCTTATTTTTCTATTTTTAAAAGTTTTCCTAGCATGTTTTAAACAATAAAATCTAACCAATAATATTTTTGGCCTTTTAACACAGGGTATTATTTTTCAAACTTTTTAGTATACTCAAGTCTTCTTCACATTGAAGTATGTATCAAACATCATTTAATTTGCTTTTTCTTCGTCAATTTTTACTACTACTATGACACTTCAACGTATAAGATTTTTGTTTGATAGTAGATGGGATGAAAATTCTCATTATTACTATTCTCGGTTTCTTGGAATTTCTATTTCTATAAATTCATCTTTTCAACAATTTGTGGTTTCCATCTAAAATAAGTCGGTTTCGTGTGACAAATACACTGTAATAGTTCACATTTCAATTGTAATTAATTGTTATTTATCTTGGTGTTTTTTTGAGGTGATTCTTATTCCAAGCTTATCAAAGAAAGCTTAGATATACTATATTTTGTGTCTTGAATTAAGTTTTTCCACTTACATTTTCAAAATTAGAAACAATATTTTTTCTAATTTCAAAATTTTTATTTAGATAAATTTTTTTTTTTTTTGAATACCAATCTAGTTGGTTATGATTTAAATTTTTGAATATATTTGGTATATTTTGAATCTTCGCAAGTCCAAAGTTTTTTTATCAGACGAAGTGTATTTTTGGATTTTTTTTTTTTTTTTTTTGAAATTTTTTGTATATTTTGAATCTTCCCAAGTCTAAAATTTTTGTTCAGCTAAAATGTAATTTGAATACTAACGTTTCTATTATGATTTAAAAAGATCTAGATTCTTTTAGAAATTTTCTAATTAATTTTTTTTTCATAAAATATATTTTGAATACCAATAAAATCTAGTTTGTTATGATTTATTTAAAAATTTATATTTTTTCTTTAGAATGTTCCTAATTTGAAAGTTTTTGAATGCCAATGAAATCTGGTTTATTATTACTTAAATTTTTTTTTTTTTTTTGGATAATATGTTTCTTGTAGATGTATATTGGTAATCTTTAATTTCTAATTAGTTATGTCTAAAATCGTGATTTATCTGTTTTTAAAAATATTGTCATTTTTTAAAATGAAATATTAATATTTGTCATTATTCTTGTCAACCTTAATTTAAAGTATGTCAATCATAAATATATTGTCGGTTAATTTACTTATTTATTTTGTAGAGAGTTTTAATTATATTTTAGAATTTTATTTATTTTCTTTAGTACCACAAGTAGATTAGAGGAGATTTGAACTTCTAACATCAAAGAAAAGAGTACATATCAATTATCTTTGAGCTATACTCATTTTCACATACCGAATTTAAAGTTTTCATGACTCATATTATGGTGGTGCGCAACTAACATCGTACCTAACCGTCATCGTATTATGTATGATAGACTTCTGCCATTTCTATCACTGATGGACTCTTATAAACTTCTATCAGCGTCTACTACAACTATCTAAAAATTTTGTTATTTTGTGTAAATAGTTTTCTTTATTTTTCTATTTTTAAAAATTTGCCTTTTGAATTTAGTTAGTTTTCATTTGGGCTCGAAATTTTAAAACGTTACACTTTTAGTTTTTTGAATTTTGAACTAGCTTAGTCTTCACATGCTTCTTAAATTTCAAAATGTTACATTTATACTTTTCAATTTTTGAGTTTAGTTTCCAATTAATTTTAAGATTTCGATATTCTACATTTTAAAATCAAAGAACCAAATGAAAACTAAATATTTATTGTAAAAATATAACATTTTCCTAATTAAAAACTTAGGAACTCAAATATACAAATAAAATGGAAAGATTATGAAATGTACACTTCTTTTATTTAAAAATAAAGAAAAAACAGACAATTTTTTAATTCTCATATAAATAATAAAATATATGTGTCTACCATTTTTCAATTAGTTAATATATATATATATGTATGTATGTATGATTTAGTTCAACCATATACCATATACCATATATGAGTGAGAGATCTAAGTTTTTGACCTTTTTTCAAAAAATATATATATATATAATTTAAATATTAGAAAGCAATATAGGATAGAGATTGACTTGGTTTGTCATCCTAATCTTTTCTATTATTACTATTTTGTTCAAAAAAAGAGTTCATTAATCATTACTAATTGTAAGAGGTAGCTCAAAAGAGCATCAATTTTTTTTTTTTTTTTTTTTTTTTGAAAAAAGAGCATATAATTTTAAAATACTAAATAAAGAGGTAGGAGTTATCATTTTTCTTTTTTTCAGCAAGGTTGGTGAATTATTCAAACTAATTATTTAGTGTACATTAAAAAAAAGACATGCAGTCAATAATGGAACAAAGTTGAGCTAAATTCCATGTATACTATTTTAATAAAACTATAGGTTTTAATGTTGACTGTTTAGGACAAAGGGCTGTCAAATAATGGCCTTTTAAGTTCATAATTAGCCAGCAAAAAAGATGCCCTTTAATAGAGTTGAAAAAACAAAATTCAAAACTTCGTCTATATTCCATTCTGAATTTATTATCTATATATTAATTATAATTGTTTAATTTCTAAAGAGCTAAAAAAAAATAAAATCCCAACCAGATTCAAAGAATTATATGTTTAAGAAAATCTTTGTATAGTGTAATTTGATTATGTTAGATACTATTTAAGGAGGACAAGTGAACATGACACATAGCTTTGTTATTATGACACTTTTACTCTTGTTTAAGCTAATTAAGGTTATAGGTCAAATTCAACCCACATGTATTATTCCAAAAGTAAAAAATATATATTTTTCTACTGTGCATTCAACATTTGTGTCAAATAAGGTAACAAATCATCTGTACTTTCATCACTTGCATATTATGAAGTGACATTTTGACCAGTAAAATCAATTAGTTTAAGGCTTGTTTCTTTCTTTCTTTTTGTTTTTGGGCAAATTGTAAAATTCACTATTGAAATATGATGGTAGTTGCAACTACGCCCTATTTTCAAATTTTAAATTGTAAAAATTGAGTCCTCAAATTTATAATAGTGGTAGAAATTGGACCCCTAAATGATAAAATTGAACCCTCAAAGTTATAAATTTATTACCATTTCTAATATTATGTAAGTTTCAGGGTCCAATTTTAATTATTGTATATGTTTGACGGTTTGAGGGCTCAATTTTTACCATTGAAAGTTTGAGGATATAATTACAAATAGTATTTTACTTTAGGGGTAGTTTTTGCAATTTGTCCTTTGTTTTTTTTAATAAAAAATTAGTCTAAATACCACTTTGGTGCCTATGTTTTTAAAAAATTTCATTTTTGTCTTCTGTATTTTCAATTTTTAATTGTTGTTCATTTTAGTTCTTATACTTTAAAAATGTTAATTTTAGTCAATGTACGTTCAAGTTTGGTTCATTTTAGTATTTTTACTTTTCACATATTCATTTTGAACTTCGTAGTTTTAAAAAGTAACGATGTGAATCTCTCTATTCTCATTTTTATCTTATTTTCTAAATCAAAATTTTATTATTACATTCCATTAACTAAATTTCTTAAAATGTAGCCATCATTTTATATTAAGAGGTTGTTTGGGGTCTCGTAATGGAATGTGTTTGGATTGTAATGTAATCTAAAATCCATATTCGAATTAAGCATTTTAGACCCGGTTGTAATATTAAACTCATTCCGTTCCAATAGTTTTTAATTAAACCCTCTTACTCATCGTTTTCACGTTTCACGATCCCATTTCTGTTACGTTTTTGATACTTCACGCATTTCAACACTTCTCTAATTTCTAGTAATCCTGAATACATTCCAGCCTCCCAAACCACCCCTAAAAGGTTTCCATTATCTATGAAATTTAATTATGTTAAAATTTTGTAGTTGTGGATCATCATTCATCAAAATAATCACTTTTTAAATCTAAAGACTAAAATGAACAAAAGTTAAAAATACAACGATAAAAATCAACCATAATTAAAAGTAAAAATCTAACAGTATTAAAAAAAAGTTTTTTTTTTGGCACGAGTGAGAAAATAATATTAATTCCGTGCTAGACTTCGATAGAAGGAGAAAGTTTCAAATACCATAATTACAAGTAAACGACATCCCATCAGAAAATTAGAAAACCAACAAAAAATAAATAAATAAATAAATAATGCTTGAAGGAATTTCCCCCCGCCCCTTTTTTGACCAACGGGCAACGGCATTCAATATTGAAAACTCATCCTTTATTGTAATTTGCTTTTATTATAGGTAGATAAATTCTTGCGTAGCTTCAAAGAATAGATTGAGAAAACGTTTTGATATTGCAATAAATTCATTCAATGTTATTAGACATGATATGTAAAATAGTCTCAAAAAAGATTTTTTTTACCTTATTCTTTTTTATCTATAATTCTCTTTTAAATAAAATATTGTCTTGAACTTAATTATATATTTCTAATAATTTCAAAATTTATAATTAATTCAAGCATAATTCAAAGATAAAGACATTATTTAATAATATTGAAGAAATTTGAATCTTTAATCTCCGGATTAGTATGTATATCTAAACTAGTCGTGTTATTTTTAGGTTTTTCAACTTTTATTTGTAATACATAGAGGTAGAGATATTTTAGGGTTTATTGATTCAAATAATTGGTAAAAGATTTTTTTTCTATTAAATTTTTTGGAGAAGTTTTTCTTAATCAAATTCATTAGATGTGATTGGACATGAGTTATGGAAACATCTAAATTAAAATTGATTTGACGAATAGGTTGATATTCGTCAATAATGTTAATACATCATTTTCACACGTATATACATCTAACTTTTTTGAATGCATGAATGAATTAATGATATAGTAGAAAAAAAATTCTCTTCATTGATATGAATGTGTTTTTTTCCTTTCATATTCTCATATTTGTCTAATTTACTCTATTTATCTAGAAAAAATTATGCGATTAAATTTTCTTGCTACTTTACAAAGATTATAGGAGAAGAATAATTTTATTTTGAGTTGAGTTGATTTTAATACGAAATCAAGTAAAAGTAGGTATAAATTACTAAAAAAAATGGTTTAAATTACTTTATTACTTATGAAAGATTAGAATTTAAATTGATATAATTATTAACTTAAGAGTTTTCAATTTAAATTCTAACCTTTTCTAAGTAATAAAGTAATTAATACAATTTAAATGGTTAAACTAATTTTTTTGGGAAAATTTTTAAAAATAGAAAAATAAGAGAAACTATTTACACAAAATAGCAAAATTTTTAGATAGTTGTAATAGACGCTGATAGAAGTCTATCATGGTCTATTAGTGATAGAAATGATAGAAGTTTATCACTGATAGATGCTAATAGAAGTCTATCAATGTCTATTAGTGTTTTTTTTTTTTTTTGCTATTTTTTGTAAATAGTTTGACATTTTTTCTATTTGTAAAAGTTTCTCTTTTTTTTCTCTAATATTTAAAACACATCCATCATTATCATTGTAAGTGACGATTTTGATCAAATTCACATAATTAATTGAAAAAAAAATCTTAATCGTTATTTAGCTATAATAGAGTTCTTAGAATTATTATTTTTACGATAATCTCAAACATCTATAAACTATTTTTTATTATTTTATTTTCATCTTTGAAAGTAAATTTGATTTCTTTTGAGTGATAGGAAGATTTTACATTAAAGGGATGTTTGGCGGAGTTGATAATTATTATCTAGAGAGCTAAATTGTCTGTGTTTGAGGTGCTGAGTTGATCAGTTGAAATGTGTATATTGTGTGTTTGGAGTGCAAAGCTGAGTTGAGTTGAGTTAGAGTATTTGGTGCAGTTTTTCTAAATGAAATTAATCTTGTCTTTTTTTTTTTTTAATTTCCAACTATACACATATTTTTCTAAAATTTTTAACATTAAAAAATGTTTATTTTTTTCCAATTTTAAAACACAACAAATTCCTATAAAGTAGGCATATTCTAAACACAAATTTTGAATTCAATTTCTGAACACTCAGTTAGTCGTTGGAGTCGGTCGTCGGAGTTGGTCCCTGGAGGTAGTTACGAAGTCATTGAAAATATTGAATTAGAAGGAGGGAGAGTTTACTAACTCAACTCTACCAACATTTAAAGTTAGTAATTTTTACCAATTCAACTTGCCACAATTACCAACCAAACACCCTCTAATAGTTAAAACCGCGTGTAAAGATCCATTCCCATTTCTCCATTTGCAATAAAATGCCAACCTCGTTTGAAATATCTAATTTGTCCCAAAAAAAAGACAAAAAAGACAAAAGGACAAAAGGACAAATAGCAATTTTAGATTTCCTTTGGTTTAACTTTAGATTTAAAAAACAAAAAGCCTAATTTCGTGTCACTTTTTATTTTATTTTATTTTATTTTATTAATACAATAGGTGAAAAAATGGAAAAAAAAATATATCATCACCATTTGATATATATGTTTAGATGACATAGATAAAAAAAAATTGTGTTGGAAAAGAAAATAATAATATTTGAGGTTGCTTGTTCTTGGATTAAGATGTAACTTATAAGCAAGTCGGTTGAAGGATGAGTTTTGGATTTTTTTTCCAACAAATTAATATACCAAATTTTTTTATTTATTAAAAAGTTGCCGATTGAAATGATCAAATCACCCGACCAAATAGTTGAAGCAAAATTAATTAAAACTAAATGAATTATTTTTTTCAAAATAAATGTAATGATAAAAATTTAGAAAAACATCAATTTACCTGTCTAAACTTCTTTAAGATGAAGATTAATTAAAGCACCAAATTGATAATTTTGTAAATTTAAATTCTAAAATTATTGTACGTTAATGAGTTTAAACCTTTTCATTAGGATTTTGTTTATCCAATTGTAGAATCTTTTAAACTAAAAATAATATAATATATTAAATATAAATGTTAGAATTAAATGGACAGCAGTGAGAGATGTGCCTAATTAGGTTCAACATTTTGACTATACATTTATATATAATTAAATATTTTGATAGGTTGCATTATTTTGTTTGTAATAGGAGGTCTAAGAAATTTGTCTTTAAATGAACACAAATTATTGAAATGACGTGACATATTAATTATAGTGTTTTTTTTTAATGAAGGAAACATATGAATGTTGTAGTTTTTATAAAAAGAAATTAAAATTTTTTAAATAATTTTATTTTAGTATTAAAATTATAATTTAACTGTCACAAAGTTATATTATATAAAAATCATAAAATAATTCGATATTTTAATAATTAAAGTTTTTTTAATAATAGTTATATTTTTATTTTATATTAAATTAATAATTGAGTACAATAAGTGATGTATGAGTATTTGACTCTTAGAATATATATATATATATATATATATGTCAATTATAGCCTTAACTAACTCACTTTAATTGATTCTAAAAAACAAAAAAAAGTCAAATCGATTATGAGCATAGTTCAACTAACATATAAGTATGCTAATAACTACAAGGTCTATGATTTGAATTTCCCTACTCCTAATTATACTAAAAAAAAAAGCTCACTTTAACAGTTTCAAAATCACCGTTGTACTAGTTCAATCAATTTAGATTTGGCTTCTACAATATAATTTCTACATGAATATAATAAAGTACTAAATGATAACTTAAAAATAAAAATAAAAAATAAAAGCCTCTTCAATGATTCAATCTAGTATCTGCACTTTTTCTTTTCTTTTTAAATTTCCATACGTTTACATTGGAATATGGTTTTTTTATAATTATTATTACTATTTTTAATGTACTTGTAAAATTCCACCTAAGAAAAGGTGGACCCAAATTTAAAATAGGAAGTGAAAAAAAGCGCCTTGTGTATGGAACCAAAGACAAAACCGAATCATTATTTCTCTCATAAAATATATTAATAATAATAAAATAAATAATTCATACTTGTTTTGAAGAATGTGAGATCTCTCTATCTTTATAACTTGGAATCCTTAACGACAACATTATTTTTATTTGTCCCGAACTTACATTTAAGAATAAAGACTATTTTCACAAACTAACACAAATCTTCTTTGTATGTTTTGTCTTCAGTTACAAATTTATCCCAAAATAAAAAAAAATATATCAATTTACATTCCTAAACCCCGAAAGTTTCGTAAATATATCAATTTACATCATCCTTTAGATTTGGTTTGACCAATATCATGTGAAACTAATAATTTGAGTAAATTAAACTCTAAAATTTTCATAAGCAAGTCAATTCACACCTTTATTTACAATTATTTTTTTAAAACCATCCATGCATTGATTGTCAAACGTGTGTAGACATCTTCAAATATTGATTTTATAAAACAGAGGATTAGTGTAAATACATGCACGATTCTCAAAGAAAATCACGACGAATAGTATAAATTAATTAATTTATGAAAGTTTACAATTTTAATTGATACAATTATAAGTTTCACACGGAATTTTTTAACTATAATACAATGTGCAGTATATAAATTGATACAGTTACAAAATTTAATAATTGCCAAAAATTTAAGTATATAAATTAATATTTTTGTCATAAAAAAAAAACAAAAAGAACCGACGTGCACCACTCCTAATGAAATAACCAAAACCAGCGAAACTCCATATTCTATAATTTAATTACACATTAACACAAATCTAATCTCACATTCCATCATTAGTAAGGAAGGGGTAAAGAAATTCGATAACATAAGAAACAATATAAAGATGTGCCAGATGATGAGATGATGACAAGTGTCACCTCCTCATAATTTAAAACAAAATCACAACCGTCAATCTATACACGGTTTCGCCATCCGTCCATCCCTTCAGTTGCCTCCTCCATTAAGTTAACTCCCACTTGCCTAAAAAAAAAATTAATACAAAATCCTATAAATACCCACTCAAAATCCCATAATTTTCCCCCAAACTCAAAACTAAAAAAAAATGAAATCCATTAATTCCCTTTCAATCTCCTCCACCAATTCCGCTTCCTTCCTCTTCCCTTCCACTTCCTCCGGCCACCACCGCCGCCGGCTACCAGTGGCCGGAATCGTAAGGGCGTCGAGAGAAGCAGCCGACAACAACAATAATTACTACGCGAGCGGGAAAGTAGTAGACGAGAGCATGATCGTGCTCCGGAAACGAATCCACGAGATCAAGATGGCGGAGCAAAGCCACGATCCGCCGGCGGATTGGTTTGATTGGGAGAAACGGTATTATTCCGATTACGATTCTCATATCTGTGAGGCTTTAGGCTATCTTCAATCTCATTTGATGAATACTCGCCCTAGCGTCGCCTTGGGAATGCTCCTTGTTATTACTCTCAGCGTTCCGCTTTCCTCCGCCCTTCTTCTCCACCACTTCTTCCAAATCGCCGTCGCGCTTCTCGCCGCTTTCCATCCCTAAACCACCACACAGTCAGTTACATTAAACCGATAAATACCATAGACGATATTCAATACGCCGTCGTTTTGATAATGTAATTTTTTATTCTATATAGGGATTAGTTGGTCTTTGTACAGCTTACATCTCATTGTTTGTTTCGCTTTCTGTTATTTTATTTAAACGGTCAAGTTTTTTATTCTATTAAAAATAATATTTATATATATAATAATACGACTTTCCTCTTTTTTCCCTCTTCTTTTTTTCTCTCTTTCCTTTTTTTGATTTCTTTTTCCTTTTTGCATCTAATGTACATAATTTTCATTTTTAATTAATATATCCTCTCTTTTTTTTTTTTTTTAATTCTATTTTTCTCCTTCCTCGCACTTCCTCTATATATTTGAAAACTGTCTATGTCAATGTTATCTTAAAAAATAAGGATTATTAAAAAAAAATAAGAAAGAAAGTCAAAAGGGAAATAATAATTCATCTATAATTAAAGAGTTTCTATTATTTGATGTACGTAATGATGGATGACCATGAATGGAAGATTCCTATATTATATTTTTATGGTATATGTTTTTCAATATTTTAAGCTATGGAACTAAATATAGGTTCATTAGTTTGCAACGCAATTGTAATATATAGGTGTAATTATATGTTTGTCTCTTTATTTTCGGTTGTATTTATAAGAAGAAGAAAAAAGGAGAAAAGAGAAAACACACGTCGCTAAAGTAAGCTTAGTTCAATGGTACGTATGATTGAATTCAATCCTCCATCCCTGTTAGGGGCGATAGTCGGTCCAATTGGTTTTATAAAAAAGAGATCTAAACCGATGTTTAATAATGAACAAAACTAACGGATTGATTTTTCTTTGGTTCAGTTTATTATTGCTTTGATTTTTGGTTTTGACATTTTTTTTTCTCTTCCAAAAATTTTAATTTTTATTTCCAATTTTGTTTTGATTTGGTCATTTTTACTAATTTTAATTTAAAATTGGGTCCATTTATATATATATATATATATATAAATTTATAAATTGGACATTTTTTTTGTTACTTTCTAAATAAATACCATATACACTCTATTATCTTTTTTCTAAACAATAAATATATATGCACCGTAATAATTAAAACACTAAAAGATGCCTAATATTGTTAGAGTTTACTTTTAAGAATATACATACCTTTCAGTTTGGTTTGATTTTGATTGGATTTTTCAATCAAAATTCGATCCGAATCAATATTTTTTTATTTTCTTCAAATAAAATCTGTGGATCGGTTTTGTTTTTCAGTTTTTCAATTCTTTTTTTCGGTAACATTCCTAATTTATGCTGTTGTACTTAAAAAAACACAAGTGAAACTAGATTCATTCAAATTCAAATCTCATTCTTCTTTTATTGTTATTATTTTAATGATTTGGTAGTAAACATATATATATATATATAATATTGTTTTATATGCAAAAGCAACTCACCAAGTACAAAAACAAACAATATTTTTTAGGCAAACGATCTTACCCTAATTACTTTATAATTAAAAAAAAAAAAAAACAATTGTTGTTTTAATTTAGTATATTGAATTCACACTGAAAAAGGAGATGCACGTTTAAGTCTTGGAAAGACAAATTTAAAATAATATAATATAAATTAATTAAAAATTAATACAATCTAATTAACTAAGTCGAATTGATAGGAGGAAAAAGTATCGTTTTTTTTTCTTCTTAATATTAGTTTCGAAGTCTAAAGAATGACTTATTTTGGTTTCAATATTCTCACTATTTCATCAAAGAAATTGGGTCAAGTATTATTAAATGATGATTCGATCACTTTTCTCATAAAAAAAATAATGATTGACAATTTTTTTTTTTTTTTTTTATGACTATTCAATCGTAATAGTTATGTATCTCTTTAACAATAAAAGTTTAAAAAGGTATGTTATTATAAAACATGTGCATAATCAAATTAAAATTATGTTAATCTTTCAAAAGGTATATTTTCTTTTTCTTCTTATTACTTTTCAAAGTTCCAAAAGTAAAAATATTGTGATCTTGAAATATAAAAGAGAATAAATTATAGTTTCAAACAAAAAGTCCAGTCTTTCTCCATATTTATTAAACAAAAAAGAAAGTACTTACGTTATGGATGAATTAATTAATAATTTGAACTCAGAAAGAAAAAAGAATATATAGAACTAGAAGATGCATTAAATATGAGAAATAATTAAACTAGGTTGATTGGACAAATGGCCACAATACAGTGTTTTTGAAAAGTGGCCAAAACGGTTTCAATTTGGAATGGCCAAGCAGCTAAATCCTCTACTTTTAAAAATCTAAAAATGGACAAATATACTCCTATTGTCAAATTCCTACAATTATGGTGTATTTGAAACAAATCTAATAAATTAAAAACAATATCTAATAATCTTAACAAAACAACCAAAAATCTTGTAAAAATATCTAAATTTACGATGATATACTAATTTAACAAACTAAAAAGTAATGTTTTTGAGAGAGAAAAAAATACTTTAGAAAGCACTAGGAATGGAGACAAGCAACATGCTTAAGTGAAAAATATGAAGTTTCAATCACTAATGAGGGTCAGAAAACCATTATAACCATCAAATAAAAATTTAAACCATATGTTATAATTAAGGAAAAAAAGAGAAGATAGCATTGCCTCAACAAAATCTACAAAATTAAAAAAAAAAAAAATTAAACCATAATTGATCATGAAGTAAGTTAGGTTTCTAACAAAATTATCAAAATTAGGTATTGCCTAAACAAATAATTCAAAATAACTATAGATTAAATCTCCACCACAAATACATCTTAGTCATATTTTGCTACAAGTCTAGTATTAAAATAATAACAATAAGAGCTTAAAATTAGATCACACAAATACTTTGTAATAACTAAAATTCGGTAGGTTGATTCTACAAATACAACAAAAATAAAATCAATCGTCATACAAATACTTTGTACTAACAAACTAAATCTTTTGATAGGAATATTGTATTTTAGAAACCAGTTGCTAGAGAACCACCTCTCCTTATGGAGCACCTTCTTAGAAATAATTAATAAAAATTATGGAAAAGTATCTTGTATATGAAGATGTTTAATAGTGTTGTCAAACAATTGTGTTTCCAATCTTCAATAATTTGAACTCTAGCACGTCCATCGCCATGCCAAGATGGTTGTCATGACCCAAATTGAACCAATGTTTTCTATTTGAAAAATTGGATCCATCCCATTAATGAATCAAACGAATTTTCTACCGTCTCTTTATAACTTTGGTCATGTGAGCAAGAATTATTTTTGGTATTTAATCCAATTATTGACAATTAAATTTTCAAATGATAAATTCAATGGAGCACCAAAAACAAATTTGAATGTGTAATGTTAGCTTGGGTTGAGTAATTTCACGAAAAGCCAGATAGGTTTTTTATAAAAGTCATCTTAAAACATGAAGGTTTTGCACAAAGTCAATCGAAGGGGCATGAACTTTTTCTCATGGTGAACATGAATCCAATGACTCCGTCTTACATCTCTCACAAAAAGAATGTTGATTGTTCCGGATATAAAAAGAACTAAAATAAGATCTTAAATTTTATAATTTTAGAAGGATAACCAACTTTGAGAGTAAATTTGAAAAAAAAAAAAAAAACATAGCCATGATTTAGATACACTAATATTTTAATTAAAAAAACAATAATACAACTGGTTGTAAACAAACTAAATTAAGCTTTGGGGACAGTTTGACAATATTAGAAATGTTTTAGACACATGAATTGGGTGTGTTCATAATTCTTATGATTTTTTTTATATTGTCCATTTTTCAAAACGTGACCTTCAAATTGGCTATATAGTCCAATCTTCCAAATAATTAGGGATGGGTCAAATGCTTGGTGGGATGGTTCATCCAATTATTAGGGCAGAAAAGTTGACACAGTCTTCAAAGTCAACTCAACTGCCCTTCACATTTTTTTTTTATAATATTATTATTTTAGGGTTTTATTTATAGCAGAATCGTGTTTGGTTCGATGATGTTTCTATGTCGATGAACATTTTGACCTTTTTTTTTTCCTCTCTCTCTCCTGTGTTTAAACTAGTTTGATCTTGTCCTTTGTTCTAGATTTTTATTTTGTGTCATTAAAGTCTTATCTGTTTTGTTTCTAGAATAGTAATTGGAGCACGAGTATTTTGTGCATTTGTTTCCATATTCTAAATTAATTTGATTTTGTTAGTTGGGATATTTTGGTTAAAGAAAAGGAAAAAAAAAACTAAAATTTAATTTTGACTACACCAACTTATAAACTTAGAGATCTAAAAATTCATTGACTAAAATTTAGAAAAAATAACAAGACTTGACCACTCGTAAATTATAAATTATAGTAACGGTTGTTATCTACTCTTATAACTTTTAATCATATACTTTGCAACTATTTTGTATTAAAAGACCGAGTTGTATCGTTAAACATGGTAAAAAAAAATTGATGTAAGATAAAAAAAATATTTTTCTAAAATAAAATTGCAAAAACTACTTGTGAACTGTAGAGATTATTATAATCTCATTCTTAAACATTCAATTTACTCATCACTCCTTCACTTATTACAATCATGATAAAGAATGTTGAGTTTGATTGTTATAATTGTAAATTAAATCGTTTAATTACAATAATTTTATAAGCTTAAGGGAAAGAGAAACATTATCATTCATCTTTTCAAAATGTTAATTTTCACGTTTTAAGTTTGATTTCAATTTAGTCTTTATATTTCATATTGTTACAATTTTACCCTTGAAGTTTGAATTTTTGTTTCAATTTAACTCTTAAGTTTTAAGATTTACATTTTTAAAGGCTATATTGTTAAATCCTATTAATTAATTTAAAAGAATTGAAAGATTTATAATTAAGTAAATTTACTATTTTTTTCATCACTATTAAAATTAATTTTTAAATTTCACTCCACAATTATTTTAAATTAATTCAATAGGCATTAACACCTAAATTGAAAGTGATATTTAGTAAAAAATTGAGGTAAAAATATAAACCTTGAAACTTATGAATCAAATTGAAACAAAACTTAAAATTTAAGGACAAAAAATATGACAATTTAAAATTTATAGACTAAACCGAAATTAAACTAAAAACTTAAGAAATAAAAATATAAAATTATTTATATTTTTGACTTAACATCATATTTCTCTCTCCCCCATTCTAACTATCTCAATTCTTGGGCTTTCATTAATTTCTAGAAACTCTCAAAGTTTCCCCATATGGGGATTGTTGACCGCAAGAGATCGTTGCCTCATTTATTCCTATTCAATACTTTGGTCTATTTTAGACTACACAAATCTTTATATATTATTATATTTCAATTAAAATAATAATAATAATAAATAAATAAATAAAAACGAAAAAAAAAATAAGAAAAAAGATTTATTTGTCTTTTTATTTCACTCTTTTTTACCAATGAAATTTGTGAATTAACATTTTCAAAACTCTATTTTTAAAATTTCATTTACAATTTTATAAAGGAATTTGAATATTTGGTTTTTATTTGTACATTTGTTTCCAACATTTTTTTTATTTTTAAATTTATTTTACTCTTACTCAAAATTTCTATACTTGTCTCTTTCCAATAGTTTTTTTTTATCTCCATATTTTTCTTATTCTCTAACTTTTCTTCTTTACAATCAAGGGCGTATCCAGAACTTCATAATAAAAGCACATATTTGTATAAAGTTAGAAGTTTAACCTATGAACTTTTAGATTTGTCTATACATTGTTCTTGAACTTTAAAAAAATGTCCAATAAGTTAATAAATTTTTTTATTTTTGTATTTAATAGATTCATAATATATCGCTTTTGCATCCAATAAGTCTTACATTTTTTTTAAAAAAAATGTTAAGAATTAAATTTATAGTATAAATTAAATTATAATGTATCTATTAACAACAAAATTGAAAATTTAAGGCTCACACAAAACTATTTTGTTGTTCAATAAAATATTTAAAATATTTTTTAGATCTATTATATAAAAAATTGAATGTTTATAGATCAATTCGACGTTCTTAAGATACTTACTAGAATTGAAAAAGTAAACAGAAAGTTTAAAAATTTATTAGTTATAATTAGGAAATATAAAATATGTGTATTGCACATTAAAAAGTTGGAAAAATAATATACAAATATATATAGTAAATTTAAAAAACTAGAATTATTTCTCAAAAAATGGAAATGATTGGTTTTCAAAGTTGAAAATTAAAATAATATACAAATATGCACATTGAAAAAAATAAAACAATAATATATATATATATATATATATATAAGAAACAAAAGCACTACATCTTATTTTTAATAGACCCGCCCGTCTACAATATGTCACTACATCTATTTTTTACTTTCTTTTTTCTGTTTTCATTTTTTACCTTTAATTTTGTCAAAAACTTTTAGTTCCTCAATTTTATAGGTAAATTTGATTGTTTTAATTTAAATTTTTCCACAATTTAGTCTATATCATAAAAGTTAATGTTAAAGTTTTTTTAAAAAATTAATAAAATTTATTGCGTAGGTAGATAAACTAATTAGGACCTCAATATATTCTTAAACTACAAAATCTACCTCATCAAATATTAAAAATTAAAACTTTTTACCATAAGAATTAACTTTTTACAAATTTGAAAGTAAAAAAAGAAAAGAAAAAAAAGGAAAAAACTAGTGGGCTCGTAATTGCGGGTCAGCCCCTCATATCAGATCGATTTTTTTTAAAAAAAAAAATTTGAATAAGGGATTTTAGAAAGAGGAAGGGAAAGGAGAAGAGGAAGAATAATAGAATGGGAGAAAAAAAGAAAAGAGAGAACTCAAATGCAATTTAAGTCAAATTTTAGGGATAAAAAGGTAATTTTACCTATTTTAAAATTGTTTACCATTTTTACTTATATCTCCACCGGTAGTATGTTATTATAATTTTTAGCTTGTTAATTAATTATTACTTGAAGGGGTTATCTAAAAAAAAAAAAAAAAAAAAATTATTACGTGAAGGGGTTCACATGTAAGACGAAATCCTGTAATCTTAAATTTTAACATAAAAGAAATTAATTAAATAAAAAATAATCTTAACTTTTAGCTTTTAGCTCAGACACTGGACCCTCCTTCGGTATAAAGTTTTTTTTTTTTTTTTTTTTTTTTTTTTTTTTTTTTAAAATATTATCTATAAATAATGATTGATTGGCTATTAGTTAGTGCTGTGATATTGGAAAGAGCAAAATTTTCAAATTTTCAAATTTTCAAATGGAGTTTTGGCCAACTTTTTGCTGCCAATGAGATCATCTCCACATGGCCAAAGAAAAAGTTCCTTAATTTAATTTAATTTAAAAATTCCTCCTTAATTCATGGTGCCAACTTATGATTTACTCACACATCTTAACTACTAAACTTTTCTTATTGCAAGTATTATCAAAATTCTAAATCTCAACAATAGTATTTTAAATAACTTTGAATATGTATTAATAATTAATTCATACTTACTTGTCAACTTCAATTTCATGAGTGACAGCTTCTATCTTACAAGTTCATTGATTTTAATTTATTCAAAATATGAGAATCTCACTAACTAACACAAAGTTAGAGTTAGATTTTTAGACGGTGACTTTGATACCAATTGTTGAGGACAACAGATCCTTCACGACCACAACACAACAAACGTGATATTGTCCACCTTAGACGATAAAACATCATGTACTTTGCTTTGGAAATCACCCAAAAGAGTATTATACTAATGGAGATAATTGTTTTCAGTATTTATTAGAAATGCCTACTTTTTCCACAAGGATGAGGCACCGTGGAGACCTGACCCGAACGGGACGGAGAATGAGAGAGGGAGTGGGAAAAAAAAATTCTTCGAAACTAAATTGGGGATGGGAACGGGGAATGCATTCCCCGTCCCGTTAGACTTTTTTCTTACCGTTATTATAGTAATTTAATGTTATTTATTTATTTTTACTTTTATAAATATTATATTTAGTTTTCAAAATTTAT
Source organism: Lagenaria siceraria (assembly GCA_002890555.2). NCBI lineage: Eukaryota > Viridiplantae > Streptophyta > Magnoliopsida > Cucurbitales > Cucurbitaceae > Lagenaria > Lagenaria siceraria. The sequence goes on from CM016488.1 coordinate 7,069,081, forward strand.
TGTTTAATGGTCAAAATAATTAATATGTTTGAATTAGTGTAAAAGAATGATATGTTTGAAATTTAATAAATTTAGATTATATATATGAATAATTTGATAAATAATTATTTTCTTCAATTTTAAATTTGTGAGTAATTTCTCTTTAAATTCTAATTGTCTATGTAGAACCAATTTAACCATTTAATTTAAACTTTTTCATAATAGTGACTTATGGTAATTGATTTTGTTTTTTTTTAAAAAAAAATCAAATGGGGAAAAATTTCCCACGGGGAACCCGGTCCTTGCGAATTCCCTGCGGGGAATCCCCGTCCCGAACCCCATGGAAAGTTTGGCCGGTACGAAGAATGAAATGGGGAACGGAGACGAGGAGCGGGGAAGCCATCCCTGCCCCCGTCCCACTCCGTGGACATCTCTAGTATTTATATTATATACCATGTCCTTTGATCTCCATTCTCTAACTAACGTGAGATTTTGTTAATAGGAGATATATTCTTGTTTACATCTCGAAGGTGACGTGCCCCAAATATCTTATTAGAATGTTAAGATGTGAACAAAAATATCATATTCTATTACCATATTTTGTAGTTGTCTGTTTTGACAAATGATCAATTTCAATCATGGTCCGAGCAATAATCTTAGTAGAGAAGTTTGCAAACCATTAATTTTGAATAATTATCTTTAGAACTGCTGATTAGGGAAATACAATGAATATAGAAATTGTGTAGCACTAGCAAACGAATGATACATAATTGACTACCAACAATTATATCTAAAATTAAAAATATGACTAGAGATTCAATATATAATAAAAATTACAAAAACGCAGTAATTAGCTAAATGAGAAGAGAAAATAAGCTTGATCAATGGTCGTAGATGATCCGATTTGACAACACCAATAATAGCGTCAAATACAAGTTAAACCTGAAAAACATAAGAATGTGATAATAAGTAATCGAGACAACACTTCCATTAAACAATAACTTAAAGTCAATTATTCACTTCGAACAAATTGCTAACAAACTTTAGAAAATGATTATGAAATATTCTTAATTTACAATGAAATTCATCAAGACTACCAAGAATAATAGTGAAGTGGAAAATTCACAAATTAATTAAAGTTATAACACACAGCTCCTAAAAGCTTTGACCCTTGAGAAAGCTACTGGGAAATTTCCTTTCAGAATTCAAACCAGCTTATGCTCAAATCCATATCAAACCATGAGATATAAGAGAGAGATATATATTTACATTTGGATGATTAATTTGATCTCATAATCAACCCAATTAAAAGCTTAATGAAATTGGAAATTTGTAGATCGAAGGTTCTATAGGTAGAAAATGGTTTAGGATATTTACTCTAATATTATGTTAAATTACCCATCAACTCAAAATCTTAAATAAAAACAAAGGAGCTCCCTTCAGTCCAATACATGACAATAATGATCAAAGATCGCTCCTACATCGTTAGATCAGGAGCTCATCACACAACTTTGACATCAAAATTTATGGAGATTTAGAGGATGATGAGCTATTGAACTAACGAATGAGCAGCAATCTTTCGACCTTCTACCTGTCTCGGAATGAACTGAAGAGAGCTCCTACATAAAATTAATCATCCTGCAATAAATATAAACTATATAAGCTACTAAAGTTTATTCCTTTGTATTCAAATAACCCACAAATTATATAAATCCTTAAACTAAAACCCATTTTTCCATTTCCATTGAGAAATTTAATTTTGTATAAAAATTTTCAAAGGAGGAAGAAGCTAGAGAAGAAAATAGAGAGAGAGAGAGAGAGGTATAGAGGAAGAAGGGAGGGAGAGAGAGAAGTTTAAATAGGATTGGAAGGGAGGGGACATGGAGATCCAGATTTGGATTTGGATTTGATAAAATGTTGTGTAAATGTTTGAAACATTTCTAAATTTTTCTATCTTCTTTGTCACACACTACCCTTAGTTATCATCAAACCACACAGCTGGATAGCTCTCAAGTCTAAATGTTATTTCATTATGTATCATACAATGATGGAGATGTGGAGGATCAATATTATCCCTAACCAGAGTGGTATCAAAAGCCATGCTTCTGACTTAATCGTGTGGGTAGAATCCTTCTATGTCGATTAATTTATTGATGAGTCTAGTTAAAAAGAGAAGACTACTCTCGATGGTTCAGAATTGTTGGAAATGCAAATAAAGTCTCACATTTAGTTAGATAATTAGAGAAAATTCATAGGTATATAAGTGCGGACAATATCATAATACAGTGGAGATATTTGAAGGATTATTATTCCAAATAAGTGGTATAAGGTCTTTAAAGTGGTTTTCAAAATCAAAGTTATGAGATTTTATGTTCGAAATAAATAATATCATATTATTGTAAAGATATATGAACCTTCGATCTGTTAGTTAACGAAAATTATAACCAATAATTTACTTTCAATTAATAATGCGTTTACATAGATGGATTAGAAACTTTTTTTTCTTCTTTTTTTTCTTCTTTTTTCCCTTTTTTTTAAAGTATTATAATTCAAGCTTAGGAATTTGAATTGAAAAAAATTTGGGTGCATCCCAACTGTGCCCAATTAAAAATTGCCATGTGGCAATTCATTTTTTAAAAAAATTATTAAAAATTATTTTTTGTGTGTAGATGCTAGAAGGGGGGCATGGAACTTAATTAGGTGTAGCCTAGGCTGCACTGCACCTAAGTATTGCTCATTTGAATTAATGATTAGGAGTGTTCAAACAACTCGACAACTTGAACAACCCAGACTACCCAACCCAAATTGTAAGGGTTGGGTTGGATTAGTTTTAATTTTGGGTTGGGTTGAATTTTTTATATTTTTTATGGTTGGATTGGGTCCGGGTTACACTTTTAAAATTTTGGGTTGACTCAACCCAACTCGAATTTTTAATATTATCAATATATATATTATAACTTATAGATATTATAACTCATATATATTGTTATGATGTTTGTTTGAAGTTTGTAATAGATATCTTGGATTTCGATATTTAACATTCGAGTTTATGAAATTGTAGTTATTAGTATGTGTTGTAGACAAATTTTAAGTATTTTAAGTTCATAAAAAATGTACTAGAAAAAAAAAGAAAAAAAAAAAACCTTAGAGTAGCCAACTCAACCAACCTGAATTTTCAGGTTGGTTTAAAATATTCCCTCAATTCAATCCATGTACACTCCTACCTGTGATAATAAGGAACATATTAATGAATTAATTTATGTTAAGTGAGCTGCACCATTTATGTTAAGTGGTAAATTTCAATTAATTAAGGTAATTACAATCATCAACATTGCAGGAGTATCAGGATCTCTAAGCTTAATGTGGAATTCTAAATTGTAGTGTTCTCGGCTATTGAGCTTGTTCTTCTTCCTGACCTACTTTTCTCTAGCGTTATTCACGTTTGGAGTATCTCTTGGTGCTAGTGCAACATTTGTTTTATATAATAGTTGACGTAGAAAATTTACATGCATTCGTCGTCATTGTAGATCTTTTGTAGACTTGTCTGCCGATTCACTTCTCTTGGTCTGGTCTCATTTTTCGAGCGAATTTGAGAGTTTCTCGCATTAGTGTGATGCTAAGCTTTCCACACTCTGATGCCTAAGTTAGTATAGAAGTGTATAATTCAGCTAAGCACACCCAAGTAAGGTCAGAGCTTTCTTTGGGAGATTACTTCTTACTCTTTCCCTTTGAGGTCGTTGAATGTGATTGTTTATAATATAGTGCCTTTTATTTGACATGCGCTTGTGGCTACATGTAATTTTAACGATGTTAGGGTTGTTGCGGCAGTCTAAGCTACATGACGCCAAACTAAGCCTGACTCAATTATTTCTTGATCGATATATATTTATCAGCTCAGTTGGTTGCTCAGAACCAAACCTCTGATTTTTCCTTTTTGGGACGCACATTTCCTCATGTCGCTTCCGGTTTACAAGCACATAGAATAATTCTCTCTCTGATCTCGATTACAAGAGCACTCTTCCAAAGCTTTTGTACTACTCATACCCTTTAAACCCACTCTCAAACTAGAGAACACAAAAGGGAGTTTAACTAGAGTTAACACACTCAAGTTTAAAGTGTTTTCAACTAGGACAATTTGAAACCAAAGTTATAGTCATCTTTTATAGTGCTTGGAGTTCATAACTTCTTTGAATTTTTTCGATGTGGGACAATTGCACTTATAATATTTTGTTAAAATCCAACAATAATTTAGTGCTGTAATTATATATATGTTAGTGGGGAAGATCATCGTTGAGTTGTTCTTGCTAATGGCCTATGTGTGTTAGGAGAGTTCACGTATTTAAGACGGTTGAGGATCTCACACTGAAATAAATCTAAGGGATCTCACAATCTTTATAAGATAAATAAGATATTCCTTTCATTGTCAATTAATTTTGAAATGAAATCCTTGAGACTACACGCACGTTTAGGACTTCCGTACATATAATTAGTTGGGATTTTAATTGACTTACCCCCACTAACTTTAGTTGATGAAAATTGATTTTTTTCCCCTCAAAATCATAACCCTTTCCAATCAAATACACACTAAATAAATCTAAATATACATTTAAAACTCATTACACAACACAATTTCAATACAAATTACATTAATCTAATCTATATGTTTTTCTTTACATGAAAGCTATAGATATCTAAATACCTATTTATATCTTTTCCCTAAAAAAAAAATGAACCATTAATTATGTAATAAATGAAAAAATTTGAAATTTTATTACATAAAGAGAAAATAAAAGGGACCCAATTATTGGAAAAATAATGATGGATTTGAGAAGAAAAAGTAAGATATATATGCACCCAAATTTGTATTCACTTTAATGAAGGTATCTCTAAAATATTTCTATGTCTAGTGGATGATTGGCAAAGCCATTGATAACCCATAAATAATATCTTTATCCTCTTGTTTGAAGCCAACAAAGGGCAATGTGAAATGGAAATTTTGTTCAACTAAAGAATAATAGATTGGTAATAATGTAGTTTGTGGAGAATGATTTCATCTTGTCTACAAATTGCAACCCAGCTATTATCAATCATAAAAGGCTAAGAAATTTAAGGGAACTTTGTTTGTGTTGGCTAATGTTTAGGTTTGAAGAGTTTTTAAACATTCTTTTTCAACTTTCCTTGCTTTCTTATTATTTTATAATGATGGTAGATTTAGTCTATTATGTTTGAAATATCAATTATTGGTAAGTAAAAATAGTAATATAAAAAGGAAAATTTTCATAAGTAGAAAAAATAGCAAAAAAAAAAAAAAAAAAAATTGATAGATATTCATAGACTTCAATCAACATCTATCAGTAATAGACTTCTATCATTTCTATCACTGCATCACAACTATATAAAATTTTTGCTATTTTGTGTATATAGTTTCCCTTATTTTTCTATTTTTAAAAATTTCTCAATATAAAACATATATTTTAAAATAATAATGCTAATATATACGTGAGATAGAATATTTGACATCTAACTCTATCGATCGAGATGTGTTTATTATAAGTTATTGTATAATTCACCTAAAAGTTTAAATGAATTAAATGGCTGCTTGGGGACCCATAATGGAATAGGTTTGAATTTGTAATGTAATCCAAAACCTATGTGTTGGATTGAGTGTTTTGGGCCCGATTTGTAATATTAAGCTCATCCCGTTTAGAGAGTTTTTAACAAAATCCTCTTTCCCATCGTTTTAACATTTCACGATCCCATTTTCGTTATGCTTTCGATACCTCACGCATTCCAACACTCCTCTAATTCCCAGTAATCTCGATTACCTTTCAACCTCCTAAACATCCCCTAAAGAAGTGACACTCCATATATATGTGATCTACTTCTTTCAAACTATAATTTGTAGGTTTTGTGATTAAAAGAAAGGTTTTTATAGGCTTTGTGTGGTTGTTTTTCTTTTTAATGAATCTATGATCTGTGTGATTTATACATTCGAGTTGAGGTTGATAATAAATATTATATGTGTTTATATAGTTGAATCAAATGATATATATTATTCTATTATTATGCATAAGATATGTAAACTAAAATAATTCACATAGCCAATACAAGTATGATAATCCAACTAGACATAGAAGCGTGTAATTTAAATCTCTTTTGGTTAAAAGGATATATTTGTCATTTTACTCTTTACTCTTTTTTTTCAACTAGTAAAAAAAATAGATGTGTAAATATTTAAAATAGCAATAAAATATATAAATATTTATCATTTTTTTCACGATACGTGGGTGTAGGATAATCAAACCTCTAACATCGAAGTTAATACTACAAATTTTATAATAGTTGAACTAGGCTCATATTGACTCTAAGTATTTACATTGACTTCTAGACATGTAAATACCCTTTAAATTTCAGTTAAAAAGAAAAAAACATTTAGATTATTTATATAGAATTTGAAGGTGGTTATTTAAGATGGGCTGAACATACAGTGAGCAGAAGTTACAAGGTTGGGCCTGATGAGGTCAGTGTTTTGGGCTTCTACCCATCCTTTACAACATATCGGGCCTTCTGATCAGGCCTGGCCCAGTAAAATCAATCCATATTGGGAGATTTCACATTAAATTTACAATTCTCTCCTTTGCATAATAAAAATAAATGGGCATATATTCCATATATAATAGATGAATATTTTAAATTACATTTGAATAATGGATGAATATTTTAAATTATATTTGAATATTTTTATTTGATGTTCCTAATCTAGGTTACAAATTTTTAAATCCTATAAATACACACAATACATATAATATACTTGCTTTCTACTTTCTTCCCTTCATCTCTCTTGTGCTCTTATTCTCGTTCTCTTTGATATTAAGTGAATTAGTTATTTAATTATTTTGTTTAAAAAATATCACCGATTGAATTAGATTAAATTGCAGATTTAATTCCTGTGGTTTGAAGAAAGTTAGAATTTAGTCCATACTATTTATGAAGTTTTAATATTATAGGAACTATATTCTAACTTTTAAAATCATAGGGACTAAATTATAAGGTTCTCCAAATTATAAAAACCAAATTTGTAACTTATTTATTCAATTATGAGCAATGATCATAGTTGAAAATTTCGGTCGAAATCTCGAAATTTCAATAAGGGGGAATTTCGACTTTCCCCCCATTTCTTGAAATTTGCATGGAAATTTCAATTTTTTTTTAAAAAAAAAATATGAAAGTTACCATCCCAAAATTTGATTTTCAACAAACAAAAAAGAAAAAAAAAACCTATATTTATTTTTAACTTCATTCAAACCTTTTCCATCGAATCTTCACATCATTTCACCTCACAATTGAATTGATGTAAATTTTGTTTTTTTTACCTTCCAAATCTTTCATTTTCAATAACCCAAAATTGAGAAAAATAACATATATTTATTTTTAAGTTCATTCAAACATTTTCCATTGAATTTTTACACAATTTCACCTCAAAATTGTATTGATGTAAGTTTTATTTTTTTACCATCCAAAGCTTTCATTTCTAAGAAATCAAAATTGAGAAAAATAATATATATCAAGATTCTAGATTAGATGCTCCAAGGTCATCTTTTTAATATTAGACATGTAAATTTTATAACAAACAATTTGCAATTATTTTGTATGCAAATATTTCATCTCCTTTAACTTTGCAATTAATTATCAATATTTTATATTATTTCGTAATTATTTTTCTATTTCTTTATTAAATTCCCATCGATATTTACACCGATATTTACAATATACATCTAAATGTTAGTTTAATTTTATAGGAATGATTATTAAAAATGGTCAATTATAGTCTAATTAACCCACAATAAAAGTTTCATTAATTAATTATAACAATTTCCATCAATTTTCATTATGTTTCCGAAATTTCCATTGATATTTCCATAAAATCGGGATCTCAATATTTCCATCGACATCCATATTTTGAACTTTGGCAATGATTAAGTGCGGCCTAGGTTGCACCTAATTCCATGTTCTTCTTTTCTTTACACAAAAAATAATTGTTTAATATTTTTTAAAAAATAAATTGTCACGTGACAAGTTTTTATGGAGTGTAGTGTTGACAACACCCAAAATTTTCTCTTAAATTATTAAACCCATCTATTTAATATTATTAATTAATTAACCATTTTTTTTCCTTAGATTGTACTTGGCAAAATTAATTAATTAACTCCACCCAACATTTTTTCCGTTTTAAGTTTTACTAGTGAGGAGGAAGAATTTTAATTTTTAACCTGTTAGTTGAGAGTAAATCTCACTTAAATATAAAATATTATCTTGCCGAACAAATTATATATCAAAATGTCCAAACAACAATTTTTTTCTATTAAAAAAACAAATTTTTTTCTAAGAATTATCAACAAACTTTTTTTAAAAAAAAAAAAAAATCTTTTTATAAAACTTTTAGGTAAAATAAATAGAAAAAAAATGCCTGTTAATTTATGCTCATGTTCAAAAGTAAAATTCTGGGAACTTAAACTAAGTAGGTCATCATAATTTTCTTATTTTTCTTCTTCTTATTATTATTATCATTTTAGCAATTTTATTATTTATTTGGAAATGAGGTCATTTCAATTTATAGCAACATTTGCATTTCTTGAATCCTCAATAATTGTTATCTAAAACGAGAAAAAGAATCCTCAATTATTGTGATATCCTCTTCGAAGCTTGCCTGAACTCTTATCGTTTGATTTTTGTATGAATTTTTCGTGGGTTCGTTTTCCCTCTTTCCATCTTCAACCCGATTGAAGCTTCCGGGATCTTCTTCTTCTTCGGTGAGTATTCTCTCCAACTTATGTTTACTTTCTTCTCTATTTCAATCGAACAATTTCTGATTAGTTCAGTTGCTTTAATTTTGCTGATAGTTTTAGGGAACCCCCATTTGATCTATCAACGCAACTTCTAATTCTGTTTAGCTGATTAGCTCTAAAATCCACTCCTGTTCTTCTCTTCTGGTTGTTTTAGCTTTCAAATTTTGATTATGAATCTTTCAATTTCTCTTTGATTCATCGCAGAAACAAATAATTGGGTGTTCTAATAATTACCCAAAATTGAGATGGCTGATTACTTTAGTGTCGTAGATCGAAATGGAGTGAGGTCGAGTAGTGAAGATCTGCTCAGTGCGATTATGCCATTAATGAAGCTTCTCTCCCTCACAGCTATAGGTTTATTACTTTCCCACCCAAAAATCCAAATGATCCCAAGAGAAACCCTAAGGCTCCTAAGCAAACTTGTTTTTGCCCTGTTCTTGCCCTGTCTAATCTTCACCTATCTAGGTGAGAGCATTACGCTTGAGAACATTGCTAAATGGTGGTTTATCCCTGTAAACGTTTTGATTAGTACTGGAATTGGATGTCTTCTAGGGTTCTTAGTGGTGATTATATGCCGTCCCCCTCCTCAGTTGGTTCGATTCACCATCATCTCGACCGGGTTCGGTAACACTGGGAATCTTCCTCTTGCCATTGTTAGTTCTGTGTGTCATACTGATGATAACCCCTTTGGGAAACATTGTCACTCAAGAGGGGTTTCTTATGTTTCCTTTTGCCAGTGGGTTTCTGTTATTCTAGCTTATACTCTTGTGTATCATATGATGGAGCCTCCATTAGAATTTTATGAGATTGTTGAGGAAGGCACTGAGATTGAAGAATTGGTTGAAACTAATGATAATGATGTAAGTAAGCCACTTCTGATGGAAGCCGAATGGCCCGGGATTGAAGAAAAAGAAACTGAGCATTGTAAAGCACCCTTCATTGCTAGGGTCTTCAATAGCATTTCAAATGTTTCTCAATCTACATTTCCTGATCTTGATCACTCTAGAGATAATAGTACACCTACATACCCCGAATCGATCAGGTGTTTGGCCGAACCGAGAGTTGTAAGGAAAATAAGAATTGTGGCTGAACAAACTCCTATACAGCACATTCTGCAGCCCCCAACCATTGCTTCTTTTTTAGCCATCATTGTTGGGTTAGTGCCTCAAATCAAAGCATTCATCTTTGGCCCTGATGCTCCGCTATTATTCATCTCCAATAGTTTAGAAATCTTTGCTGGTGCAATGGTGCCTTTTGTAATGCTAATCTTGGGCGGCATGCTTGCCGAAGGGCCTAACGAGTCATCTAAACTCGGGCTACGTACTACAATCGGCATAACCGTTGCAAGACTCTTGGTGCTTCCTGTACTAGGAATCGGGATTGTCGTAGGTGCCGATAAGCTGAACTTTCTAGTTCATGGTGATCCAATGTACAAATTTGTTCTTCTATTGCAGTACACAACACCAACTGCCATTTTGTTAGGAGCACTTGCCAGCTTGAGGGGATATGCAGTGAGGGAGGCCTCAGCTCTACTGTTCTGGGAACATGTTTTTGCTCTCCTCTCCCTCTCTCTTTATGTTTTTGTTTACTTTAAGGCTGTGATATAAGGATGATTTTGCTACAAACTGTACAAGTTATATCAAAGGCTGTTTCATTCTTCTACCAAGCCTTCATTCCTTCTCTGTTCTATCATGCTCAACTTACTGGTTTCTTGTATAGTTTGGGTTACAAACTTGTGGTATGTGAATTTGTTTAAGCTACAAAATGTAGCATGAATAGTAAGACAGCCATAATTAAATTTATCTATATTTGTAAATAGTTTGACTCATTTTTTTATATTTGAAAACCGCCCTAATTAAAACAAAGGGAGAAATATGCATTTTGGCTCTAAAGTTTGAGTTAGATTGCATTTGGATCTCTAAGTCCTCATTTGATTTTTTTAAGTCTATTTTCTCTCAATTTCTTACTATTATTTTCATATTTCTTAAATAAAAAAAGTTAAATTTTTAACCAAATTCTAAAAAAAAATACAACTTTTTTTAGTTTTCAATTAAAAAAAAATGTTACCAAACATGACTTAAATTTTCAAACTCAACATTTTAGTTCTTGAGATTTGAATTTAGTATCATTTTGGTCCCTCCATCCATATTTCTATAAATTATGTAACGAAAGCTAACATGACAATTTTTTTTTAATTTTTTATTTTTTATTGAAAACATGTACTTTCTATTTTTAAAACAATCATTTTTAAGGTTGTTTTCAAATATATAAAAATGAATCAAACTATTTACAAATATAGAACAATTTTACTGTTTATCAACGATAGACTGTGATAGGAATTCTATCGCGGTAAAATTTGTAAATAGTTTGATATTTTTTCTGTTTATAATAATTTTCCTCATTTGTATCATTTTTGAAATAAAAAACCTTTTTACTTTTAAAAAAAAAAATCCCTTTTCCGCTCTTCTTTCTTCCTCTCCCTTTACTCATCTTCTTCTCCTTTTTCTTCAATGGTCGTTGACAATCGTTGTTCGTTGGTGACTAGTAGCATTTTTTTCGTTTTCCTCCTCCTACTTTTCTCTTCTTCATTTCTTTCTCTTTTTCCTTCTTCTCCTATATTCAAAACCAAAAAAAAAAAAAAAAAAAAAAAAAAGTGGAACCCCCAATATTTGTTGTTTTTCTTTTCTTTTTTTTAATTTATGAGGAAGAAGGTCATTAATATGAGGGAGAAGATGAAGGAGATAAATGGAGAAGGGGAAGAGATGAAGGGAAATGAGAAGAGAGGGAACGAGGGAAAAAAAAGTTTAATTTTTTTATTATAAAAATTATAAAATATCTTTTTCTTTTCAAAAATTAAGAAAAATTGTTGAGTTATAAAACTCATAGACCCAAATGCAATCTACATCCCCACACTAAGAGTGTACTTTTTCTAATAACAAACTATACTATTTTACTAATAGAAATTTTCTCCAACTAGAAATAAAGATGTCCAATTAATCTATAGGGTTAGAGCCTTTCGAAAACCTGGCTCGAAAGGAGCGGATAATCCTTGATTAGATAGGGAATGAAAGAGAGAGCAAAGAATGTGATCCCCACAAAACTAAACGGGCCCACTCGTGAACATCCTACCCTAAAAAGCTATCTAATTGCATGGATTTGCATAAAAGGAAGATCGGTTATAAATTTTCCTTCTAAAACGAGGAAATATGGCCATCTATAATTCTTCGTCGTCTCTAGTTTTTTTTCAAATTTTGGGGCTTACCTTTGTGTCATTTTTCCAATGAAAATTACAAATTGTTTCACCCAAATTTCTGCCGTCCTTTCATGAAAAAAAAAGGGAAAAAAAACTTATTTCTTTTTAGTATTAAAATAACTCATGAAATTCAGAGTTTCTAAATCTTGAATTTTTCAGAAAATATCAAATGGGAAAATGACACAGATGGCTAGGCGTATTCAAATTGTTGTTGTCATCTTGGCCAATTTCTTATACCATTTATCGAAGTCATAAAATTTCAAATATACACTTAAAAAGTAATCAGTACATTTATTTTGGTCCTGATAAATTATACTTTCATAGCGACTTTATTGGTATTACTATGCTTTTAATGCATATTCTAATAATATTTTGCATATCTAAAAAATAATTTTCACAATATGAAATGTCTAAAATTTACCTAGTTCAATAGTAGTTAACATTTACTCCTTTGAAGGTCAGAGATTCAAATCAATCTCCTACATGTCACATTTGTTGAATTAAGTAAAGTTCAAAATATGAAATTAAATAATATAATTAATCTTAGACTTTAATCATAGAGAAATTTTCACATATAAAAAAAAAATATCAAACTATTTACAGAAAATAGCAAAAAAAATATTGATAGATATTCATAGACTTCTATCAGTATCTATCAGTGATAGACTTCTATCATTTCTATCACAGATAGACTTTGATAGACTTCTATCAGTGTCTATTACAACTATCTAAAAATTTTGCAGTAGTTTCCCTTAGTTTTCTATTTTTAAAAGTTTCCCATAATCATCCTAACTATAACTATAATAAAAACAAAGTTAAAATATAATATGTATTTTGAAATTCATTCCAATTCAATTTATGGTATGTTTAAATGTCTAAATTTAATTAATGTACTTTAATAAAATTTAAACTGATTGCTTATCTTAATAACATTTCGATGTTTCTACAAAAATAAGCATAGTTCAACTGACATAGTACTTGTACTATCAATTTCGAAGTCAGAAGTTTGATTTCTTTACTCTACATATTGTTAGAAAAAAAAAATATTATGATATTTCTTTTGTCATGAGATCCATGTTGTAAAACAAATCTAAAATCATCACAAAAATAGGTGTTGATAATTTAAATGAGGTAGTAAGCATGAAAAAAATCTTTAGTACCAAAATAGAAATAGGTAAAATTGACTCATAATAGAAAGCAAAATGAATGGATGGTATTGCTTCACAAAAGATGCCACAAATAGTACACATCCATTGACATTCAACTTATTTTCTTTGTCTTATTTCTTGGCCATTCAAATTGCCCGAATTCAAACTCATCCATTCACAATTTCATGTCTCTCTCTCTCTCCCTTTCTCAAAATATTATGAGTTAAATTACATGTTATAGGTTCTAAACTTTCATCACACTAATATCTAGTAATGTTTAATAGATTAAATTTCTAAATTTTTAATTTTGTGTCACTGAATTTTAAAAGTGTTAGAATGAGTTTTAAAAAATTTCAATTTTATGCCCAATGTGTCTATGACCAAATCAACACTTTAAGAATTTGCAGATTTGTTAAAACACAAAATTTGCTACTAGTTAAAACATATACCATCAAACAAGAAGTCAAAAGTTTAAATTCTCTCATCTCCAATTTTAGTTCAATAGGATCTTTTTTTCATTTAAATTTTACATCTAATTAAGTTTTTAAAAAATGTATTATAACACAAAAATTAAAAGTTTAGAAATATATTAGACACTTCTTAAAGTTACACCTAGCTATTAAACATATTCGTGAAAATTTATGGACTAAATTTAGAATTTTACCAACATTATTTTATAAACATGTGCATTTAAAAATTTGGAAAATTTTCAATTTATACCTCTGAATTTTTGGAGTTGAATCAATTTAAACCCTAAACTAATAATTGTATCAATTTAAACTCTGAATTTTAGGGGTTATATCAATTTTAACTCTAAAGTAATAATTATATCAATTTAAACCTTAAACTTTCATAAGTATATCAATTTAACTCTAAACTTTCTTAAGTGTATCCAAATAAAACACAATAGAGGGTTTAAATTGATACACTTATAAAAAGTTCAGGATTTAAATTAATATAATTGTGAAAGCTCAGAGTTTAAATTGATACAATTAATAATTTGAGGTTTAAATTGATACAACTCTTAAAGTTTAAGGATATAAATTGATATTTGTCCTAAAAAATTTCACATGCTTTTCTCTGAACTAAAAACCTACCAATAGCAAAGTACATATTACATAAAATAAATTGAGAGAAAAAAAAAAAAAAAAAAAAAGTCGAACCATATATGCTATCATATAATAATAAAAATATATACTCTTTTAACATTTTAAATGCTATATATGCCATTATCTTTGAGAGAGAATTGAAAATATTTGAATTAAAACCCCCCTAATCCAAATATTACATAGTTGAATAATAACCGAATATTCTCCAATCAAATTTACGAACACCATTAGTTTCTTATTCTTCCCTTTTATCTTCCACTTTTTTCATAAAGAGTCCCAATAAATAGAGAATATTTCTTTTCGAATTTTCTTAGAGACAAGAGAATTAAACTCTTCTGACTTTGTTTTTAGAATAAAAAATATAATACTAATGGAAATTTCATCCTTCATTTATATATTTATAATCTTCTTCTTATCTAGTCAAAGTGAGATTTTCATCTCATTTTTAATAATCATCTTCTAAAACAAAAGAATCACTGAGCTTCTCCTTCAAATAGTCTATTTGTTTAGCTAACACTTATCCAAGCCGACTTCTCTTCATCGAACAAACTGCATGTCTGATAGAGCTCAACTATTTGTCTCCACTACGACTACATCTTTCCAGACTCACCATTTTTTTGTTAGATATCTAAGGATTCTATTAACATGGTTAAGTCAAGGGCATGACTTTGATAACACTTGTTATTGACAACGAACCTCCACATAAGCCCTCATCGATTTACTTTTGGTTTTACCTAAAAGACTTCATGTCATTAAAGATAATTGTCCGCGTTTATATAACATGAATATTTTCCTGAGCCAATTAATGCTAAATTTTGGTCACATTTCATAACTTTGAACTTTTTAGAAAAACTTTTTTAAATATCTGTAAAATCTTTGGTTATGCTAGCTTAGACATCATTTCAATTTGGGAAATAATATTTTATGCGCATCTCTCCACTTTTGTTTAATATTAACATATAACATAATTTTACCAAAACAATTATAAAGAAAACATATATATACAATATAAATAGGAAAATTTTCACATATAGAAAAAATATCAAACTATTTACATAAAGTAGCAAAAAAGACACCGATAGATATTGATAGACTTCTATCAGTATCTATCAGTGATAGAAATCTATCATTTCTATTATTGATAGACCCTGATAGACTTCTATCAGCGTCTATCACAACTATCTAAAAATTTTGCTATTTTGTGTAAATAATTTCTCTTATTTTTCTATTTTTAAAAACTCTCCATATAAATATAAAGCTATAATATGTATAGGTAAAGGAATTTTTAAAAAGTAGCTTAGTGCAACACAATGTTAAATGGATCAATGATATCAAATGAAGAAAAATTGAAGATAACAATGTGCTTAGTAATGTCAACCATTGATTTGGGAATATGCTCATAAAAGATTGGTATCAAACTGAAAATTTATTGCTTTCTTTTTCCATCAGACACTTGTTTAAAATATTTGGTCCATTCTTTGCAAAATTTAAAAAAATTAAAATAATAAGAAATAAAAGAAAAATAGAAAAAAAAGTCAATTATGCTTATGCCTTTCTAGTTTCTTTCCCCCATTCCCCAAATCTTTTTGCCAAAAATCTCACCAATAACTTTCTATAATGCTTCTTTTTCTCTTTGAGAATTGGGCCACAATTTTCTACCATACGTTTAATTCAAGTCAAGCCAGTATTTGCAGTTCTAGGAAATAGGAATGGAACTTTATGGGAAAAGGTTTATTATATATATATCGAAGAAAATTTTAAAAATTTTTATAGAAACTAATGAAACTTGTTATAATTAATTAATGAAAATTTGATTATAGCTTAATTAGACTATAATTGACCATTTTTTAATCATAATTTCTATAAAGTAAGACAATATTTAAATGTCTATTGTAAATGTTGATGAGAGAGCAAAAATTTTAAAAAGAAATGGCAAAATAATAAAAAGTTTAGGAATATTTTGAGGTGAAATGATGTGGAAATTATGAGTTCTGGATGCTAAAAGAAAAAACTCACATTAATTCAATTTTAAGGTGAAATGATGTGAAAATTTAGTGAAATTTTTTTTTATTGAGGTAAAAATAAATATAGGTTTTTTTTTTTTTTTGTAGTTTTTTCAAATTCAATATTTTCAACTAAAAATTGAAAAATGTTAAAAATTAGAAAAAGTAGCACATAAAAAAAAAAACTTAATCCTTTGTTGAAAATAGCATTGGTGTGTGAAACTATAGAATTGTGTGTAATTAAGACCATAAATTTAAAAATTTTGAAATGAGCTACCATGGTTAATTTAAAAAAATCAAAGTTTTCTTGAAATGTCGAAATTTCTCAAAAAAAAATTCAAAATTTCTTCAAAATGGAGGGAATTGGAAGATAATTGAAATATTCTTTAAATCTCAAAATTTTCTCCAAATTTTGAAATTTCGGAAAAACGAAATTTCCCCAATTAAGATTTTAAAGCCATCAAAATCTCAAAAATTTGATAGAAATTTTCCACCATGGTTTAAATAGATACAATAATTTATATTTGATTAAAATATTATTTTAATTTATGTATTTTGAAATTTGTTCAATTTTAGTCATTATATTTTCAAATGTTTAATTTTAGTTTATATACTTCTAACTAAATCTCCAAATTTAGTCTCTCCAAATATTAATAAATAACAAAAAAAAAAAAAAGTTTTGAAAATATCTGCAATAAATAAACATAGAGACTAAGTTTAAGATTTATTGAAATTAATGGAAGATTTAAAAATTAAAAAAAGACTCAAATTGAACCAATTTTAAAATTCTAAATATCAAATTTGGTATTTTTTAACCTTGTTACTTTTGGACTTCTAAATTTGTTTAGGTGCATGAATTTTTATCTTAAATATCAAATTTCATCGTTATACCTTAAATTTGAATAAACTTTATTTTAATGTTAAAAATGTGTCATATTTACTACAAATTCAAAGAATTAGTTTTTTTTCGTTGTATATTTGTATGTTTGTGTCATCGAATAAATTCAAAATACATATTTGAAACCATTTTTTTAGATCAATAAAAATGAGAATATAAACCACAAACCTCTAAGTCAATTGAGTTAAGTTCATTTTAATTGTTTGATAATCGATACAAAATTAATAGAACGATTTAGATTAGAGAGTTGGGATTTTTAAAAAATTGCGACTACTAGCTCTGTAATCTTTTTGTTAATCCTAGACTGCAACAATGATCTTATTATTCTATATTAATTGTACATAATAATATTATGCTTGTGTCAATTTTCTTCCTATATTTTAATAGAAAAGTGATATTTTTAGAATAAATTCAAAATTCTAAGATATGTTTTGATACGAATTTCAAAGTTTAAAAGGCATATAAATAAAACATTTTAAAAGTTAGTAGAATAATTTTGAAACCAATTTTTTTTTTTTTTTTTTTTTTTTTTTTTAGAATACATTTTCAAGTATTTAATTTAAAAAATAAGTCATTTTCAAATAAGTTAAAATGTTTGACCAACATTTAAAATAGTTTTTCAAATATATTTTAATCTATTTTTATCAAAAATATTTAAATAAAAATAAATTTGTTTGAATAACAATTTTTTTTTTCAAGTCAATCGAATCTTTTTGGAAGAAAAAAAATCTACCTTTTCCAATTTTTTTTTTCGATGTTTCTTGGGAGATGTAGAAACCAAATTCTATTTCTTAATTTTGGAGCCGTGGATGAACAAAACTCTTAAATATTATCCAATATCCATTTTCCATTTCATTTTGTTAATTCCTCTCTCTTTTTCCATATTCCAAGTTAATAAAAATATACAAAATTTAAAAATCAAGTGAAGATTATAGAAGTTTGATTTGGAAGAGGATGCTGTTTGGTCATAAGAAAGTTTTTCCAAGACCAATAAAATTTTCCCATCTGGTCCCCAACTATAATTACCTTAATTCTTTGTTCGTCCCTTCATTTTATTCAAACTTTGAAATTTCCCTCCTTATCCATTCTATATTTTTCTAAGAGAATAAGGCTTAAGGATCGAATAAATCTTTTGAAACATATAATTTTCAACAAAAATCAAACTTTAATGTTGACTTGATTTTAAATTTTATTTGATTTTGTAGTTAAACCCTTCATTCAATAAATACAAGAATATTGTTTCTCGATTATTCAAATGAAGCTTTTCAAATAAAATTACTTAAAAATCTAAGTGATTTGCTTATGAAAATTTATGGTGAGGATTAATATAACTTGATAAATTTAGGAGTAGATAATATTTTTCTCTTAAAAATGTCAAAATTTTGATTTTTAAAAATTGTAATTGTTTCCTTTTAATATCTTACAATGGTTTTCTCATTTCCTAAGTGAAAAAGTTGAATTTTTAGCCAAATTACAAAATAAAAACAAGTTTTCTAAATTTGGATTGATTTTTGAAAACATTGATGATAAGTAGATAACCCAAACAAAGAAACCTATAGACGTAATGAGTAATGAGTGCATAGACTTAATTTCAAAAATCAACAACAAAAACCAAATGTGTCCTACAAGTTTAGTTTCTAACTTTTTAGATTTACCTCTATAACATCCTTAAACTTTATAATATTTGTAATAAGTCTCTTAATTTTCAATTTTGTATGATGTCTAACAAATTCCTACTGCACTTTTAAAAAGTTAAAAACATATCAAATTCTTAAAGGAAAAAAAAAACATATAAAATTGAAATCTCACAAATTTAAGGATAGATATCAATCTATACCTCTAAATTTTGGGTTGTATCAATTAAAACCTTAAACTAATAATTGTATCAATCTACACCTTCTTTCATATTTCATTTTATTGATATTGTGTGAAATTTATAATTTGAGTCAATCAATTTAGATTCTTAATTATGATTACTTTTGAAAATGCATTAATTCTCAAGTGTGTGTAAACTTCTTCAAATGTAAGTTTTACAAAATTACAATTAAAGTAAATGCATGGACAATTATCGAAAAAAATTCTCATGAAAAGTCTAAATAAATTCATTTATGAATGTTTAAAATTTAAATTAGTTCAAAGTTTAAATTGATAGAACCACTAAAATTTAGGAGTATAAATTGATATTTTTAAATAAATTAATTGAAAAGAAAAACAAAAAGACAAAAAAAAAAAAATTTATTAAATCGAATCTCTATCCCACGCTGCCCGAAATACGCCAAAAGCAAAGATTGATTTATTTATTTATTATTATTATTTTGGCGTTTTGATCCTTTTTGAACTCCATAAGACCAGTGCGTTTTCGGCCTTATAAATCCCCATTTTCCCTCTCTTTCCCGAGAACCAAACAGAAATTCCCAACTCCATCCCCCCCTTCTAAACCCTATCTTTCTCTCTTCCGTATCGCTTCCAATTTTCTCCGCCACACATTCTCAATCCCACCTTCAATTATCTTCTTAGATTCTTCTTTCTTTTCAATTTCTTCCAATAACCCATTTCTTCCTTTTCAATTCCTTTGTCGTTTTGGATTCCTCCATGAATCCTCTGTTTCCCTTCCATTCCTACCTCACAAATCACTAGCCTCTTCTCTACATCGTTCTTTTCCTCTCTTTCCCTCCACAATCATGGCCATTCCTTATTTCCCCAAATTTATGGGGTCCGACAAATCCTCCATCGCCCCAGGCCTTCTCGCTCCTTCTTCTCTTCCTCTCTCTCCCCCCATTTTCACTCAGGATGATTTCAAGAAAGCCGCCGCCTACAAGGCCGTCGAATTCGTTCACTCTGGTATGGTTCTAGGCCTCGGAACCGGCTCCACTGCCAAACACGCCGTCGACCGGATCGCCGATCTTCTCCGTCAGGGGAAGCTTAAGGACATCGTTGGAATACCCACCTCCAAGAAGACCTACGACCAAGCTGTTTCGTTGGGAATCCCTTTGTCCGATCTCGATTCACACCCTGTCATCGATCTCGCTATCGATGGTGCCGACGAGGTCGATCCTGATCTCAATTTGGTGAAAGGCAGAGGCGGCTCACTTCTTCGTGAGAAAATGGTTGAATGTGTTTGTAAAAAGTTCATAGTCATTGTCGACGAATCCAAGCTCGTCGAGTTCATTGGTGGAAGTGGTCTCGCGATGCCTGTTGAGGTTGTGCCGTATTGCTGGAAATTCACTGCTGTTCGCCTTCAGAATCTCTTCGAGGAATCCGGTTGCGTCGCGAAGCTTCGGACCGTCCGAGGAGAAGATGGCGATGAGCCTTATGTGACGGACAACGAGAACTACATAGTGGATTTGTATTTCAAGAAAGATATCGGCGATTTGAAGGTCGCTAGTGACAGAATCTTACGACTAGCCGGAGTTGTTGAACACGGTATGTTTCTTGACATGGCTACCACAGTTATTATTGCAGGGGAGCTAGGGATTACAATAAAGAATAAGCAATAAGAATGGTATCCCATTAATGGGATGAGCTTATATTGAATCTAAATGTTATAGAATTTTGATTTTGGAGAAATTCAGAGAAGAAGAAGGAGTTCGGTTTCATAGAATCAATCCCTTTGATTATATGAACTTGAAAAAGAGAGTGACAATCAAAAAGGGTCATTGTAGCTGTGATTGTGACTGTCTTTGATTTTACGACATGTTTAGTTTAGACAGATTAGTTGAGCTGAGTTATTTAATATAGGAAGGAAGGGGGGCAGTCCTGTCCAATCCAATCAATGTTTGAAGGTTGTCATGTCATGTTAGCTTTCAAATTTCAATAGTAATAACTTATAAAATCTGCCCATTATTCTCTGTTGTGCTGCACTTTCTTCCTGTTTTTGTGCATGAAATATTCAATGATTTTGGATCACTCCAACCATATTTATTGTTTGAGTTGTGTTAGGGTTTAGGATGCTGACAAATTTGGGATTTTTGGTATGCAATTTAAGGTGTATTTGAAATACATTTTAGTGTTTAATTTAAAAAATAATCTGTTTACGTAAACGTATTTTAAACCCTTTTTTTTTTAATTTAAATAAAAATAAATTTTTTTGAAAAACAAACTAGCCCTTAGGGTGGGGGTGAGGAAATTTGAACTCTAACAGTAACCACTTAATACAGGACGTATACTTGGAATCAGCAGGTAGGTTCAATTTTTGTTTTAATATGTTTTTCATGCTTACATTTTTATGGGGGTGGGGTTCAAACCAGAAATAATAATATAGGTATCATGTGCTCTCATCGACATATATATATATATATATATATATATATATATATATATATATATATTGGTTAGTTCAACTAGTATAAAATATGTATATCCTGATCAAAAGGTCTGATATTCAAATCTTTTCACCTCATTTTGAACTCGAAAAGAAAGTGACTATTTTGATCTCTATTTGCAAAATTCTAATATAAGTTTTATACACAATGGAAACCTTTTAATACAAATTTATGGTGGCTACATTTTAAAAAACTAGACTAACACGTCCAATGCAAATAAAACTTATAATTTTATTCTAGTGCACAAAAAAGTTTAAAAAGATTATAATTAATGAATTAACTTTTTATATTGTTTGACTTGAATAGTTGTAACTATTTAAAGAGAAGGATAAATTGGCACTTAAAAGTTATAAGGTCAAACAGGTTGTTGCTCACAAAAATATACATATTTGAAGAGAAAGATAAAATGGAAATATATGAAATTTTAGAGGGTAATAACATTATTGGCCATTTAAACATATGCCCACATTAGATTATGATATTTTATATTATTTATGGTTTAAATTACATTCATACTTGAATGAATACACCACTTCATTGTGTAAACCAATGACCTTAATGGGGCAAAGGACATGATTGTTTGTTCAAATATATCTCTACCAATAAAAGATTCCCCTAATAGCTAATCTAGATTTAGTGAATAAAATGTCATGGATAAGGAAATAAATGACAATGAAAAATAAGAAAGGATATAATATGTTTAGAGCCGAAACTCTAATACCAAATGATAAAGGAAACTATCTCGATTATGTTTAAAACTCCCTTTAGGTTAGGTTAACAAGAAAGTTAAACAGGTTTGACTTGGAAAGATTGATCAAATATCAAGAAGAAAAGAAAATTTGTTTCTATCTTCAAGATTTCGAAATCTCCATAATCTAATTGATCAAACTAGATTGAAAGTTCTAAGACTTACATTCTAAATACAAAGAATACACATTATTTATGCTAAATGAAATGACGTAAGTATGAGGATGAATCTAAATTTTAAAGATTCATTGTGTCTTTTGGATGGAAATGTGTATCTTGAAATTTGAAAGGTTGAAACTTTTCATCACGTATATAAATCTTAGCTTGGAAGTAAACATTTAATGTTTCAGCTTTGTCATTTATTTCCTTATCAGTCGTGCTAAAATTTCAATAGAAAAATGATATAACTGTTATAAATATGAATGAAACAAAATGATCACTTTTTAAAATTACATAGAGCAAATACATAATATTTAAACTTAATGTATAATATAAAATTATTCACTTGGTAGCTATAATGATTAGGATTGCCAAAATAGGGTTATAAAGAAAATGAAAAACACTATTTTAGGCTTTGAAGCTTGAGTTTAGTATATTTTTGTCCTTACAATTTTTCTCTTAATTATATAGCAGAAATTAACGTGGTAATATTTTATCATTTAAAAAAAAAAACTTTTTACTTTATATTTTGTTAATCTCTTTGTTTCTCTACTTTCTTCATCTCCCCTTCCCTCTCGAGAGTGAAATTGTTTTCAAACCAACAATTGTATAAGAAATTTACTTTTAGGATAGTCATCCAAAAAATGCATGAAATTTCTTTTAAATTTTTTATGACTGAATATTACGAAATATGTTTTCCTAATATTCTTGAATAAGGATATTATTTTGAAATTCAAAATAAATTTGCTTTGACCCACTCATAATTATCAATTCATATTTACTACTAAATATGAATTAATACAAAAAAAAAAAAATTTCGATTTTGTAGATCAAAGAATAATATGATAATTTTAAAATATAATGTGGTAAACGTTTCTTGAAACTGGTGTTAAAAGGGTACTAACACCTTTCTTACACTCAATCCACTTTCGAATTTTAAAATTGGTTTTATAGATATTTTTTTTTTAAAAAAAAATAAATTAAAAGGGTGACCATTTACATCACAAAGATTGACAATGACTCCAAACCTTTCACTTCACAAAATAAATCTCTAGGAAAGTTCAAAACCTTTCACCTCAAAATAAACTTCTATGAAATGACGTCAGCTGTTCCGCATCGTGATGATATTACAATATATATTAAATAAACATTAGATTATATCTCAAAATCTATTATTGATGATATTTCTCTTTCTTTTCAATATGGGATCCTCACAACTCCCTAAACTCCCTTCAATGAATTCAATTTATTATGTGATAAACAAAAAGGGGAACCACTGGGACTTTGTATGATATTAGCCCATTCCAATTGAAGCTCCATCAGTGTTCTCTTTCCAAAAGCCACAAACGATTTTTCATATAGTTGGTTATTTGTCCAATGTTTTATCATTGACTTTGAGATAGTTTTGATTGTTGTCTTCTATATATAATAATAATAAGATTTAAATATTATTTTGGTCCTATATTTTTTATTTTAGTTCATTTTGGTCTTTATACTTTCAAAATGTTTATTTTAGTCCCTATACTTTCAACTTTAGTTTATTTTGGTCCTTATACTTTCATATTTTCACTTTAATTCTTGTATTTTTAAAAAGTGTCCATTTTGGTCCCTCGATTTTCATTTTTACTTCATTTTTAAGGTATCAAAATGAAGTTCAAGGACCAAAATGAACATTTTGAAAGTACAAGAACCAAAATGAACCAAAGTTGAAAATATAAAGACTAGAATGAACATTTTAAAAGTACAAGGACTAAAATGAACCAAAGCCAAAAGTACAAGTACCAAAGTAGTATTTAAATCTAATAATAATCTATATTATATATAAAAAAAGGCTAGGAATTTTTTTTTTTTTTTTTTTTTTTTTTTTTTTTTTTTTTTTTTTTTTTACATTTCCATTTTGACTTTACAACTTTTTATAATTCCTATTTTTCCTTCACTACAACTATTCATATCGAGATGGTTAAATGCAAAGTTGTGAATTCTTTGATGTATAGGTGTAATGTAGACAATAAATAAAAAAGTCGTTTGGTTATTTTCTTTTAAAAAAGGTATGACTTCTAACCTCCTTTCTTAGAGGCCGAAGGTTCGATTCTCATCCTCGTGATTGTTGTAAAAAAAAAAAATAGTTAAATTTAGTCATTTATGGGATTGCATTAAATTTATCTATATATAAAGGGAAATTGTGGTTAGTACCTAAAAATAGATCAACCAAAGGAAATGTAGAGTTTGTAAGGTCCATTATGTAAGCCCATTAGTATGCCAAAGGCTTTTCTTATGAGGCCCACATCTTCCAACCTAATCCATGTACTACCACCAATTCCAACTTTTTTTTTTCCCAATAATTATGATAATTCATTTACTTAAAAAAATAATAATTTTGCTTATGTTTAAACCATGAGTTAATATTTGGAAATCTTGGAAGAAAACTCACTCACAAAGAGTGAGAAATAAGAGTTAGAAAGAGTAAACTTGGACATTAATTCATCTATTCTTCTCTTGTGATTTAGTTCATCCTTTGGCTTCAACTTTAATTAGTATCACTTCTTGCATTTGCTTATCCTTATGCTTATAAACATTTCGTCCCTATATATATATTTTTCTATACTATCAAAAAGTATATACTAGCATTAATTTTTTTTTTTTTTTTTAATACAACAAGGTATGAGAATTTAAACCTCCAATTTTAAAAAAATTTAAAGAGGAGAAGTACATGCAAATTATTACTGAGATATATTTGTATTAGCTATGCTTGTATTGACTAACATACCTAATTCTGCTTAATGATTTTACAATAGGTACATATATTTTTTTCTCTACTTTATTATTGTATATTTATTTTGAATTGTTTTGAAACAAACCCAGCTTTTAATTTCTTTTTCTTCAAAAACTATCCTTCATGTGAAGAGGAATGTAAATATTTGCTTATTATTTCTCCTACCAACTCTATGGTGAATCTTTCCATATATATATATAATCATGGTGAAATGAATGCTAAATTTACAGTTGGATCCTAGGTAATTCTCAAATTTACCATTAATGTTTTAAAATGCTTTAATTTATGAAATTTTTTTACCGATATAAAAAATGTAAAACTATTTATAGAAGATAGTAAAAAAAAGAACACTGATAGACATTGATAGACTTCTATCTGCATCTATCAGTGATAAATTTCTATCATTTCCATCACTAATTGACTATGATAGACTTTTATCATAATTAAGTTTTTTTCATTAAAATTTTGTTAATCTATCATCAAATTAGTTGTTGACACAACATATTCAAATATAGTTTAATAGATAAGACACCAATTATCATTTCAAAAATTGTTGATTCAATCTCCCAAACCACCGAACATTTGTAAATATGTTAATTGTTTTTTTTAAGTACAAGTGTAAGTATGTTATTAAAACAATAATTTAATGTAAAAATCTACTTTAGGTAAAAAAAAAATTAACATGTATATATGTTACCCAATGACCTAATTGAAACTTTTAATACTCTCCAGAATTTTAAAAGATTATTAGATTAAGAAGCAAAATGGGAATTATTTTTTTTTAAAAAAATTAGGAATTATTTTGATATAATTGAATCTAGATAAAGAAATAACAATATTAAATCAATAATTAATAATTAATGGGTCATGCAACCACTCATCCTTCAACACGTGTATAAATATAATATAGCTTATTAAAATGTAAATAATTGATGGAAGTCTCTTGCCAAGAGGCAATAATGAAACATGTTGGTTCAACTACACCTCTCTCCTTGATTATACAATATAATTAAATTTATGGTTTAGGTATTATTCCTAAAAACCTAATTTCTTTTTCATGCCTAATAACAAAGATGCTATTCCAACCCCATTAATAATAATATTTTGAAAATTTAGTAATTTACCCCTCTAAACTTTGGGGTTGAATCAAAGTTATAAATTTTTAAACAAATTAATTTCTTTATCCACATTTTAATATTTAAAATGGAGAGTTTTTTTTTTTCTTATTGATCTCTTTTTTTATGCATTTACAAGATGAAACTAACTTGACGAATCGACTAAAAAAGTTGAAATATTTTGATCGATTCACTACAACAACATGGACATTTCATGACACATGAACATTAGCAAATTTAGAGATGAGAGAGAAAACAATCATAAAAGCTAAATTCATGCATTTTTTGCAGGAAAAAAAATGAAGTTTTTGAATTTTTTAAAATTTATGACAGTTTGTTCATGTCACAAATTTATAACTATAAATAACAGTCATTAAATGTAAGAAAATAAAAAAGACGTGATTTTGGCAAGAAAAGATAGAAAATTTTGGATTTTTCAATTTTTATGACATTTTTTTTGTGTCATCAATTTATGACTAGAATTAACAGTCACAAAAAAGTGATATTTCTTTAGAGTCATTAAATAAAAAAAAAAAAAAAAATTTAGTAGAAAAAAATGAAAATTTTGGGTTGAAAAACTAGTTACAGTGTTAGGTTAATTAATTTTAAATTAGAAAAATATTAACAGCTTAGTAAATTTTAATTTTAATACTAAATTTATGTAATTTAATTATATAAACCATAGTAGACTTACGTTTATGTCTCATTTGCAATTAATTTGATTTAAATCTATTTTTATCAATTTTAAGTTAAATTGGTATGTTTTTTTTCTTCTCTTGAAATAATGTGGTTGTAATGTAATGTTTGGTTTTGTATTTGTTAAACAAAAATGTCAACGTTAGAAGAAGAAAAATCAATCTATCCCGACCCATATTTGTATCAATTCTAAATGGTAAACTAAAATCTTTGGGTTTAACTATTTGATTTTTAATTTTTAGTTTTTGAATATTAAATAAATTTATAAACAATATTTACATTCATAAATTTATATGTTTTTGCCACTTCCTAAGTGTGTTTTCAAAAATCAAGCTAAATTCTATTTTAAAAAATAATTTCAAAAATTTTATTTATGTATTTTAGAATTTAATTAATAATTAAAGTGTTTTGTTAAGATATATGAAAACCATAATAAAAAAGTAGGAAAAATACAAACATAAATTTAAAGAACATAAAATTAAAATTGTAATCGTTATCCAACAAAACCTAAATACATTTTAGTTTTATAAATGCATGAGATGTTTTTGAGATAAAATTTAAAAATTTATATAAGGTTTTAAAAATAAGGCTAAATATATATTTTTGGTTATCTTTCAATTTCATTTCTAATCTTTTGAAATATTCATTTTCATTTAACATGTATTGGATGTACTATTCCAATTATATTCTTGCCATGAATAAAAATTAATTAGTCCAAAATCTATAACAACTCCATATTGAAATCAATTATTAAAATAATAAAAACTAATGAATTTAATAACAATTTTCTACGAATTTTCTAATTGGTAATAGAATGGTTGAAGTCTATCTTTATTGAATAGTCCATCAAATATAAGTTGTGTATAAAATTATATATTTCCTTAATTGCATACCTTTTTTAAAAAAATTTTATAAATCAACTTAAACTATATATATATATATATAGAAAAATGAGTAAAAAAATTTACTCTCTATTATCGCTGTCTATCGCTGTCTATTGTTGATAGACAGTTAAATTTTTCTATATTTGTAAATAGTTTGATATTTTTTCTGTTTATAGTAATTTCACCCATATATATAAAGTTTGTATTTTTTCTATATTTGTATATATAAAATTTTCAAAACCGTTTTTGAAATTTAACTTATAATTCAAATGTATTTTTAAAAGAACGTTAATGGAAAGCAAACAAGCATGTAATTCAAATCGAAAATGAAGAAAAAAAATGGTAGTTAAACATTTAAAGGAATGTTTTGAAATCATGCCAAATTTTGAGAATTGAAAATTATCGTTTTAAAAAACTTGATTTTGTTTTTAAAATTTTTCTTATATTTCAAATGTATTTTTAAGGAATGTTAAAAACACACTAAAATATTGAAAGGAAATAAACATAATTTTCAAAAACAAAATAGTTATCAAATAGAGTCTAAAACTCTTTCAAATTTGTGTCTAATAGTCTTTTGAAATGTTTAATATTTTTTAAAATTTAAGAACTACTGCACACAAAATGTTCAATGTTTTGTTCAAGACGTCTATAGTTTTATTTTATGTTTTCGAATCTATTCGACAGAAAA
Source organism: Lagenaria siceraria (assembly GCA_002890555.2). Taxonomy (NCBI): domain Eukaryota; kingdom Viridiplantae; phylum Streptophyta; class Magnoliopsida; order Cucurbitales; family Cucurbitaceae; genus Lagenaria; species Lagenaria siceraria. The sequence goes on from CM016488.1 coordinate 7,097,701, forward strand.
TTGAAAATTACTTACTATACACTAAAACTATTCTAATCAAAATTAAATATTTAATGTCTGGTTTGGTAGTCATTTAGATTTTAATTTTTAACTTTTGAAAATTAAGCCTATGAACATCACAACCATCTATTGACTATTGGTTTATATGTTTTGTTGTCTAGATTTTAGGAGTATTTTCAAAGTCAAAAGTCACATTTTATAAAAAAAAAAAAAAAAAAAAAGAAGAAAAAAAGAAAAAAAAAGTAGTTTCCAAAAATTGAATAAAAATTCAATTATTCGTATAGAAAAAAATGAAAACAAAGAAAACAAACACGATTTTAAAAAACTATAACAAAAAAATAATTATGAAACAGGGCCTAAAATAGAAAGTTTATGTAACCTATTTAATTTAATTCACGTAATCTTTTTTTTCTTTTTGGAAGCTTTTCACAAATAGAAAAAAATATCAAACTATTTACAGAAAATAACAAAAAAAATAGTGATAGACATTGATAGACTTCTATCAGCATCTATCGTGATAAACTTCTATCATTTCTATTACTGATAGACTCTAATAGACTTTTATTAGCGTCTATCACAACTATCTAAAAATTTTGCTATTTTGTGTAAATAGTTTCTTTATTTTTCTATTTTTAAAAATTTTCCTTTTTTTTTTCCTTTTTGAATACGATTTTGAATTGAACTTGAAAAACAATTTAAATTTACAAAGGCACATCATTCAGTTATTGTTGATCCATTATATTTCTATCTCATGCAATTCACAAAATAACCAAACTGAATATCACAATTTATTGATGTTTTTCATCACAGAAAGACCAAAGAAAGAAGCATTTGACCCCATTTGATTAGCTCATGCAATGATGCGGCTTAAAACCGCAAAACGAGAGAGAGCAATCATGGCGGCCCCTCTTTCTCTCTCTCTAAGATTTGCCGCTTAACATTATATGGGAAATTTTCTAGCAATATAACACACGCACGCGAAGTGCTTGTAGAAATGCCAAGGTGAGAAAAATGGCCAGAAACCCATTTTCCTAGCTTCTTTTTTCTGGTTCTATTAATGCCACAAAGCTTGGAATACATTCATCCATGTGTCACACCCACCCATTTATCTTCTTCCCGAAATCTCTGGCTAATTTTCTTCACAAACATCGGAGAGGGGAAAAAAAAAAAAGAGGGTACCAGCTTTCTTTGCTTGAACAAGATTCCATCCCCTTCTTGTAAGTTTCTTCCTCCTTTCCTTCCTTTCTTTATTGGTTTCCCTTTTGTTATATTCCTGTGTCCTGTCTTTGATTCTTTTGTCTTTCGTCCTGCCTTTTCTGTTCTGGGTGTTTTTTCCTTCCTGCTTTCCTCTATTCAACCCTTTTCTTGTTCTAAAGTTTTGCCTCTACTTTTTCCTGTATTTCATTCCTGGGTTTCCGTTAGGAAGGTTATTGGTGGATGGTGGGGTTTTAAATTAACGTATAGCTCTATCAAGGACATGGGTATCCTATAGTTGTTGTTTGTTGTAGCCGGTATTTCTCATTTGTTTAGTTTTGTCATTGTCTCTCGTGGTTTATTTAATCCTTAGACTTATGTTTTAGAACATAATCCATTCATTGGAAAGAACTAAGGCTTGGTTTCTCATATCTCTATGGTGTGGTCAGTTTAAAGATTGTGAAATCTTTTTTTTCCTGATATTGGGAGTTTTTGAGTATGGGGGATCACTTTGTTTTACTGGTTGATCGATTGTTGACGGAGTCGACATTAGAAGCAGCGATCGAGAGCCGAAAGCAATCGACCGAAGCAACCTCCTCTGCCATGGATGGTTTGAAGAGGGACAGGTCTTCCCCAGAAATGGAATTTGATAATATACCATCTCCAAAGAAAATTGTAGAATGTAGAATATGCCAGGATGAGGATGAAGACTCTAACATGGAAACACCCTGCTCGTGCTGTGGCAGCCTTAAGGTGTGTTCATGAACTTATTGCTGATCATTGAATCAAATTAGCAAATTTTCTATATTAAGTCATTGCATAACAAGTATAGCTGATCCTCTTGTTGGCTGGCATTTGATTACATATATGGAGCCTAGTGACAAATTTCTTTGCATTTTTGGAAAGTAAGCACATTGATATATGCCATAGTTGTCATCATAGTTCACTTCAGCAACACGGATACGTCATTCTAATGCACCATTACTGTGAAGTTCACACCTCAAACAAAACTCGTGTTGTCAAACTGTGCTGCTCTTTATTTCTATATCAATTATATTTCTCCCTACCTGAAGATTTCTCTTTGCGTCAATAGTTTTATCATATTGTAATTGTTTCCGTGGGCTGCTGATATTATAATACATGGATATTCACATCATGTTCCATTGAATTTTGCAGTATGCACATCGAAGATGTATACAGAAGTGGTGTAACGAGAAGGGTGACACAATTTGTGAAATATGCCGCCAGGTGGTGTATGGTGCTTTTTAGTTCTTTCCTCCTAGTTTTGTTAATTTTTCAAGCCATTCATCTATGTAAAATTACAATCTTCAGCACAATCGCCTTTTCACCTCGAGCATATCAGTTTGTTTATTGGAGTTTGTATAATGAAACTGAACTGTGGAACTATGATTTGCAGCAATTCAAACCAGGTTACACGGCTCCTCCTCCATTATTTGAAATGGGGCGTATCCCGATGAACTTCAGGTAATGTTCTTGCAACAATACATCCAATATTCCTATGTAATGTTCTTTCTGCTTCCTCTTGAGAATTTTCTGAAGTCCTTTGGTTGACCCCTTTTTCATTGCAGGGGGAACTGGGAGATTTCTAGAAGGAACTTGGATAGTCCTAGCTATATAGCAATGGTTTCATCAAACCGAAACATCGCTGATTCTGACTATGATGAGTTCTCAGCATCTGCTGCAACCAGCGTGCTATGCTGCCATTCAGTTGCTATCATTGTAATTTTTTCCCCCTTAATACACGAAGTTCTTTCCAAAATCACAAATAATTTAATGAATGTTTTTCAAAATAACTTGTGTTTGGAATATTAAATTCGTGCTAGGAAAATATCAAAATCTGAACCACTTATTTTTTTTCTTTTTCTTTGTAGTTCATGGTTCTTCTGGTTTTGAGGCACTCTCTTCCCCTCATATTCAATGAAAGCGGTGATTACTCTTTCCCTCTGCTTCTGGTAAGAAATCTTACGTTCTATCTTTGTTTTCAAACAAATGCAAAACCAAGATTTCTTCCTAAAGTTAAATTATTCCCCTTCATGACAGTCGATATGCCTGCGAACTTTTGGGATCTTTCTACCAATATACGTTATGTTCAAAGTAGTCTCTGCAGTTCATCGCCGTCGACTTCTCGTAAGCCCCTGAAACAATCCGATGCATCATTTTTCCCATACAATTAACAAACATGTTCATACTATCCTCAGTGATAATTCTAATTTATTTATGGTCTCTTCTTTTGGGTGACTATGAACAGCTGGCTACGTCCTCAAGTTCACCCATTAGTTCATCCAGCATAGCTCGGACTTCGATATCCCAATCACCCCAACCTCAGCCTTACATTATCCGTGTTCGGTGAGTTTCATACCAGCTCGGAAAAATTCGATTTCGAGGCTGAAAAATGGTGTAGCTGTGGATATCTTAATGCAGAAAGTTTCATGGCTGTAGCCGTGTCAGCTTCAAGTAAATATGGTGGAAAGTCGCATTGTAAAGGATATAAAAGAAAGAAATTTCTCAAAAAGGGTTAGATGCTTTGAAGTTGTCATGCAGTTGATTAGATGATTGCTTGTGTTAGAAATTCTCTGTACAGAAAAGGAAAATACAAAAGGAAAGATATGTTTATATATAATGATAGCCAAATGTATAATTGGGCTAATAGTATTATGCTTTAACTATTTATTTTTAGGTGCAGATTCGAACTCTTATATCTTAGTCGAATGTGTATATTTTATGTCAATTAAATTATGTTCGTCGAAGTATGTCTAAACTGGATATATATTTTAGTTTTTAAAATCATGGTATTGATATTAGCTTCTTGCACACTAAAATACTATCAATAAATGGATTTAAATGTTATATGTATGTCTGTTTATATAAGCTAATTATTTTGTTAACGAATTATTTGGATTGACTCGGTTTAGTTTATTTAATTAATGATTGGATTATTGGAGAAAAAAATGATTGGATGGTTAAAATAATTCATTTTAAACTTTTATTTAAAAAGTAAACAAAATTGTTACTTCAATTGTTACTTCATTGAGATTGAATGTAATGAATTTTTTTAGAGAACATGAGTAATAGTGATATCATTTTTTTTTTCACAACACGATTGCAATAAGAAAATTGTAATTAAGTAATTGAAATCATTTTTTAAAATGGACAATTTTAATCAACTTTCTTTTTGCATTTTCTTATGTCTTTTTAGGAATGGAGGGGTTTTTTTCTCCTTTTTTTTTTCCAACTTAAGCATAGCTTAGTTCGTTAAGCAACATCAACTAAATTTATTTTTCGACTAGATATTTTTGAGATGTCCCTATTAACCAAACAAATGGCAAGTGCTTTTTTTGTGAGTGTATATTGAAGTGCGTATTTAGACAAGCTAAGTTGCTGACATGGTGTTAATTGAGGTGAACTCCAATTAATTTGTGATGTGACCTATAATGGAATCTCGCATTGGAATGGTGATCAACTACGTACATGGTACATACACTTTAAAAATTAAGTCAATATTAAATTAAAATGAGTGTCAAGATAAAGCTTAGAATATGATTGTGCAACTTTGCAAAGGAATGACTTCCTCATTTTATAGGAGCGTGTCAAAGCTATCTTGTTATGTCTGACAACTTGTACCTAGAGGCTAATGTGACCTCTATAGGTATTGTCACCATAGTCAAGTCATCCAGTTGATTAACCTCATGCATGGTTGGAGTTATCTCAACATTATCTAGCCTCCACCTCGACGTACTTGGAGCTAGGACACAAACATTGTCCTCAAGTAATAGGGTCAAGAGAAGCCTTGACTCTTGAACTCAAAATAATAATAATAATAATAATAATGACAAAATATACTTTTGATCCTTAGGGTTGATGTTTATTTGGTCTTTGAAGTTTCAAAAATAACAATTTTAGTCTCTAAGATTTGTGAAAATGTTAGTTGACAATTAAAAAAAGTGACGTGGCTATAACTTTATAACTAGATTGGGCTGATCTGTTAATTAACTTTTAAATAATAAATTTTTGTTTGTTTTATTCTTCCCTCTTTTACTCTTTTTTTTTCTTTCTTATTCTCATCTTCACTTAGACTCAGTAAGGTTGCTGTTGTTGATGTCGTCTCTTCTCTCCAGAAATCGGTGTGTGTTCGTTACCTCTTTTTAACAGTCAAATAACACCTAGGACCATTTAAAATACTTCACAAACCTTAGGGAATTAAAAAGGTTACTTTTGAAATTTCAGACACCAAACATATATAAACTCTAAATTTTATTGATAAAAAATGTATTTTGTCCTAATAATTTCTTGGTTAAAAATTAAACTTTCGTGAAAGTAACAATTTAGTCTATGAACTTTGGTTTGTAACAATTTAGTCCCTATACTTTTATTTTTGTAACAGTTTAGTCCCTAAACTTTACTTTGTAACAATTTAATCTCTGTACTTTAAAATTTTTAACGATTTAGTCCTTATGGTAGAAATTAAGGTTAAGATTTAGTGAGATTTCTTGCCAACAAACCAATAACCTAATTAGAGACTCAATATTTTTATAAAATACGAAGTCTACATCATAAAATAATAAAAATTGACATATAATTTTGATGAATTTTTTTACGTTAGGGACTAAATTGTCACAAATTTGAAAATACAAGGACTAAATTATTACATACTAAAGTTCAGGGACCAAATTATTACAAAATGGAAAGTACATGGACTTAATTGTTACAAATCAAAGTTCATGGATTAAATTGTTACTTTCATAAAAACTTGATGACCAAAAGTGTTTTTTAACCTAATTTCTTTTAGTACAATCGGTAATCAACTCTATTTAAAAAAATGACTTGCTAATTATTATTAAATTTTAATTAAATAAAGATTTAGTATATATTAGTAATTTTCTTAAAAAACAATTTTTTTTTATTAAAGTCATTTTTTGTAAAATTAAAATAAAATAAAGCAAAATTTGACGAGCTCAAGTCACAACGACACAAGTCCGGTCATTGGTGTCAATTGACATTTTTACCACAAGAAGGGCCGTTGGGGCTTCTAGAAAATCCACCTCTTTATGTTATATATATATATATATATTAGAGATAAACACAATCAACTTTTAGAGATATAATTTAAAATTTTCTAAATAAATATTTAAATAACGATGTAATCAGGATTTTAAATTTCCGTCCTTTGCGATATTTATATCGACTTTATAGGTCCATTGATTCTCCTTGAATTGATATTTTCATATAATATATAAAAATCAATAAATAAAGTACCACTAATCAATAAGAATTTAAAATTATTAAAAAAAGGACAATACTTATTTGTTAATTTAAATATTTATTAGAAATTTTTTATATCAATATTTTAGTGATATTTTATGAGAATTCTCATAAAATTTTGAGACATTTAAAGTAAAAGGAAGGAAAAAGAAAACCATTAGAATCATTAGTTAGAATGTAGGGTAAAAGAAAAACAAAGTTTAACCAAAATTTAAAGTAAAATATAAAAAAAAAAAAAAAAAATTGATTCGCACGACTTTGTCAGTTGAGATTGCATTTGCACTTTTCCTTGGATTTTTTTTTTTAATTAAGGTCCAAAATCATCATCATAAGTATAGGTTTATTATGAAATTAGTTAAGACTTATGATTTAGATCCAACAAACTAATATTTTTTTTTCTTTTCTTTTTAAGTCACAAACACAAATTAAATCATACTTTCCGTTCTTTTGATTAAAATTCAGTAGAAAACACATTTAAAATCTACATAAAATTAGTCTCCTTAAAAAGATATTAAAAAATTTATACTTTTGGTAGCATTGCCTATTTTTTTAAATTAAAAATATACTTTTTTTAATTATTAAATTAAAACTTTTATTCTTTTATTTTATTTTTCTCCCTGGCGCCAACATTGAAGGAAGAGAGAAAAGATATATTGATAGAGAAAAATAATAAAAATAAATTTATTTAATAAAAATATGTATGCTTTAATTAGTAATTATGGATTTTCATAAAATAAAAAAATTAGTAATTATGCTACAATTAACCCTCAACCCAATCTCAGCGGTATATACACTTTTATAGATGCATTTATAAACATAACATTCATTAATTGCAAATATAACTTCTCTTTAATAAAAATGCATTAATTATTAATGGATTCATATTTACTTATTAATTAATATACATTATATAAATTCATTAGTTACATTTTTTTTTAAAAAGACACATTAGTTACTCATCGACTTGATATTAATAATCAGTTATAATTCCCAATGTAATTAATTAGTTTCATTTTTATTTCTCTAACTATGGTTAAAATTTTAAATATATAAATAATAATAATAATAATAATAATTACTTATCGGCTAGTAAAGTAAGAAAAAAATGCATAACTCAAAAAAATATATAAGCAAGATGAAATAATCTCAAAGAATTTCCCTCACACCATGTGGTAATTATATAAAACAATCCGTATTTTTTTTTTTTTTTTTTTTTTTTTTTTACAATCACAGTAAATTGGTAATTTAGTTTCAATTTGAGGCCAATGAACAAGAAAGGGAAAGGGTGGAGCGTAAATACGACGTCGTTTCGCCATTAAATAACTTCAACTTGGTCCGCGCCACGATGAAATTTCAGATGAACGGATTTTTCAATTCCCCCCGCCGAAGAATTCATCATCTTCTTCAAAAATCGAGATCATATCAGATCAGATCAGAAAAATTGAAGTTCGATTTTCATTCAATGTATTGAAATTTTCCTATCTTAACCTAATATGTTCTTCTTTAATTGTCTCCAACAATGGCTTCCTTGACCGACAAACCGACAATCGATGCATCGGAAATCCCTCGATTCCTTCCAAACTCAACCTCGGACCATCATTTCCATCGCTAATTATCGGCCTCGCTTCCGATTCTTGATGATTCCGAATCTCGTGTAAAACCCTAACCTTACCGCTCGAAATCCGCCTGGCCGCGGAGTTGGCTGCCATGAAGAACGTGGCTAAATCCGCCGCTGTGACAACGGAATTAACTCTCTTCATGGGAAACATCAGGTAGACGTTTCCGAATTCCCACTCCTCGTCGGCGGCGAGAGCGGAGAATCTGCGGCCGATGTGGAGAGATTGGGCGTTTGCGAGAAAGTGACTGGGACATTCGAGCATGAGCTCCGCCGCCTTCACCGACTCCCGGAACTGCCGGATCTCGCCGCCTGGAAGCACGACCCTCACCGCCTTCGAATTCTTGATCAACGGCGTCGCTAAGGCGCAAGAAATGTAATTCCCCATGGATGATCTTGAGAGAGAGACAGAGGAAGACACAGAAACAGAGAAAGGATTCAAGTTTTGGTTGGAGAGAAGAGAGAGAGAGGTTTATATAGTAACGGCAGCCGTAAATTTAACATTTTTTTATTTAATTACTTAATGTAAGGAAAACCACGGCATTAAATTTTTCACCCGTAGTAGTTCCACATTTATTTAATATAATACATTTTTGGATGGTAAATCAACCTTTTATTATATAGTAAAAAAACTATAAAATATAATATAAACATTTAATTTTTAAAAAATATTCATCAACATTATTTTTCTATCATATTTTTGTAAAGTTAATGACTTCAATATTCTAAAATTGAGACAAATTGAAAAGAAAGCGCTAAAATGAGTTTGTTTCAATAGTAATTAATGTGGAAGGTACGGTCCCTACCTACCGTTGTTGATATATATATATAAACTAAAGAGGAGGGGCAACTCTCAGTACCTCCTTCTGCATCAACTTCAAAAATAATGAATTTTTTCAATGAAAAGTGATGGATACATTGTGTTTCATCATTTAATGATGCATTGAATTTTTTTAATTGTGAAACCTTTTGTATAAAATAACTCAATTAAAAATTTTGAAACATCGAAAGACTAAATTGAGACCAAATTACAAGTATCATACTCTCTCTTGTTATATTATATATTTGTTGGATCAAGAAATTAGATGCTCAAACCTTTCCATCTCTACATATTGTTAAAATAAAAAATTAATATCAACATCGACGAAAATATCGAAGTCTCAATTTTATAAAAATGTCTGAAATTTTTTTAAAAAATCAAAAAATTAAATTAGCAAACATATATTCTATCTTTTTAAACACATTAAAATATTTATTATTTGTATTATAACTAAATTAGTGACATCTTGTTATTTAATTTCTTTTGATTTTTATAATATATTAAAAATATCGATATTGTCAAATTAAATATAACTCAATTTGCATATGAGTCGATAAATAAATACGAGGTCTGTGGTTCAAATTTTTGTAGACAGTGTGCTTTAATATTGATATTAAGAGTTAGAATTTTAAAAAAAAAAAATAGTGAGCATTTGAAGTGAATTGAAGAAAGTGGATAGAAGGAAGGGAATACGTGTAAAATGACATAAAAAGGAAAAGAAAAAAGGTGTAAAATGGAGAGCGCGTGAGGTGAGGGGAAAGGTTGATTTGTATGAAGCTGTAAAAGCGCGTGGGACCCAAAAAGAAGAGACACGTCCATACGGAAACGCCACTCGCCGCTTCTTAAACAACCGCTTTGTTTTGACCATCGCGTGTATTCACCGCCGCCTTATAACTTCTTTTCTTTTTTAAATAAATCATTAAATAATTTTTTTCTTTTAATAATTTCATTTTATCTTTTTGTCCTAATATTAATCCGTGTTATTTTTTAAAGGTTTTAGAATTAATCATGTGATTCAATGATTACATACATTTCAACTTTAAATCCACTTTCTTTTTTCTTGTATTAATTTTTGGATACCGAATCTGCCCAATGTATTATAGATTTTTTTTTTCCCACCAAGATTGGGTTAGATTAGTTTTTTTTTTCTTTCATTTTTTTTTTCTACTTCATTTTGTTACTAGATTTGTGTATTTTTACAGTTATGATTTGGATTTGGGAGGGAATATACCTAAATTTAGTTTTTGAGAAAATATTAATTTCATAATTTACCTAAATTTATGATTCAATTTAGTATTCCTCCCCCCAAAAAATAATAAAAAAAAAATTTCTAAAAGAAATTTTAAAATCATTTTTATCTGTTTTTTTAAAAATTGAATTAAAAAAATTAAGTAATTTTTTAGTTGATTTAAAGCACTCTTTAAAATTATTTAGCCTTTTGTCATAGTTGTGATTGTACTATTAACTTGATTCCCCGATTCCACATTGTATATATATATATATTAGTCATTTTTTAAGGCAACTAGCTCACAATATTTGCAGGAAAAAAAATTAAAAAGATTCTAACTAATGAAATAATCTTTTACATTGTTTAACTAAGAGTACGTTTGGATTAACTTTTCAAGTTTTTAATTTTGAAAATAAGTCATTTGAGAAAAAATGGAAATATTTGGCAATCATTCCAAATAAATTTTTGAAGTGTATTTTAACTAAATTTTACCAAAAGAGCTTAAATAAACATGAATTCTTCGAAAAAATATTTTTTTCTCTAATCAATCCAAACAAATTCTAAATAGTTGTACTCTTCGAAAACAGTGCAAAGCACTGTCAAAGACTCTCGTGGTGATAAAGTAAGCTTGTGATTTTACTGAAATTTGTAAAATTGTGGATTGTATTTTTGTTTTAGCCCAAAGCTTTGGGCAAGTTGATTTTTTTTTTTTTTTTTTTTTTTTGTAATCGTTCCAGCAATTCTCTTATGCATTGCCTTGCTCTAGTCGGCATTGGGTTGGAGAGGGATGTTGTTTTGTGTAGGCCTTCTTCTATGAAAGACTTCGGGGGTTCTTGGGTTTCAGATGACTAAGATTGCTTTATTGTTGGTAGTTTTATAAAGCATCTTCTTTTAAAAAATAATAATAAATAAATAAATAGTTTTTTGTAACTATTTGAAGAGGACACGAAATAGGGATTTATGAAAATTTAAAGGACAAAAGAAGTCTTTGTCTGTTTAAACATATTTCTATTGTTAAATTGTGATGTTTGATATCTATGTCTAAATCATACCTATACACGAAAAAATTCGCCAGGTCACTTGTAATGCACCGAGTTTAGGAAGAGAACATGAATGAACCGAGATCACATTCAAATGAAAGGGTTTCTGAAGACATGAAAGTATTGTTAAGAAAGACTTAAAAGAACTGAAAGTTATTACTTATACTAACATGGTAGCTCAATCATAAGAACTCCGAAGTTAAGCGTGCTTAGTTTGGAGCAATCTTATGTTGGGTGTCAAGCAAGGATGAATAGAGTTAGTATTAAAAAAATTCAATTTTACCACCAAATATGGTTAAAGGTGTGTTTGGAATACATTTTCAAGTGTTTAATTTAAAAAATAAGTCATTTTGAAAAAAATTGGAGTGTTTGACAACCACTCAAAATAGCTTCTGAGGTATATTTTAAACTGTTTGTCAAAAGAGTTTAAATAACATTGAGTTTTTTTAAAACATTTTTTTCTCTAGTCAATCCAAACGAGCCTTAAGAGTCTTTTAAAATCACTTCCACCCCTCCTGAAATCAACCCCAAATGCACCCTAAGTTTACAACTTTATTGTCTATCTGATTCTTATACTTAATTTTAATGATAGGTTGAAATTAAAATTTTATGGTAAATAAGTATTTATGTTAATTATATTAATTTAAGTCTGTTTGGTAACCATCTTGTTTTTTGTTTTTTATTTTTAAAAATTAAGCTTATAAACATTCATTCAACCTTTAAATTTTTTCCTTGTTATCTACCTTTTACCAATATTTTTAAAAAGAAGTCACATTTTGAAAACTAAAAAAAAAAAAAAAAGTAATTTTTAGAAACTTATTTTTGTTTTTTGAATTTAGTTAAGAGTTCAACTATTTTATTTAAGAAAAATGCAAACTAAATTGAGATAAAATAGACTTAATTTTTAAAAAAAAATTAAAAAATCAAATAATTACCAAACGGCAACTTAATAATTATGTTACCCAAAATTAATTAAATTTATCCAGAATCTCCACGTTATCAAATATTTAGACATATGCATCGTGGCACTAAATTATTTAACTATGGAGACGCAAATAGAAATTTTCATAGATTTAATAGAAATATTTTAGGTTAAATTACAAGTTTAATCTCTAAATTTTTTATTTTGTGTCTATGACTCTATTTGCTTTTTAAACTTTAAAATGTATCTAATATATCTAATATGTCCTTTAACATTAAATTTTATATTCTATATATCAGTTAAATATTTTAAAAAATTTAAATATGTTAGATACCTATTATAAATAAAATTAAAAGTTTATAGACCTATTAGACATTTTTTTAATCTTTAAAGACCTTTTAAACATAAAAGTTAAAAATTTAGGGACTTATTAGACGTTTTTTAAAGTTCAAAGATATTTTTACATAATTTTAAAAGTTTCAAATCTCGTTGGATGGCTATTTGATTTTTAGTTTTTAAAAATTAATTTAGCTTATATGATTTTATGTTTTGTTATATATTTTTAAGAATCAAGCGAAGTTTGAAAACTAAAATTAAAATTGTTATCAAATGAGCCTCCAATAACTAAACTTATAATTTAACTAACATTTTACCGTACCAGAGAACTAAATAAACATAACTTCGAGGGTTTAAAGCTTTATTGTTGACTTTTTTTAAAGTTTAAAGACTAAATAAAGACTCAACTCAAAAAGTTCATAGTTAAATTTGTAATTTAATATATAACACTTTTGGTCTTGAGATTTAGAGTTGGTGTCTAAAGGTACATTTTAGTTCCTAAGGTTTGAAAAATGTTCTAAACGTCCCTAAATTAATTTGACCGTTAGTTGACTAAAAAAAAATGACGTAGCATATTGGTGTAACAAATTTCGAATGAAGTGGAGAATTTTATATTAATTTGATATTAACTATTTAGATTAGATGGATTTTTTAATTTATCATTTTAAACGTAGTTTGGAAGTGGGAGTGATGATTTCATGGGGTAGGTAAAGTTAGTTTATGCTCCAAACACCGCCGTTGAGAGCGCAAATTAATTTAATGAATTTGGCAAATTTAAAGGGTCAAAATTAGGAAACCCACATATAAAGAGACATAATAATAATAATAATAATAATAATAATAATAATAATAATAATAATAATAATAATAATAAAATCACATGTGTTGGAAATTTCTAGGAATTTGGTAGCTTTTAATTAGTTTGACTTTGATTCTCCTTATTTTTTGTGGACACAACTCAGTCAACTTTTGTCAATTATATTTCTTCTTAACTGTTGTTTTCTATTGTTGAAATCTGTTCATTCCTTATTTATTAACACTTCTCTCTTAAATCATTTTCTCTCCAAGAATTTTCTTTTAATTAGGCTTGCCTACACTAATGTAGAGTCACCATGATCAATTATCAGAGATATTTTTCATCTACAACAAAAGTCTTAATAGCATTAATTTTTGTGATAGTGAGTAATTTTTTTATTTTTGGCAAAATATTAGAAGTACAGTTGTCGTTAAATTAGAGAATGAGGATGAACTCCAAACTTATAAAAGAAGCCTATGCCTTTAGTTTCAAGTCGTCCCGGTCAGAAACCTACCTCTAGTTAAATTTCTTTGATGTATTCTCTAATTTGAGAGTGGGAAAAGGTGTGAGTAGTTTAAAAGCTTTGAGAGAGTGCTCTCATAACTGGAGTCAGGAGAGAGAATTATTCTGTGTGATTGTAATAATTTTTTCACGTAGTGAACTTTTTTAGTATGTGGTTTTTGTAAATTTATTTTTATGCTTTTTTCGGTGGTACAAGTGATAAATTTTTTCCAACAGTAATGTTGGAAATTGAACATTTCCTAGATTAAAGTTGACGGCATGACAAGAAAGCAAGCTCATAAAATCTCTCATTTTCTAGTTAGGAGAATCTTAAGATTGTCTTGTTTTCATGTTTTTTTTTTTTTTTTTTTTTTTTTAATTATTATTATTGAATGTGCTCCTCTTAATAGGCAATTGATTGCTCAATAATCCTCATCACAAATTCACTATCCTAAACCTAACTTTTGTACTTGGGAAATTTTAACCTAAAGAGAGAAGTTTGGTAACCTCCAACCAAAATCAATTTCTAGGGTTTTATATATTACAAGAAATAATCATTATCAAGTCCTTGCATTGTTTAGAATCCAAGTCTTTCTTTATTTCTTAATTTTATAACCAAAGAGTATAAAAGCTACTGGACACAATTTTAAGGATTGACGATCAAACACAACTCACATTCTTTAACAAATACCACTAATTTTCAACTATAATTGATATTCAAAGGGTTCGAATTGAGTTGTAAAGCTACTTTGAAGGTAAATATCTTTCATAAACATGAGTGTCGTTCAATTAAGGTTTTCAAACTGAATTTGACCTCTAAAACCTTGTTCTTGTGGTTTAGGAAGATTTTGACTATTTTAGAAGCATAATATCTAAACAAAGTTGAGACTCATACATTTAGACAAGTAGACCTATTGATAATATTTTATTTTCTATTTTCTATTTATGAAAATTTTATTTGTTTCCTTGTAATTTGGTAAGATTCTTCCTTTTAAATTTCAAAAATAAAATCAATTTTTTTAGGTCGCATTGGATAACTATTTAGTTTTTATTTTTTATTTTTGAAAATTAATTTTATAAGCACTACTCTCCCACGAGTATAAATTTCAATAACATAAAACTAAAAACAAAACATTATCAAATATGACCTTAAAATCTACCTAAAAACAAACAAACAAATAAATAAATCTTGGTTTTGTACAACATTTTTAAAAAGGTATTAGAGCAAGAAAACTATAATTAACAAGAGGGTTAATAAGCTTAAGTTTCAAATATAGAAAACCAAAACAAAACACCTATCAACTAGGACTAGGACCTTATATTTACTTTGGACTAACTATAACCATCATGTGTTAGTCTAGTCAAGATACTCACGAATACAAAAGAAAAAAACTATATCCAAAATTTGATTCTTTTTTAAATAGCAAAATTCTTAGATAGTTGTGATAATTATAAAAGTTTATCAGTGATAGAAATTATAGAAGTTTATCAAAGTCTATCAGTGATAGAAAGATAGAAATGATAAAAGTCTATCACTAATAGATGCCGATAAAAGTATATCAATATCTATCAGTTTTTTTTTTTTTTTTTTTTTTTTTTTTTTGCTGTTTTCTTTAAATAGTTTGATATTTTTTCTATCTGTGAAAATTTTCCAAAATTATATTCATATTATGTGCATTAAATTTAGGAATAAAACATATTATAACTACTAAAAATTCTTTTGATACACCTAACTAATTGAAAATTCTTCAACCATATCTATCGATTCTTCAATTCATCATTTGGTTTGTGTTCCTAACTACTCTAAAATGAGTAAAAGTTGGAGAAAGGAGGGATATGAATTTGTTTTTAGTTGGTATGAGATGGTGGTGGAGAAGGATACTTAATAGGGGAAAAGGAATACGGAAAAAGTACTCTCGTTTGGTTGCTTGGAGGGAAAAAGTACTTTGTGAGGGCCAAGGTGTGCACATCAATCAACCAACAATCTGTTGAGGATTGATCAATCGACGTCGGTGGTTAGTTTTTGTAAAATCAATCGAAGTATATTTTGTCACAGGTGTGAACTTAAGCACATGTACCTCGACTAATGTCACAAAATAATCAATGAATCTTAAGAAACACAAGATTGTAATATCCTACCTACCTTTTAAGCCCTATTCTGGAGACAACAGAGCATGGACCTAAACCTGCAGTAACACAACTGTTATTAAAAGTAGAGAAATTAAAAATGTGTTTGAATTGGATGTATTTGATCATGTAACCCTACTCTGCAACTTACAATTGAATTCAACTAATGTGCTGCCATTGCTGAGAACCTACCAGTTGGGTTGTGAAGAAGCTTAATCCACAAAAAGTTGGAAAAACTGACTGAACAGGGGTGTTTTCTGATGAAATGGTTGTCTCCGGTATCAAAGACGGAGTCGCCAATCATAAGGATAGACATGAGATTGGATGGAAAAGCTGCGAGTCATGCAGGGAAGAGATCTTGCAACTTCTTGCTCTTATTCCCCTCCTATAATACCTGTAATTACATAACTTGAAAAACTAGCTTCAAGAGTTGAAGTGGAAATTTTATTAAGGAGTGATGATAAAAGGAAAGAGGCAAACTAAGTGAAACACATAACAAAATCAGATGTTAAATTTTCCTAGATACTAACTAATATAGTTAGCACTTGAACATATTGTGATTACTGATTATCAAATAATTCCCTTTCTTGCTTTCTTCCTCCAGAAGGTCTTCCAGTACCACTGCCACGGCCACGACGCTTATGTTCTTGCAGTTCATTATCTAAAGAAGTCAAGATGTCCTTCGATACGGTACCTTCATCAAATTTTCGTTTTGGAGGCCTCCCGCGTCTCTTTTCAGGAGATTGCTGGTGATGCAAATGCTTGGAAGGTGAGAACGTCTCTGATGCTGAAATCTGGTCTTGTCTAACTACTCGAGGCCTTCCCCGACCTCTCCCCCTCCCTCTTGGCAGCTTGAGTCGTTGCTGATCAATATGAGTGCCATCGCCCATATCTGGGTCACGGTCTTGAGCAGATGAAGATAATGAAGTCACCAAAGTTTCTTGAACTTTCAACTTCCGAGGCCTCCCTCGACCACGATGCCCCCGAGGATGACTTGGACCACAAATAATATCTGCAGGCAATAACACGTTGGAATTTTCATTTGTGTCTGCCTTAGAAGTCCTACGCATCTCAATCTCTGAATGCTTCGGTAGACTTCCAGTTATTTCAGACGGCCATCTAACTTGAGGATGCTCCTTGGATAGTTGATGGTCCTCAGCCTCGCGGCCCTTACTTATTCCTGTTTGATTATCACTCACCTTGGATGGTCGTTGTTTTTCCAGTCTATTTTGTTTATTGCTAACTTCACCTAGTACCGTCCCCTTAGAAGATTGGGCATCAATTATTTCATTCGCCCCATCATAGCCATTGTCAGACTTTGCGTCAAAGAACTCCAAATTTTCATTTTCCTCTCGTAACTTCTTGCAACCTTCAGCATCATCAATCACTCCATTTTCTTCAGCATTGCTATGGTTCGACACAGCATCAAAGAACTCCAAAGTGGCTTCTTCACCAGGCGACTTTTCTTCTTTTGATCCCATGGATGCTCTCTACATTACAATCAGAAATTTGATCAACATGAATGCTAAAATGGAAAAATATATCTAGATATATATTAAAAGTCAACTCCATAAAAAACAAAAAAAAAATAATCTTGGAGAAAAAAATGTCTACAGCTATAGAGAAGGTGATGTAAACATGTAAATAACGCCTTCGGAAGGTGGAAATGAAACTTAAACGCCTTTCTCTGGTGATGGAAAACGAAACATAAAACACCTATCTAAGTTAACTCAATATTAGTTTCATGCAACCACACTTAATATTTGAAATATAAAAATTTCTCTCCTTGACAACATATCATCAGCAAATCTATCCCTCCAGTCTCCACCCACCCCTCTCTGTAACATAAAGGAGAAGGATTCTTCTGCTTCATCTCCAAACAAGCACAGATGAATTCCTATGTCTGGCTTTGTTTCAGAGCCAGCTGACAACAGCAGCAGGACACCACCTCCACCAGCAGTGGGTGAGGAAGAAAGGAGCTAATAAGATAAGGGGTGCAAATGTATAATTTCAGTTATTTATATTGAATAGAAAAACAAATTAGCTGATTATTTAACACAATCTCCTTTTGTTGAAATATTAATTAAATTTATCATAACCCATCAGCTTAATATTAATTTTTATTTGTTGGGTCTTGTTCAAATTTTCAAGCTCACAAGCGAAGTGTGTTAAAGTATTGACGTAATTGAATTTACGGTAACTCATCAGCTTAAGCTTTTAGATTGATTGATAATTTAGCACTTTATTTGCTCTTCGAGCTTTAATATTAACCCTTTAAGACATGCCTATCTAAAGATTTATTTTATTATGTGATCTTTTGACATTTTTTTTTCACTTGGAATGCTATCCATAAGATATCTTTTTACTGTATGCCTATTCTACAACCAAGAAACAAAATAGACAGCATGCACGGCACCATAAGATGAAGTCATATGTAGTACCTCTTTTGGTTCTTCCATCATTTCTCCTTGCCTTTCCTCTTCATGATGCTCGTCAATCATAACTTCTTGAACTTCTATGAATTTACCTAGCGCTTCAGTTTGGCCTGCTTGTGGACGGTTTTCTTCAGCCCCATCAACTTTTTTTCTTAACGAACTACATTGGTTTTCAGTCCCTTTAGTCGTTAGTGCCTCTTTTGCATGAAGTCCAACAACCATTAGATCCTGTGGTTGTTTTCTCCCACCAAAATCTTCAACCCCGTCTCTAATATTACCTTCCTCTTCGTGATAATCACTAATGATTCCAACTTTACCAACTTCTTTAAGTTCATATATCACTAGCCTGTCTTGGTCATAACCTCTTTCTTTGGCTCCACCAATTTCTTCTCTCGACGAACCACATTTTTCTTTATTCCCTGTCATTGTTAATGCCTCCTGTGCACCGAGATTTCCAGCCGCAACATTCTGTGATTGCTTTTTCTCATCAAAATCTTGAACACCATCTCTACTCTTGACTTCCTTTTCACAAGGTTGGTCAATTATTACATCTGCTTGAACTTCATTAACTTCACCAAGCACTTGAATTTGGCCGCCTTTCCCGTGATCTCCTTCTTCAGCTTCATGAACTTCTTCCCCAAATAAACCACTTTGTCTTTTAATCTCCTTAATAGCTACTGGCGCATGAAGACCTATAATCACCATTTTTCGTGATTTCTTGTTCCGATCAAAAACTTTAGGCCCATATTTATGCTTGATTTTCTCTCCATGTTGCTTGTCAATCATT
The DNA here is from genome assembly GCA_002890555.2 of Lagenaria siceraria. Taxonomy (NCBI): domain Eukaryota; kingdom Viridiplantae; phylum Streptophyta; class Magnoliopsida; order Cucurbitales; family Cucurbitaceae; genus Lagenaria; species Lagenaria siceraria. The sequence goes on from CM016488.1 coordinate 7,116,782, forward strand.
TCATCTTCTTGAACTTCTTCAAGTTCATCCAGCACAACTTGACCTCCTTGAGCATGATCAACATCTTCAGCCCCAACAATTACTTCCCTCAACAAATCACTTTGTTCTTCATTCCCTTTACTTGTTACCACCTCCTCCGCACGGGGTCCTATGATCATCAATTTCTTTGATCGCTTTTTCCTATCAAAATCCTCTTCTATCTCATCAGCACTCTCCACTTCTCGGCGCCGATTTCTTCCTGCCGACTTCCTCCTCCGCTTCTTCCTCTTTACTCCCTTAACCTCCACCTTAAAGCTATACCTCCCACAGTTCGATTTCACTAGCTCCCCACTTTCACAGAGCTTCCCCAAATGGCGACGCAAAAACGCCGGGTGCGCCCATGGCAAGTCCTCATACTCATTCACGATAAACTCTGATATTGACTCTTCACTCAACCCATCTTCCTCTCCCAATTCAGCTATTGCCCTCTGTATCATCTACATTCCCAAAATTATCGATTCATCAGCAACTATTACTTCAATTCCAACCACAATGTACAACAAATTTCCTCCCAATATAAAATTCAGAAAAACAAAAGAATAAAGTACAAATAACTTCAAAATCTTAATCGACAGAAAAGGCGAGCGATGAAAGAAAGTTACCGAGGCATAGGGAAGATGTGTAGGAGTCTGGAAGGAGGGGAAATTCTCGTGAAGGAAGCAATCAATAACGGACTTGAACTGCTCGGAGTGGAAAGGCAAAGAGTGGCCGCTGGCATTGGTCGAATATTTGGCGGCGACGGCGGAGAAGAGGGCGTCTCTGAACCTTCCGGCTACGAGTGAATGCCGGTGATCGGAATGCGGTGTCATAGAAGAGGGAGACGAGAAATTTTCCGGCGGCGGTCGAATGGAAGAGAGATGGGGTTGGGAGTTCTCCATATCGGCGGTGATGCATCGTCGTTGGAGAGGGCAAACGCTTTATTCATAGGTCTTTGATTTCCCTTGTGAATTTTATTTTTGATAACCCCCTTTCGTTCTATATTTAAAATAAAAGGCAAGTATAAAATACTAAAATTGCGAATCTAGTATCTTATATTTCGTCCCTTGGAATTTTGTTCCCTCGACCGGTGACGTTTTATATTTTTATATATTATTTTTCATTCCATATAAAAAAAATGTATCTATTGATACGTGAAATATAATATTTTGCCACAAAACATTAAAAATGATTTGATGTTGCAGTTGTTGTGGGGACACGCTAACATACACTATACCAGTGTAGGAGCCAAATAGTATATAAACAATCAATTTAAAATTACATTTATAAGTTTATATATTATATATAAACACAAGATTATAGATTAACGAACTAAACTATTAAACACTATATACATTTGTGCCTCTTTCACTTGAATTTTTGAATCCGCCACAGTTTATGATTCAAATAAAAAGAATTAAGAATTAAGATTTTGTATTGTTATCAGACTGTGATCCCAACAGTGTAAAATCTCAAAATAATTTTTATGTTTTCATTGTATCTCAATTTCAATTTTAAATTTCAAAATACGGAATTAGATTAAATAAATAAATAAATAAATTTAAAAAATAATATGTAATGATGTATTATGCAATGTATTATAAATTATATTAAATATTACAAAATAATAATTATATAATTTTTTAAACATAAATCATATTCATAAATAAATTAATAATAATTAATTGTTAACTATATATTAGTGAGTAACTACAACTAATTTTATTATTTATAAATATATAGTATCAAATACATTTTAAACAATTATTTAAATTAGAATTCAATTTCTGAATATGTTACCAAACACATATATGAAAACATGAAATACAAAATAATTCTTATACTCCGTCTATTTTAATTGAATCCCTTGTTTTCAAATTCTCTACCAAAAGTCTAATAGGCAATTCAGATTATGTTTTTTTTTTTGTTGTTGTTTGAGTGAATATGTGTTGGTAGGTAGTCTGGATTTTGTTTTCGAAATTTATTTTTGGATTTTGTGATCCAAACAATGAAAACAACATTTATATGTATTCAATGCATCCAGATTTTGAATTTGAAATTTTCAAATACATAATTATATTAGAAAAGATAAAAACAATAATTCTTAAATTCCCAATTGACCCAAAAACTTAAGTTAGGTGAAGACATATTTATCTAAGATCATCTAACAATAACAAATATAGTATTTCAGGTTATAAACTCAATTATTTTTGTAAAATTAAAATATGTATTATATAATATATTGTATATGATATGATATTAGAAAATAATTCTTATACTAAATTTTTAACATAAAAGATCAAACAAGTTCATAAATTAATTAGTGGTAGATTATATTCAACCTAATATTTAGTGAGTAACTATCATTAGTTTTATGGTTTATAAATATATTATCAAACACATTTTGAAAAATTGTTTAAATTGAAATTTAATTTCTGAATTTGCTACCAAACACATATTTGAAAACATGAAATACAACTCCGTTTTTTTTTTTAATCCTTTGTTTTTAAAATTGCTAGCAAACATACCCTAAGTTATTTAGCCTCTTGTTTTATCACAGTGTGAAATTATATATAGCAACCCTTCGAATTGCATCGTGGCATTTGACGCTCAATTCTCACTGTTCACTCGTGCTCATCTTGATACTCATTCATGTTATCGCTCTTAATGACTCGACACTCACTCTCCCTCTCATTACTCGTTCTCGATTCTCACTTTGTTATAAAAAGAGTTAAAGATGAGAAAGTAAGAAAGTAAAACATGAAATATTATATGTTTATTCAAATTTAAAATATACAGAGCGAGAATCAAGAATAAGTAACAAGAGTGTGTGAGCAGAAGCAAGTGTAAGTGTCAAGTAAGGGAGATTGAAAGCGAGAGCAAAAGTGAGTATCGAGATGAGCAAAAGCGAGTAGCGAGAAACGAGCATTCAAGGGCCACCATGAAGGCAGTGCAGGATAGTTATAGTAATTTCTCCACGTGATGACGCAAGCAGAAAATAGGTCATTTATACAGTTTTTTTTATTTTTTATTTTTTGGTGTGTTTCAAATATGGGGAAAAAAAAGGAAGAGATAGAGGGGAGGTGGAGAGAAGCAAAGAAGAGGAAAGAATGAGAATAAGAAATAAGAGAAAACCGAGTGACGATATAGGAGGTGGTGGCTCCATTAACGTGAAGGAAGAGAAATTGTTATTTCTAACCTAAAAAGTTTTTGAATTTTTAGATTTTTATAACTAACCTCCTTTTTAAAACTATTTTTTGAACTATTTTTTTTACTTTTTAAACTCTTTAAATTTGAAGGTCCAACATGTGAGGATACTAAAATACCTTTCGAAAAGAAAAGAAAAAAAAACACTTAGATTTCTTTACTCTTTAACCGTTTGAAATTCTCCCCACTTTATCAATTCAATGGTCTCCCAATTTCTTCCTATAAATACTACCCCACCCTAAGATTCAAGTGTTGACTTTGGTCAACCCTTATTGGAAAAATTGGTTTGGCCCAACCAAGATTTTCCATAATCCAGCCTCCAAAAAAATGTTGAAAACAACCACTCACCTTCAACCAAGAATTATTTTTTCTTTAAGGAACAATAAATTAACCATAAATCTTAGTTGAAGCTTGTCAAAAACGCAGGAATAATCATGTCCCACCAAAATGAAACATGGTAAAATAACAAAATAGAAAACATACCTTATATTTCAAAGAGACTCACAAAGAAAAAAAAAAAGAAAACAAATTGTCTATGAAATTAAGACCCTCAAATAGATTTTTTTTTTCGTGAAAACAAAATAGTAATTGGAATTTAAGAGTTTAAAACTAAAGTTGAATTTGAAAAGTTGTGTTTGGTAAATTAAATAGAGAAAATATTTGTTTTGATGTTTCAAAACATTTTTTTTGTGCAATTTAGAGAATGAAGCATACATATGAGAAATGAGAAATAAGGAGTTGTTTGAACCTTCTTGTTTCTTGTTTTGTATTTCTATTAGAAGTACATATATTTAGAAACTATTCATCTTACTCAAATATCAATATTTTAGTTTAGAAAACATTCTTAAAATTACTTACAGTGTTAATAACAACAAAATCTAGTGTTGTATTTTTTATTATATTTTCTTTTTGGTAATTTTTTATTGTAAATTTATCTTTTGACAAAACATAAATTTTATGTTAGTGGAACTATGCTTATCTTAGCGTATTTTTATTATTATTTTTTTTTTAATAAATGAGCTTAACAATAACACTAACAGTTGCCAACTTCCAGCCGTGGGAGGAAGTTTCTTACATCGTGTTTATAACGTGAACCAATTAATCAGGAAAGTTAGACAACCAATTAAACGAAACAACAGAAAAAATTTGACAAACCAGTTCGTGAGTAGTCGTACTCCATTCTCGAGGCACAAAGCAAAAAGAGATTGATTGACATGACGAATCCAACCTCTAAATATTCTCAATATAATCTTGAATGTCAACATAAAGATCAATTAGTCAATTAACTATATCTTCGGCCTTAACCTGCCTAATGTTTTAAATTAAATTATTTGAACTTGGTATGTTATATGCCTATATCTTAATAGTTAGTGATAAAATGATGTTATTCTTTGCATTCTTTTTAATAGTTAGTGATAAAATGATGTTATTCTTTACATTCTTTTAAAGTATTCTCATTGTTTGCAAACATAAACAAAATCATTATTTTAAGTAAAGTCATAGATTATTTATGTCTAAAGTGGACAATATCATACTATTGTGGAAAGTCTCTATCTCCTAACAATTGGTATTAGAGTCATGTCCTGTTACACTTAGTCGTGTCGGTGTGCATCAATGACATAGTCATTGTGATTCATGGTTGAACTAACCGAATAGAGAATGGGTTCCAGTTAAGAGGAGTTGGCCCAGTTAAAAGTGATTGTTCGAGAGTAAGTCTCACATTGGACAATATCTTACCATTGTGGACGGTTGTTGGCTCCTAATAGTACCCACATTTTGTTTACTATAATTAAACAAATAGGTTTTTCATAATTTTAAATTACAAATTTGAATTATTTATGAAAGTTTTATAAAATTATGTAGACTATTTATGAAGTTTTATCAAACTATAGGAACTTAATTCTAATTTTCTCGAAAAGATTAAGATAGAATTGAAACAACTTATGAAAAGAAAAAAGAAAAAAAAAACGTGAGCGGCAGGATTCGAACCTACGCGGGCAAAGCCCACATGATTTCTAGTCATGCCCGATAACCACTCCGGCACGCCCACTTGACGAAAGTTTTAGATAAATTTTAAAATAATTATCTTTGCTTATAATTTTCGGTTCTAAAAATTTGAATCTTCTAACTTTTATTTTTTTATTTTTTATTTTAATGAGACTCGTGTTGTATATTTGTAAAGAAATATTTAAGGAAAGCTTAGCTATAACCTGTAGATAGTCAGTTCAAATAACAATAGAAAACAAAATATGTATTAACTCTCACTCTCAATCATAACCATTTTAATTCTACGTTTAATTTTTTGTTTTTGAAAAATAGTTTTATAAACCCTACTTTTGTTTATTTATGAGATTCTTGTTGGTTAATATTTCTAAAGTTTTTTTTATAGGCAACCATTTAAACACAATTTTAGGCTTAATTTATGAATAATTATATTAGAAAAAAAAATAATAAATCAAGAGTGATTATACATTAATGCAAAGTCATATATTTAGTCAAATTATATAGCAAACTATCCCACTATTTTTTACGCAGCAATATAATAATCAACTCAATGGATTCGAACCTGCGCGAGCAAATGCCACATGATTTCTACTCATGTCGGATAACAACTCCGGCACGCTCACTTAATAAAAAAAATTTAAAAAATGTTTTAATTAAACTATTATTAATCTTATAATTTTCGAATTAAAAAAATTATAACCTTGTAATTTCTAATAGTTTTTTCTTCTTATGAGATTGTCTGTGTCATATAATTGTCATATATTCTTGTGTCATATATATGGTTATAGTTACATCAAAATAAGAAAAGAAAAAGATACATATGCAAAATTTTAAAAACTAAAAAAAGTTTTTTTTTAATTGGCAACAACCTAAACACAATTTTAGGCTTAATTTATGAATAATTGTATTAGAATTACAAAAGATTATAAAACTAGGGTGATTATACATTAATGCAGAGTCATATATAAGTCAAGTTATATAACAAAATGTTCCATTATTACATCAATAATTTACGAATTAATTTTTAATCAATCAACATAGGTCGACTTAGTGATTAATAGGGTGCAAGATCTTAATAGGCTAAAAGGTTATAGGTTTAATCCATGATGACCATCTAACTAAGATTTAATATCTTACGAATTTTCTTAACATCCAAATATTATATGGTCAGGAAGGTTATTCCAGAAGATTAGTTAGAGGTTCAATCATTATGACAGTAAAAGAGGAATAATGAAATACAAACCACAATTTGAATTTCTTACTCATAAAATAAGCTACCACATGACTTAAATTTATAACGCTAATCTAAATTTAGGTGGACTATCAATTTCTATTTATTGGTAGTTATCAATATACCATTTAAGTTTCAAGTGACATGATTAAAACATTTTGATTATTATTATTATTTCTCATCGCTAAGGAATTTGAACTTCTAACATCTTCAAATAAGATCTACTCAACTAATTAAACTATGCTTATGCTAAAATACCTCTAGTTCTAAACTTTCATATAAGTAATGTCCTAGTCCATGAACTTTGATTCCTAACTATTAGTTCTTGTAGTTTTAAATTTATGATAATTTAATATTTAATTTTTAGCATGCAATAATTTAGTCTCTATATCTTTAAATCTGTAATAATTTAGCCCTATCATAAAAAATCTCACCAAACTTAATTGTCCTACTTATTGTTTATAATATATGAACAAACTTGACCCTTATTTAGTTTATCAATCTACATTTGTAAGAAATTTTAATTCTTTTAATATAGAGATTGAATTGTGATGAATTATAATCTACAAGGACTAAATTGATAGTTGTTAAAGTTAGGGACTAAATTGTTAGAAATTTGAAAGTACATAAACTAAATTGAGATTCGAACCTGCGCGAGCAAAGCCCACATGATTTCTAGTCATGCCCGATAACCACTCCGGCACGCCCACTTAATGGAAACTTTTGATAAATGTTGACACTATTAATTAATTTTATAATTATCAATTTCTAAAATATTTGAACTTTGCAATTGTTATTTTTTTTTATGAGACTCTCATGTTGTATATTTCTAAAGAAATATTTAAGGAAAGCTTAGTTGTAACATATAAGTAGTTAGTTCAAATAACAATAGAAAATAAAATATGTATCAACTCCCCACTCCTAATCATAACCATTTTAATTTTTTTTTTTAAAAAAAATAATTTTATAAGCCCTACTCTTGTTTATTTATCAGATTCGGCAAAGCCCACATAATTTCTAGTCATAGACGATAACCACTCCGGCACGCCCACTTGATGAAAAGTTTTGTCAAATGTTTTAATTAAACTATTATTAATCTTAAAATTTTCGAATTAAAAAAATTTAAACCTTGTAACTTCTAATAGTTTTATTTTTCTGGTGTCATATATAGTTATAATTACATCAAATAAGAAAAGAAAAAGATATATATGCAAAATTTTGAAAACTAAATTTTGTTTTTTTAATTGGCAACAACCTAAACACAATTTTAGGCTTAATTTATGAATAGTTATATTAGAACAAAAGATTTTAAAACTAGGGTGATTATACATTAATACAGAGTCATATATAAGTCAAGTTATATAACAAAATATCCCACTATTACATCAATAATTCATACGAATTAACTTTTAATCAACGAACATGGGTTGACTTAGTGATTAATAGGATGCAAGACCTTGATAAAAAAGACTAAAAAGTTATAGGTTCAATCAATGGTGACTACCTACCTAGAATTTAATATCTTACGAGTTTTCTTATTATCCAAATATTGTAGGTTCAGGTAGGTTTTATCCGTAAAATTAGTTAGAGGATCAATCATTTTGACATAAAAGAGGAATAATGGAATACAAACCACATTTTGAATTTCTTACTCATAAAATAAACTACCACATGACTTAAATTTATAAGTCTAATCTAAATTTAGGTTGACTATCAATTTCTATTTATTGGTAGTTATCAATATACCATTTAAGTTTCAAGTGACATGATTAAAACATTTTGATTATTATTATTATTTCTCATCATAAGAGGAATTTAAACTTCTAACATTTTCAAATAAGATTTACTCAACCAATTAAACTATGCTTAGGCTAAAATACCTCTAGTTTTGAACTTTCATATAAGTAATGTCCTAGTCCATGAACTTTGATTCCTGACCATTAGTTCTTGTAGTTTTAAATTTATGATAATTTAATCTTAATCTTTAGCATGCAATAATTTAGTCCCTACATCTTTAAATTTGTAATAATTTAGTCCTATCATGTAAAATCTCACCAAACTTAATTGTCGTTATTTTATTATATAACGACTTATTGTTTATAATATATGAACAAACTTGACCCTTATTTAGTTTATCAATCTACATTTCTAAGATATTTTATTAAATCTTAGTTCTTTTAAGATATACACTAAATTGTGATGAATTCTAATCTTCAAAGACTAAATGGATACTCGTTAAAGTTAAGACTAAATTGTTACAAATTTGAAAGTACATACACTAAATTGTTATGGTCATAAAAAATTTAAAGACCAATAGATATCTTTAACAAATTTAAGTAGGGTTAAAATTGACAATCTTAAAGATAAAGGACGAAGTTCAAAATTTCCCAAACATAATAAAATATAGTAATTAACCTAATAAGTTGTGTGTCACTTCAAATAATAATCTTACTAAAATTGGGTTGAAACACAAACTATTAGTCAAAGCGAGCATAATTCAATTAGCATATGAAAGTGTTAACAATCAAGAGGTATGTGGTTTGAATCCTTCTATTCCCTATTATACTAAAAAAAAGACAAACTACCACAAACTTTAACATAGATCTGAACCACAACTTTTTAGGTTTTCTCGGTGGAATTCTAACCATAACAAGATTGAGATTGAACAAAAACGGAGAGAAAGGCATGAGTATGAACGAGCAATTCACGATAGTCTTCACGAAGGCATGAACTCTTTGCGTCATTTGCAAAAGTCTAAATTGTCGTTCTGACTAAGATTCCACCTAAAAAATTTAAAAAGTTGTGGTTCAAATGTGTTATTAAAAGTTTTTTTTTTATTTTAGCTTTAGTATCAATCTTGGTCGAGATTCCACTAGGATGAGCCATTAAAATAGGAGAAATTGTATTAAAGAGTAAAAACAATCAAATTATTTCCAAATAATTTAAATATACGAAAACTTTAGCAAACTAATTTTGATTTTTAAATAATTCCAAATGTACCCTTATTTTTAAAGAGATTACATGCACTTTCCTTATCCTTCTTCTCCACTGTTTTCGTTTTTCTTACACACGCTTCCTTTATCCTTAGGTTTTATGTTTGGGTTTTTCTCCAATGTTTTGGAATTTTTTTTTTCTTTTGATTCAGTTTAGGAATAAAATTACTTGTCTCTATGTTGCATCATACGTGTCTCTATGTTGCATCATACGTGTTCTCGACTAACATTGCCATTTTGATTTTTTTTGCCGTTACCTCTCAAAATAACCATGCAATTACTAGAAATTATGGAAGAAAATCAATAGAATCGGTGAGCTAAAGCATCACTGTATTAAATGGCAAAAAAAAAAAAAAAAAAGAGAATGGTAATAAAGGACAAAAACAAGCTATGAAATCTCTAATTTGGTTGTCTTTGGATCAATTATGAAACTATCAATATAATTAAAGTTTATTAAGTGACAAATTAAAAAATCAAACCATGATTGACCTTGATAGATATATGTCATTTGATTATCAGATTCCACATATAAAATTCTATCATTGTCTATCGATGATAGAATTAAATAGAATCAGTGGTAAACTTCTATCATTGTCTATCACTCATAAACGTTAATAGAAGTTCATCACTTAGAATGTCTATCACTCATAAACATTAATAGAAGTTCATCACTTAGAAAGTGATAGAAGTCTAGCACTATGTTATCTATTATATAGAGTGATATAGAAGTCAATTACTAATAGATAGTACAGATATCCACAAGGCGGGCGGGATGCTTCATCGCTCCCCATTTCATTTTTCATCCTTACAAAATTCTCTGCGAGGATCGTAGCAGGGATTTTCGAGAGAATTCGCCGGGATTAGGTTTCCGTCCGCAATTTTTTCTTTTTGGTTTTTTTTTAATCTATTCATTATGTAATAAATTTTTTTAATTTATTTTCAACCATATACTATTTTTGAAATTTTCTATGTTAAATGGAGTCATTTTGCAATTTTATTTAAAAAAAAAAACTCTACAAATTTTCGTAATAAAAAAATATACTATTTTACGTGTAAAAATATAATTAAAATATTTAATTTCACAGTTTCTAAAAGTTAAAATTTAAATATTACTCCAATATAGTTCAGTATTCAACTTAAATATTATGGGTAGATTTATTAAAGGGCTAAGGAGCATGTGCCTCCTCACATCTTGATATATATATATATATATATAGCATGTGCCCCTCACATCTTGACATGTTGTATATATATATATATATATATATATATTCACTGGCAATAAGATAATAATTAATATCAAATATCATTTAACATCATTAATCAGATAGCAACCAAATATCAATCCGATAGCAATTGTTACCCTTGGCAATTAATATCAGATAGCAATCATATAATAATTAATATCAAATAAAAAATCAGATAACAATCTCATAGCAATCAACGGGGTATATATATATATTCACTGGCAATAAGATAATAATTAATATCAAATATCATTTAATATCATTAATCAGATAGCAACCAAATATATAGCAATTGTTACCCTTAGCAATTAATATCAGATAGCACTCATATAATAATTAATATCAAATAAAAAATCAGATAACAATCCCATAGCAATCAACGAAAATCAAATTTCACTCAGAAGTCAGTGATTTGTCAGGCATTTTCGACTTTTTTGTTTCATTGCCTAATTGGGCTGGCTGGCCAATTTTCTCATTTTTGCAAAGTTTATATAGTTGGATTATAACCATAATTTTTATAAGCTATTTTGTCATTTACGCAGTTGGCCCTATTCCTATCTCAAAATCCCACAAATTCGGGGCTTTATATTTTTGTCTTTCTAATTTTGTTCTTTCCAAATCCCGGGTATCTCACTTGGAATCCCTCTTATCTACAAATTAAGTTTGTAATTATTAATTAATTATTATGTTTGTTGTTATTTTAGTTTTAATAACTTCGTCAATATTTAACTCGTTTTGTTTATAATAGAGGGTCTAAAATAGAATATTTTCTAAATTCAGAAATTTAATTATTCGTGTTGTTTCTCATTCTCATTTGTTGCTTTTTTTTTAAAGAAATAAAAACATAAACATATTTGATTACTATTTTTGTTTTTTTTTTGTTGAAAAAAACATAGATATGCTTTATAATTTGTTTATCGCTTCTTATTTTTTTAATTGAAATAATTTTTAGTATATGTGATATAATAAATAAAATGTAAAAATAAGATTAAAATAATTTGAAAACTATTATAAAGAGTTTATAGTAGTATCAATCTCAAAGTTAGAGATTTAATTTCTATAAAAAAAATAGTTTATAATATTTAACACAATTTAAAGTCTAAAGTAAAACTAAAAAAAAAAAAGCAATAATTGTTATATTAATTTATTCAATAGTACAAATCTGCTTTCAATTATATTGTAATATAACTATGTACAGCGACCTGTCGACAAATTTAAAAAACTTTTATCAATCTTTGGTAGAACGTAGCATAGAATCACTTCTTGCACATGAAAAGTATAATAAAATGAAAAAAAATAAAAGATGAATGAGAATTCAAAACTAAATGCTAAATTTTATGAGTATGAAAAATCAAATTAGATAGGATAAAATTAGAGATTAAAATTTTAGAAGATATAGCAAGGCATTTTATTGCATTTTCATAATAATAGTGGACAAACATTCGTTTTAACAATAAAGTGAAAAGAAATTAGAAACATGCGCGAGCAAAGCCCATGTGATTTCTAGTCATGTCCGATAACCACTCCGGCACGCCCACTTGATGAACTTTTACAATTTTTTTATTATATTTTATCTTAAATTTAGATAATTACTTATTAATTTACTTATTTCATGTGACTCTCGTGTCCTATATTTATATTTACTAGTTAGAACTACGTGTGTTGCACGTGTTTCATAACATAAAAAATGAAATGTACATGTATAAGTTGAAATAAGAGTCTAATAAAGTAAATTTGAGTATTTAATTAAGAGATGAATAAAACTATCAAATGACGTATCTTCTCCTACAAAAATTAAGAAAGCAAGTAGTAATGATAATAGCTAGTAGAAAAAAAACCAGTAATAGACTTCTACAAACATCTATCAGAGTCTATTAAATATAAACAATTATACAGTATATCAAAGTCTATGAATAAAATGGTCTATCAATCATATACTTATAATTCTATCTTTGATAATCAGTATTATATAGTAATCAAACAACAATCAGATAGTAATCAATACCATTGACAACCAGATAATAATAAATATCAAATAACAATTAGACAATAATCAATATCAAATAGATAGCAAATTAGTATCATTGGCAATCAGATAATAATTAGTATCAAATAGATAGCAATCAGATATTAATCATTATCAAATAGCATTCAATATCATTAATTAGTATTAGATAACAATCAAATAACAATCAGATAGAGCCAATCATATCAAATAAAAATTAGATAACAATTCCATAGCAATCAACCGACAATTAAATTCCACAAGTTTGTGATTTGTAAGCCAATTTTGACTTTTCTTTTTTCATTACCTAATTGGGATGGACTGGGCTAGTCTGGTCTGGTCTGGTCGATTTTGTCACTTTTGCAAAGTTTATGTTGTTAGCTATAACCATAAGTTTTGTAAACTATTTTGTCATTTATGCTATCTGCCCTATTCTTATTTCAAATCCCACAAATTTGGGGCTTTAGATTTTTGCTTTTATATTTTTGTTCTTTCCAAATGTTGAGTATCTCCATTGGAATCCCTCTCTCCAATCTACAGATTCATGTTTGTAATGATTAATTATTTATTAAAAAAAACATAGATATGGTTTTTTTTTATAAAAAACATAAATATGTTTTATAATTGTTTAGGGCTTCTTATTTTTTAATTGAAATAAAATTTAGTATATATAATATAATAAATAAAATGTAAAACCATGATTAAAACAATTAGAAAATTAGACGTCTAATTCCCAACCACATATCGTAAAAGAAAAAATAGTTTATAATACTTAATACAATTTAAAATTCAAAGTAAAATTAAAATAAAAGTATTAATTGTTATATTAATTTATTCAATAGTACAAATTCACTCTCAATTTAATAGCAATATAACTATTTACAGTGGCCTCTCAACAAAGTTAAAAAAAAACTTGAACAATCTTTGGTAGAACGTGGCATAGTTACCTCCTGCACATGAAAAGTATAGTAAAAAGAATTTTAAAAATAAATGAGAATTCAAAAGGCTAAATGTTAAATTTTAGGAGTGTGAAAAATTAAATTAGATATGATAAAATTAGACATTCAAAATTTAGAAGATAACGATACATTTTATTGCATTTTAATAATTATGGTGGACAAAAATTTGTTTTCGTTATGAAAAGAAATTGGAAGCTGAGATGGATAATTTTGTAGGTAGTCACATTTCATTAGAAATATTTTATAGTCATTTTTCAAAATAAAGTTATACATGTGACCATTAATTCCAATTTCTCTTTTTGCTATTATTTTTGTTTAGTTTGTATTTGTCATATACTTGGCAAAAAAAAATATTTTGATCTACTAATCTTTTGAAATGCTATTAATAATATGTTAGATTCAATAATTGATAAATAATGGTTAGATGAAGTCTACATCATGAATGTTTAATGAAATTTCCTAGGATATAAATTTGTTATATTCTTTAAACACTTTTTAGTACTAAATATATAAACAACAAATATGTTATTTGAATCTGTTAATTATTATTATTATTTTTTATTTTTATTTTTTTGATAAAAATCCACTCCTACTTTAAATTAAGTTAACTTAGGGTTCATTTCAATCATAAATTTTTAATTTTATTAAATTGCACTTTAAATTTATGGGTGATTTGCACAAATAAAAATTAGGTCCAAAATAATAAAAGATGTAGTACAAGAAAAAACATATTAGAGATATGACACAAAATTAGCGTCAGATATCACTGATAGCAGTTATCCGTGATAGTCATATTGGTAAATGACTAAAAAGTCAATGTACACCATTTCACGCTTCTTCTTACCATTTTCTCAAATTGAAATCTATTACTAATAGCAACTATCACTAATAGAAACTGATAGTAGCTATAAGTGACTATCACTAATAGGTGCTATCAATGATAGCTTTCAATTTGAAAAATATTAATACAATCTTGAAATAGTAACAATTGAAATATTAGCTTTTAATTTGCTATCAGATATCGTTGGCTATTATTGATACACTTTCATCAATTGGAATCAAACTTGAAATATTAACACTTTGAGGCTATTAGTGGCTATCAGTGATAAACTTTTATAAGTAGTTATCAACTTTGAAAGAAAACTATCAACATTATTTAAAGCTATAAGTTATAGAAATCTATCCATGAGAGGTCTATAAGTGACTATCACTGATATCTATCTAAGTCATATCACTAATATCATTAATATTATTCATTTAATTGATATATACATAAGTCATATCATTGATATACGGATATCACTGATAGCTTCTATAAGTGGCTATTATCGATGACTTTTAGCAATGGCTATAAATGATAAACTTTCATCAAATGGAATCGGCTTTTATATCATTGATATCATCGATATATAGATATCACCTAAGTTCTATCACTAATATCATTGATATCACTTATATCGTGGTTATTGGTGATAACTTCTATCACTAAGAACATGCTATCAAAGATAACTTCAATCATTCCTTTTTACCATCAAATAACATGCTATTGTTGATAGCTTATATCACTCTATTAGTGATAACTTCTAAGCATCCCACTTACACTTTAGTTTGAGATTCAACTTTATTAATTAAATTCATTAAGTTGGTTATTAATGATAGACTTCTATAAGTGGCTATTAAATGTGAAAGAAAATCATCAAAGATTAAGCTATCAATGATAGAAAATATTAGTGGCTATCTCTGATAGACTTTCATTATTGACTATCAATTTCGAAAGATTAACACTCAAAACTATCAGTAGCTATTATTGAGAACCTTTTATCATGATTATCAATAATATACTTTTATCACTAATAGACTTCTATCATTGATATCTACCTAAGTTCGATATCACTAATACATGACTATGACTGATATCTATCCAAGTTCTATCACTAATATCATTGATAATTGATACTAGCGATACACAAATATTTAGTGAATTATTTTCTAACATTTAAAAACATGAGTAGCCAATGAATTACATAATTAATGATAACATTCTTTGGGTGACTAATTTATAAGTATATCAGTGGCTATTACGGATAGATTTATATATTTACGTCATAATAGTGAAGTCTATCACTGATAGCTACTAATAGATTCTATAAGTTTTAGACTTTTAGTTTTATCTTGAGTATTTACTAATAAATTAATATACATTAGTTGATAAGAGTTTATAAGTCATAGACTTCTATCGCTGATCGAAGTAGTTTGTCAATGATAGAAGCCTATCATTGATAGACTATAATAGACTTAGTATATTAGTGATATCATAGGGCATTAGTGATAGAAGTTTATTAATTATTACTAATAGACTACATAATTTTAAAGTCCTATAAAAAACAATATTGGCTTGTTTAATTGGGAAGGTTTGGAGAGAGGAGGGGACTGGGGGATGGAAGCAAAAAAAAAAAAAAAAGGAGAAAGGAAAGAATTTTTTTTTAAAAAAAAAAAAAGAAGCAAAAACGGAGAAAGGAAAGAAAATTTAAAAAGAAAAAAAAAAGAAAGAAATGGAAGAAGAATGGAAGCAAAAACGAAGAAATGAATGAAAATTAAAAAAAAAAAAGGGAATGGAAGCAAAATCGGAGAAAGAAAAGAGAATTAAAAAAAATAAAATAAAAGAGAGGGAAAGGGAAGAACTACAACAAAACAAGGGAGAGTAAAATTAGAAATTAAAAACGATTTATTATAAAAATCGTAAACTTACTGTGCATTCTTATAACATATAGGATTCCAACATATCTTGAGGTTCTTAATTATTTCAATTTATAAGATTTGGTATATTATTTGGTTTAATTTTGACTTTGAACATCATTATTGTATATCGTGTGTACTATATCTAGTTGAGGTATAATCAGTTGGCTAGTCTATTTAATTCTTATATATCATTGTCCCCCAACAATTATTAGATAAAACTAGATTTTTTTTTCCCTAAAATTCCTTTTGCTTTTGACGTGAATTCTATTTTTTGAAAATTGAAATTATTAGATAAAATTCTTTTTATTTTAACGTAAATGCTTATTGTTAGATAAACTGCATTTCTTTTATTTTAATTTGAACCTAATGAAATAATTTAATGTGAAATAATATAAAATTACATAATCTCTATAACCATCAACTAAAAGGGAAAAAGGAAAAATAAAAAATTTCTCAAATAACCTCTTATAAATTTAAGATAGTATAGATAAGAAGAAGAAAAAAACTAATGGGAAAAACATATGTAAATAGTTGACACTGAGCTTCACACCGATTATTAAGTAAATTTTCTAAACTTATTTGAATTATCATTAAATTTTTCCAATTGTTCTATACTTTCTAGCCATATTTATATTTACTCCATTGCTATAAATTCTAAAGTATTGGAACTAAATTGATACTAATTAAAGTTACAAAACAAAATTGTTACAAATTTAAAAATACAAAATTATATCGTTATTTTCGTAAAAATTTAGAGATAACAAAATTAATTAAATTTAAAATTCACAATCATAAACATAAAAGAACACAATTAAAAAATTCTCCTAAATCATAAATATATATATATATATATATATATAATAATAATAATAATAATAATAATAATAATAATAATAATAATAATAATAAAATATTCCAAAAACGAAAGAATAATTTGTCCGTGGCAAATCTGAAAAAAATAGATCTAGCACGGCGCTAACTTAACCATAGCGAAGCAAAGACGAGAAGCTTCAAATTCATCATCTTTTCTAAAGCACCAAAGTTGAATATGTTCTCCACTTTTCAATCCTCTTTCTTCCACAAAAGAATTCCACTGTGTCATCAAACAATAAACATCTCCACTTCCAATCTTCCACTTCTTCAAACAAACCATTCTTTCTTCAAGAACATCATCCAAAATCATCACGTTCATCCCCTTCTTGTTTTTGTTTTCCACTTTACTCAGCAACTTCCTCTCCTCCTCTGTTGCAAAATCAAACAACAGTTTCTTTGCTGGCAGGGATAAACGCCCATGGTTCTTGTTTAAATCCGTGTCTTGGAGTTGTTTCTGAATCACCAGTCGTATTTCATACCCACCCATCTCAACAATCCGATCTCTCGTCGCTGCCGGCATCTCAGGAATCGACGGATACTTGCTCTGTTTCGCTTTCTTCTTCCTCTGTTTCTTAGTTGTATTAGTCGGCGACGGCGTCGGAGGCTTCTTTCTTTTGTGGGTGTTGTTAGTTTTTTCTGGTTCAGTATTAGTATTAGTATTAGGAGCAGATTGTGAAAACTCTATTAGAATAGCCGCAACCTCCGACGTAGTCAGGGAATGGACAGTTTCAATCTTGGGTTGTTCTTGTTCTTCCTTTCTGGCGCCGGAAGATCCCCTTCTTCTTCGAGGTATATAAATTTGGTTTAAATCTGGAAGATAAGAACCCATTCTGAAGCCTTCAGCCATTGTCTTCCCTGTTACCATTGTTATTTCTTAAATACGAAAAGCTTTAAATTGAAATGGAGTAGAAGGAATTGAACTGAGTTGCGAATGGAGATGAGTGATGGCTGATGGGTATTTATTTATAGGTGTAAAATAAATAATCTCCAAATTATTTCAGGAAACTAAAACCTAATAGGAACTTAATTCCTAATCATGATTATTTTTAGTTTTGAATGACATTTATATTTTAATTCAAATATTTATCTTATATTTTTGTTTGTAATCGAATTATCTTTTTATTTATATTTTGTTTCTTATATCTATCTCTCTTCATCTCTTCCGGGTGGGAGAAGGAAAGGATCGGAAATGCATTCATTCTCCATTGTTTCATGTGTTATTTTTCTTCATTATATAATTTTAAACTGAGCATGAATAATGATATTTACGAATAATTTAATATGTTTGAATTAATTATACACTCTTATTTATTAATAGTTAAATAATTTAATACGGAAATTAATGATTTTAAAAATATATCATTCAACAATATCCCTGAAATTACTAAAACACTAACTCAAATTCATAATTAAATTTATCAACACCCTAAAATAACTATAGAGTTTAGCCACACATAACCATCAAACACATATTTTCATGTGAGTTCTTGAACATAAAAGTAAAGAGAAAGAGAAACTTAGGAAGACAAAGCTCTCGAATTGCTTCTCGGTGTTGAACTCCGTCAATCTTCACTTGGTTGACACCTGAGGATCTTGAATGACCTTCAATTTTTCTCCAACATTTTTCCACTTTTTAGTAGCAAACTCACACTTTCAGGCTCTGTAATTTCCCACATCTCCTCTGTAATTTCGTGTTTTAGGCTACAAAACAACCCCCAAGTATAAAGAGTTCAACCCCTTGAAGCCCTAGAAATTTTTCAAAAAATAAAAAATTCTCTCTTTCGGAAAGTTTGGCGCCGCGTCGCTCTACCCTCAAATCTGTGGTGTGCGCTGCCCGTGTAGCACCTAGGTGTTGCCCTAGGCGCTTTGATTACCAATTCTTTATGCTCTCGAGTTCTCAGTGTCAGGGCAGCACCACCTTAGCGCCTAAGTACTGTCCTGCATTAGGGTTTTTGCTCTTTTTCTTCATTTTTTCGTCCGATTTTAGTTCGATTTGGTTCTTTTAGCTTCCAAACTATATTTTCTTTATAATTACCTAAAAACTACTAGCAAACAATATCAAATCTAATAAAACGTCTCTAAATTAAAAGCAAATAAAGCACTTTTCAAGTGCTTTTCAACGGAGTTGAGGATGACTTCCTTGTTCCCACCCTCCATTTTATTTTCTATTTCCGTAAATTTCACTATTTAATTTTGCAAGGATTAAGGAATTTTCCATGATTTTTTTTCTCCGTTTTTTTTTCTAAAAGCAAAATATAATTAACTTAAATAACTAGTGTGAAAATTTTTAATTAAATAGTTAAATTTCTCTCTAATTTTTTTTAATAGGATTAATTTCATATGGAAAATTTAAATTTAAAGAGAAATTATTCAAATTTTTTAGTAAAAAAAACAATTATCTACTATATATATATATATAATTGATCAATTCAAATATATTTATTATATTGGTCATTAAACAATAAACTTAAATTTTAGCTATTAAATAATAAAATTTGACATTTAGATATGATATTTATAAAATAATTGTTTTAAATGATAAAATTACTAAAAATATTTTAAAATATAATAAAATGTCACGATATATTAATAGACCCATATACACAATTCAATTACGCACTCCATTACAAGCTCATATACAAACGGGCCCATTTGAACAACTATAAAATTGGCCCAATCGGCCTTAATTGCATTCCCCAAAAGCTCTAAAACCCCACAACATGAAAAATCTCTAAACCCTCGTGTCCTAGAACCTTCTACTCTCATCCAGAACCCCAAATTTGCACTTCTTCTTTCTTTTCCATTAAAGCAAACACCACTCTCCATCCTCTTCCTCGCACCTGAATCTCAAAAACCCTAATTCTTCCAGCACAGACGTATGGCGAAGCGCTTAATTCCATCCCTCAATCGTGTCTTGATTGAGAAAATCCTTCCTCCTTCTAAAACCTCTGCCGGCATTCTTCTCCCAGAGAGCTCCACCAAGGTATCTTCAATGTACCATTCATTCTCTCTGTTATTCCATTTCAATTTCCGTTTCTTCGATTTGATTTGTCTTCTATTGGGCTTTGCTCCCTTAGTTGAACTCCGGCAAGGTGGTTGCGGTGGGTCCTGGTGCACGGGATAACAGCGGGAATCTGGTTCCGGTCTGTGTGAAAGAAGGTGATACGGTTCTTTTGCCTGAATATGGAGGCACGCCAGTGAAGCTCGGGGAGAAAGAGTATGCTTCTAAACAGTATTAGTTTATTTTCTTGCTCTGTCTGCAGAAATGATCGTCTTTGATTCAAATCTTCCTGCACTTTTTATGCTTATTATATTTGCATCCTTGTTTCATTATCTTTATTGATTATAAACAATTGAGGACCAAAATTAATTTGGGCCAGAACTGAATATTTGGAACTCCAGAGAGAAAAACAAAGTTCTGGAATCAAATTGATTATTTTGAAAATTTTAGAACGAGATTGGAAGGTTCAGGACTAGGCGTGGATTTGAGATCAATGATTTTAGAAATTACTGTTTCTTCCCAAAACCTTTGCTGAATCTTTCTCAAATTCATATTAGGCTAAGACTAAAGTAGGATGTAAATATTATTCTTCTATTCGTTTTAATGATTTTGGTTTGATTTATTTTTGTGGGGTTTTTCTGCAGGTTCCATTTGTTTAGAGATGAAGACATTTTGGGAACTTTACATGATTGATTGATTGGTTGATCGATCTAATTCAACAGTGATCTGATTGTGCTTTTGCAAGAGCTCTTCATTCTGGTACTTTTGAGTTAGTTTTTCTTTCATGTTGTAACTTCTTATTGAATTCTAGAATGAAGGATATGATCAATTAATGGTTGGTTTTCCATTTTGATTAATCTTAATGGAAACTATTTTTCAGTTCCTCATTGCCACTTCTATTCCTAATCTTTATCAGAATTTTTCTTGATGGTGTGGAGGAATGGAGAACTATTGTAGTTGATGGATAAGGCAATTTTGTAAGACTTTTGGGGTTTTTTTTTTTATTTTTTATTTTTAAATGGTTGGAAAATAGGGTTGTTTACTTGTTGATCTTTCGAGGATATTTAGGTAAGTAGGGTAGTTTTGAGTGGCTTCAATTTGCATTCTAATTGGTTTTCTCATTGAATGAAGTATGAAGTAAAATAATAATAATAATAATTTGATGGCCTATTTATGTTGTGTTCAATGGGATCATCAGCTAGATCAGCTCGGATGATGACTTTTTTTTTTTTTTTTTTTTTTTTTTTTTCCAGTTAGTTAGTGGAATAGTGGTGATTCTGATTCATTTTGGTGACTTAAGAAGTAGGATATGGATAGTGGTGATTCTGATTCATTGTGTCATTCAAACATTTCATATCTTCACATATACTCTGAACATTTGGGCTAATATGTGATAGAGATTATACAAGGGAATTAGCTTCTGTATAAGAATATTGAACAAAAATACAAGTCAATGTTTCTGAATGACATATCTTTAGCCAATGCTTATGAATGTGAATTTTGTTTCTTCTTTCCAATGAATTCCGGTAGGTAGTAAGGTAATTCCCAATCTATTATTTTCCTTCATCCTATTCCTTATTCCAACTGCTGAAGATTGTGACAAGGAGGAAAGAAAATACAAGTCATAATTTATTATTAAAACATTCAAAAAAGACAGAACTTAACACAAATTCTATAACAAATACTCGACTTAATTCTATAACGATTTAGAAATTTGAAGGAAAAAAAGTAAAGCTCTGAATCCTGTATACACGTGATTAGCTATATTTTCAAAAACACATGGAAATTTTAGCTATCTACATCAAGTTCCCATCTTTCTTTCTTTACCCACTTCTATACATGCTCATACACGAAACGGGCCCATTTGGACAACTACCAAATTGGCCCAATGGGCCTCAATTTGCTCTAAAACCCTACAACATCAAAATCTCTAGAACTTCTACTCCCATCCAGAACCCCAAATTTGTACTTCCTTTTTCTTTTCCATTAAAGCAAACACCACTCTCCAGTCTCCATCTTCTTCCTCGCACCTGAAACTCAAAAACCCTAATTCTTCCACCACAGACGTGTGGCGAAGCGCTTAATTCCATCCCTCGATTAGCAAGGTGCTAACTTAACCATAGCGAAGCAAAGACGAGAAGCCTCAAATTCGTCATCTTTTCTAAAGCACCAAAGTTGAATATGTTGTCCACTTTTCAGTCTCGTTTCTTCCCCAAACGAATTCCATTGTGTCATCAAACAATACACATCCCCACTTCCAATCTTCCACTTCTTCAAGCAAAGGCTTCTTTCTCCAACAATATCATCCACAATCACTACGTTCATCCCCTTCTTGTTCTTATTTTCTTGTTCACTCAGCAACTTTCTCTCCTCCTCTGTTGCAAAATCGAACAACAATTTCTTTGCTGGCAGGGATAATCGCCCATGGTTCTTGTTTAAATCCGTGTCTTGGAGTTGTTTCTGAATCACCAGTCGTATTTCATACCCACCCATCTCCACAATCCGATCTCTCATTGCTGCCGGCATCTCAGGAATCGATGGATACTCACTCTGTTTTGCCTTCTTCTTCCTCTGTTTCTTAGTAGCAGTCGGAGGCTTCTTTCTAATTCTGTGGCCGTTGTTTAATTTCTGCGGTTCAACATCAGAAACAGAGTTTGCGATCTCTATTAGAATAGCCGCAGCCTCAAACATAGTCAATGGGAGTTCGGTTTCAGTCTTGGGTTGTTCTTTCCTTCCGGCGCTGGAAGATCCCCTCCTTCTCCGAGGTATGTAAATTTCGTTTAAATCAGGAAAATCAAGACCCATTCTGAAGCCTTCAACTGCTGTCCCCATTCCCATTGTTATTTCTTAAACACAGAAAGCTTGAAATCGAAACAGAGTAGTAGGAATTGAACTCAGGTGGGAGATGATTGATGGGTATTGCTTATGGTAGTAAAATAAGATAGTAGGAGTTGAATCTCCAGATTATCCTTTGTTACCGTTAGGGTGAAATTTATTTAGGAAAATATTAGAAGATCTTTGGCGCTGATCATTTTGTTACCTTAAATGCTCTGTTTCACCCAACTCGGTCAACTGCGGTCAAAATCGGTCAAAATCTTCTAAGATTTTCACTTACTGGCATCATTGCATTCATTATTATTTTTTTTCTAAAAAATAATTATTATTTTTTAATTATTTATTTTTGTAAGTTGAACTTAAGATATAGTTAAGTCTTGTGTCATTCAAACATTTCATATACTCTGAACATTTAGGCTATATGTGATAGAAACTATGCAATGGAATTATCTTCTCTATAAGAATATTAAACAAAAATCAAAGCGTACAAAATAAGTTAGATTTGTGAATGGATATAGTTATGAATTTAGAAATTAGTTTGTTCTCAAATAATCAATTGGAATTTCAACTGAGTTGTGTATTGTTTGGTGATCATGTTCAGTGTTGGTACTTTGGTTGTAAGAATGTTAATTGTTTAATCTAATTATGATGATTAAGCCATTTTGAAGTCATGTTGGTATCATCACATGGTTGAGTCTTTTAAACAAATATTTGGATTTTTAAGTCCAATTTCAATAATGAAAAAACAAATTTTTAAAAATTATTTTATTTAGTTATCAAACATTAATTTGATTTTTGGTAACATCCGAAGCATAGATGTAGATACTTGGGGGTAAGATGCGTTTATTTGAAACAGATTTACTTTTATCTTGGTATGATTGTGGAGTTTATTTTTTTATTGCTTTTCTACCACTAATATCACTATGGGATTTTAAACTATTATGTTTAAACTATTGATGCTAAAATTCAAACCAGAAAAATGCACTTAGCTTTACGTGAGAACAACTTATTTGTAATTTAGGAGAAGATATTCACCTGCAGGAGTGGGAAAAAAAAAATCTTCGTTGAGGATGGGGATAGGGAATTTTGTCTTGTTCCTTGCTCCTCGGTTCCATTAATCTCTTCTTTTATTTATTATAATAATTTCATGTGATATTATTAGTATATAAATATTATTTTTAAATTTTAAATTTTATTGTTTAATGATCGAACATTTATTGATAATTATTTCTTTTACTAGAAAATTAGAGTAATTTTTCTTTAAATTTGAAATTAGAAAATCTGGAAAATCTGGGAATAAAGTGAAGATTTATAAATCTTAAGTTTATGATTTTTTTTATTTAGTGTTAGATTTTAAATTAGTTTAGATTTGTCATATTAATTATTTTGTTATAGTCAAGTTTAAAATAAACCAACTTTCATATTTTTTAAAATTTTATTTTTTATATTTTAGTTAATTTAAATGGACTAACATAAACATGGGAAAACAATGACTAATATAAATAAAAATATTTTTGGTAGTTTTTTTAAAATAACTTTGTGAAAGATGAAATATATATTTAATTTGTACTAAGAACAAATCTACTCAATGAGAAGATTTGTTTTTTTTATTTTTAATTTTGAAATAGCGATATGGCCAAAATTAAATAAAATTATATTTTATTTTATTTATTATTTTTATGATTTAATATTTTAATTTTAGTAGATTTTGAAGTAAATTTCATAGACTTTTGCCATTTTAACTAATTTGAAAATGATAGATTTTTTTTTTCACTATAATATACTCACTTAAAATTGAAATAAAATGGTATTTCAATTATTGAAAAAATATATTTTTTTTTAATCAAATTATATTTTTTATTCTTAAAGTTTTGAGGAATAAAAAAAAAAAGCATAAAATTTGAGTTTTAATTTTTATTTGGGCGTTGAGTTGTTAAAATCCAACATTTTAAAAAATAATTCTAAGTCTTCGAACTAATTAAATTGACTAATAGAAAAAATGAAAATGTTATTAAATTAAATTAACTAAAGACATTATTATCACCTTGTGTAGGTCACACTAATAAATAACTTAGGATAGTTTTCAAGTCCAATAAATAAATATTATATTAAATAATGTAAAATTATTTTAAACAAATAAGGGAAGAAATAGAATTAAAAAAGATAATCTAATAATGATAAAAAAATATTCAAAAGAAAAAAAACACAAGAAAGCTAAAGTATATTTTTTTAAAAACATTATTGTAATTAAAATAAAATTTAATTTAAAAAAATGAAAGAAAGAGATAACCCATGGATTAGTATTATGTTTACTATTCAAACCCATGAGAAAATGTATAGAAAGCCGAGGCTTTCTAGACTTGGTCCCAAACAAGGGTTACTTTTGATTAGAGATGTCCACGGGGCGGGACGAGGCCGAGATGGCTTCTCCGCTCCCCATTCTGGCAGGAAAATTGTCGGAATCGAGTTCCTTGCGAGAAATCTAGATTCTTTAGTAGTTTTAGTCTCTCATAATATGCACCTTTTAAATTATGGGTTATTAAATATTAAGGAAATGATTTTCCTTCTAGGTGCTTTGGGTAGTCCCGAGACTTTCACAAGATCATTCAAACCCAATAGGTTGATTATCTTCATCTAAAAGGCTATAGGGTGTAATCTAGGGATGTTTGTGGGTTGAGTTGAAGCATTTTTTAGACTCAACCTAATAGTTCATGTTGTAAGTTTCTTCAACCCAAATAACCGTTATTAAGTAATGAACCCAATCCAACCATGAAACATTTAGGTTTGATTGGTTCGGGCTAGTAAAATGTTAATATGTAAAAATTTTATTTAATTATTTTTATGTATTGAGTTAAAATTAAAAACTTATATTATGAATTTTTTTTCCTAAAATTCTAAAGAATAATTTTAAAGAGTTGTTGGAGAATAAATCATCTAAAAAATCATTTAAAATAAATATATGTATATTCAAATGTATCATAAGTAAAAAAAACATACATTTTAAAATTAATAATAAGTTCAGGTTGATTTAGGTACTTCATGTGAACCCATGTAGGTAGACGATTTACGTCAATAGTTATATACACACCTTACGTAGGTAGACGATTATAATAATACATATATTATACATACCTAATATACACTATCTTTGTCAATCCCAAAAGGAGAACTCTCATGTTCTTTCCTCTTTTAATACTCCTTCTCTTTACAAAACTTTGTTTTTTTTTTTTTTTTCGTTTTCCAGCCACCACTTCATTTATTCTCTTACTTGTATCTTACTTCTTTTCCGATATAGATAGTCTTGTTATTTAAATGTTATAAAATGTAGACATAATTAAAAGTCAATTAATGAAAGAATGACTTGGTAAGTTAAACATGAGATATAGAATGTATTTCATCTTACTCTTGTGGATGAATTATTTGTGGAATTGAAAATTAAAATATATTCTTAGATTTTCATTATCGTGTAATTGAAAATTAAATTCTCTACTTTCATTGAAAAATTGTTCTTTAAAGTTAAAAATAGATGAATTATTTGAAATTTTGAAAAATAACACAGGCAAGATCGACTACCGAGATTAGTTAAAAAAAATTAACTTTTTTTGACTTATTGATTGTTTTGGGCCTTCTAGGTGTCATCTCGGGCAGTATTACCACCGAATTTCTACTAAAAATTTAAAAATAATAATTATGTAATTTTTCCAAAATTTATATCAAATCTTACCTAATTTTTCAAATCTGGGTTGGATTAACACCGAGATTCTATATATTTGAATTTTCTCGTAGAAATCTCGAGCATATTAATATTGAAACTTTTACCGTGCACCTTAGATCCACTTGAAAAATCATAATTAGTAAATTTACTTGTAAATTTGGAAATTCATGTAATTGTAGAACCTATAAATTATGGTAAAGTTTTAAAAATTTATATGAAAATTTAATATAAGATATGATAGAGATAATCAAATTTGGAGAAGATTTGAAAAATTAAGTAAAATTTGGTATAAATTTTAGAAATATTACCTAATATTTGAAAAATTTTGGTAGAATCTCAATACTACCGAGATTTCATCTAGAAGGCTCAAAACAATCTATAAGTTAGAAAAAGTTAAATTTTTAACTAAATCTAGGTGGTTCACCTCGTCTAAGATGGACCGAAAAAAATTATTTAAACGATTTTTTAAAAAGGTATTAATTTTGTAAAAGAAAAACTAAAACGTGTCATTTCTGACTATTTTCCAATAATCTATGCACTCAAAAATTAAAGTGGCTTGTGTTGAGATGAGAAATTCTAGATAATGTTTTACAATGTCAGAATTATAATTATTATAATAGGGAAGGTCGTCTGTCACCAAACCCTCCATCACCATCGATGCAGAAACACGTGTATAGCAATTACTTGCTGTAACGTGGGAAAGGAATGTTAATATTAATCAATGAATTATTAAGGTAAAAAAAAGCCTTTATATGAGCCATGATGCAATCAATGTTAATAAAAATATATTGAATCAATGTCAATGTTTTTTTTTTAAATCTAAAAATAAAAAACTCAAAATATATATTTTTAATCTATAAATAAATATTTTATACTTTTTAAACAAATTAAAATATTTATTATTTATATTATATTTAGTTCTACGGATTTTATCACAATGCAATAAAATTGTGGATTCATTGATCTTTATATTGATATCAAGTCTATGAAAATGTAAAAATATTTATAAAAATGTAACATTGTAGATGTAATACATCAATAACTTAAGAAGATAAAAAGAAAATTTTTTCCTAAAACTGTTGTCTATTTCAATGATTCGTGAAATATGATATATGTTGTAACTATTGTTGTGATTATAAAATAAAAAATAATGAAATATGATACAACTACACAAATAGCAATAATGGTTTAGTTACTTACAAGTAAAGTATTCAATACATTAGTAAAGTTCCATTGTTGTGATTATAGTAAAAGAAAATTATGTTTGGATATAAATCTTGCTTTAAGATTTACTATCTTTTAATCTTGATTTAGACATAATAAAATGTATTAAGGGTATGAGAAAGCGTGGTTGGCATTGATTATATATGTTATTCATAATTGAACTTTTGTCAAATAAATGATATGGTCTTAAAAGAAGAGCTAAACTAGATAAAAACAAGCTTTCATTGTCCAATTAAGGAATGGGTACATATGATTATATGAGAAAAGGTTAAGTAATCTTTTTAATGATGGGCGAATTGTTAGCCAATCTCATATTAGTTAAAACAATATTTTTGTTGAAGTATTAAATAAATGAATGACTATTTGATGAGGATGATACACGGGTTCTTTACTACTCAATTGAAGGATTTTTTAAGGTAGAAAACGGTATAACAAAACTAAAAATTACATCCTGAGACACTATCACCCTAAAGCAAATTGGGCATGGAGAAAGAAGTAAAGAAGAAATATGCTCTTTCACCACCCTATTCGCTAGGGAATGAGTAGTGATGTTGTGAGATAACACCTCACATGGGAGAAAGAAACAAATCCAATGTATACATAAAATCCTTAGTTTCATTTATGAAAAGGGAGACTTCTACTTCTGTAAGATTCACAGAGGCATCGTTCAAAAGATTGATAATTTATAGACAATCGAATTCAACCAAAATGTTCTGAACGCTAATAAAAAGGAGACTCTCTAAACCATCACATATAGCTAGTTATTGCTTCAAGAACCTTTACCTGAGTGCAACAAGGAATGACCTTGAACTCCGCTAGCCGAATACAACCTAAATGGTCCTAAAGCACCTAGCCTAGACCTCTGACTTATTTATTAAGATTCTACATTGCATTCGTGTTAAGCTTCCACAAATTCCATGGAGGAGGAATCCAACCAATAGTGATTGGTATGCGATCTCCGACCTTTATCAGAATTGTTAATGATGTAAATATAATATTCTACGCCGATTAAAAATAAATAAACCCTAAATATATAAGTAAGATTACATCATCATTGTCATTGATGATTTTGTATGCTTGCACTACTTCTATACAAGGGACTACATTTCATACCATTTCTATTTGAAACTCAAAATATTGACAATATTATTATTAGTCATTTGTTCTAATATTTCATATATACTCATCTCTAATGTATAATAAATTTGTTCAATTAGACTGCAAAATTAAAATTTTAATTTATAGATTCTAATTAAATGTTCTCCTAAATAATTCGATTTCGATCATATTTATGAACATCTTAACGAAAATCACACACATTTATAATTTACGTACAAACATATATCTCAATTAAAATTGTTTTTAAGATGTTTTGCAAGTCAACCATTATAGATGGATGAAATCGAATTAGAATGAATTTAAATAATGACTGAAATTAATTTATTAAGCACTAGTAGTAGTAACTTAAAAATGCGTGAATATAAAATAATAATGTGAGAAAAGAAATGGAATTAAAAATAGAGATTTGACAATTTAAGATTTTATTAAGAACACGTGGAAAAGTTCTCCAGCTTTTCACGTGGATTCCCCAACAATTGTGGTGTGTGCGCCCATTTTCTTATAAAGTTTGGCACCTCCAACTCACCATCTTCCACGTGTCCATTTACTCTATTTTTTTTATTTTATTTTAATAGTATTATAATGATTACATTATGTTTATAAATAATTAATTGGGATGGTTAAGTAAGGTACAGATTTCTTTTACTTGTTAGGATATAAAGCAAATCGGGTGGCTCACCACTTAGCTGCCAATGACGTGCCTCTTAATCTGCCATACACGTGGCATATGCCTCCACCTTCTTGGTTGGAAACTTGGAATTTTATATTAGTATTATTACAAATCGGTGTAAAACTGTTTCATTTTGAAGAAAAAAACGCTCTCAATATTGTATTATATAATTTTTCTTTAAAAATTGGTAGCATTTTGTAATATGAGGTTTAAATTGAAATCAAGGTTAAAATTTAAGGATGAAATAGAAATTAAACTGAAAAAATAAATTAATTTTAATTTTTTATCTTAAAAGACAAAAATAAAACGGTTTTTTTTTTTTTAATCTAAAAGGCAAACAAAACAAACGAAAAAAAAAATGTTATTAACTCTTCTTCACAATAAGTAAGCAAAATATAAATGGATGAAAAAAGGGAGAAAACAAAGATCAAATGTTAAATAAAAAAGAAACATAATTACCGGCCGTTTGGAGGAAAGATTTTTTTTTTTTTTCAAAAGAAAATGGGTATTCGTATTTTATGCAATCCAATAAGGATAAAAAAATCTACACTAATTTTGCAAATAGTTTTCAAACTTCCTAAATTTCTACTAATTGTATTTACTAATTATAAAAAAATGTATATAACTAAGTTTATTTATTTGCGATATGGAGATTAAAATAACAACTTTTAACTTTAATACATTTATGGAATATGAAATTACAGTTAAATAGACTTAATTCAATAGCGGAATTTGGTCTTTAAAATAAAATATTGGAATAACAACCACTTAAAATAAAATTATTGAATGAGTATTTTATTTCCCTTTTTAGATAATCTTAGGAGTAACTTATGAGCATATTAAGGTCCGTTTGCTAAGTTTATATTTGTTACGTTTTTTATTTCTAATATTTGAAAAACAAACATGTTTGGTAACTTATCTATGCACTTTAGAATGAAAATTAAATTAAGGCTCAAATCATAGGAACTAGATTTAAAAAATTAATTCATATGGATGAAATTATAATTTTTAAAATTGCAGTGATCATATTAAAACTATACTTAACTATGTCATATGTTGATGATAAAATTCAAACGAAGAAGATACTTGATTTCCACGTCCTCAATAATAAATTTGTGCTCTGAGAGAAAGATGTGACTTGTAAAACAAATAAAACTTATATACTGGTATAATGATTACCACACATGACACTCCACTGCTTAAGTTATTAAGGATATATTTATATGATGAAGAGAATAGAGAAGAAAATTGTAGCAAGTAGGAATTCGACGAAGAGAATAAAATTACCTCTAGAGTTATTAAGGATATATTTATATGATGATTTGATGTGAGCGTGATAGCTTGTTGCAAAACAAGTTACTGTTAATGCATTGAAAGTATATTTTTATGAGACCCCACATGTCTATTTTCGTGAAATTTTTACCATATTTTTATTAAACACTCTCTTGTGTTAATTTTTTATTCAAAACTTTCATAGTGAAATTGTGCTAAATTTAGACAAAATAATGCATTGAGGGAGTTATTTAGAGTGTCGTTGTATATAAATCAATTTCAAAAGAAAAGATCATCTCGATTTTCCGAGTTTAATTCAATTATATTCTTAAATTGTACCATTGATCAAAATTATCCATAATAATAAGAATAAGAAGTTACAAACATAGTTTAAAATTTTCATCGAAATTTCGAAATTTTGATAGGCTCGAAATTTTAGTAGAATTTTCTCCCAATTTCTCGAAATTTCGAAATTCCATCAAATTTTTGATTTTTTTTTGTTTTTTTTATATATATATTTTTTACAATTAACTAGGCTAGCTCAATGATATTTTTTTTCTTTTTTTTATCATCAAGAAACAACATATTTTTATTCAAATCTTTTACATTAAATTTTCACATCATTTCACCTCAAACTTGAATTAATGTGAGTTCTTTAATATTCCTCTCATTTTCTCTCAAGCTTTATTACTTTTAAAATTTCCTTTTTCTTCTTTCTTTTCCATTATGTTGTGTTATGTTTAAGGTTCTGCTTCTTACCTCCCTTTTTATGTTTAATATTATGATTTTTTCATCCTTATTATGTCATGTTAGTTTACTTCTATGATTTTTCATTTTCTTATCAATTTTATTTTATACTAAACAATTTACAATTATTTTATAAGCAAATATTTCATGTTTTTTAATTTTGTAATTATTTTTTCATTTCTTTTTTAAAATTTTGCTCCCGCATTGATGTTTACACAAATATTTTACAATATACATCTAAATATTGTCTTACTTTGTAGAAATAATGATTAAGAATTGACAATTATAATCTGACTCAATTACAATCATAGTTTTCTTAATTAATTATAACAATTTTAATTAATTTTCATCTGTTTCCATAAAATTTATCAAAATTTCTATCGATATTTTAGTAAAATTAGGATCTCGATATTTCCATCGATATCGATATTTCGAACCTTATTTATAAAGAAGCTTAAAAAGAAAGTAAACCAATTAATAAGTTGATAGACATTCAAACAAAAAAGCATCTTTAATGGTTTGGCCACGGGTACCCTACGTCCTTCCATTAAGGCAGATGTCCCCGTGCTGCCCTCATTTCAAACTATTATAATATATAAATAATAATAATAATAAAATTGAATAATTGGAAGACATTTTGATGTACCACAATGACCTGGTCCTTTCATTGTACCCAAATCTTATTATTATTATTATTATTATTATTATTTTTTGCAATTTAGTTTCTCTCAAATTCATATACTTTTCCCTTCAAATAATATCAAATTTGAATAATATTCACTAATTTTTTTTAGTGTGGAACTATGATTTTTATACATATATAATTTAAATCTTAAAAAAAAATTCTATGGAATCTTGTTCTAGTCACTTTCTTAAAAAAAAAAAAAAAATAATTTTTTGGCTAAAATTTATAACATAGTTTTTGTGTCCAATATTTGTCTCTTTGTTTTTGTTTGTCCTTTGAAATATTAGAAATCGTATTTATTAAGCCATAGATGAAACTGTTTCAACCAAAATATTAAAAAAAGTAAAACAAGAATAATAAAACGATGGAACCATCATGGGTTGACTTAGCGGTAAAAATGAGACATAATCTCAATAAATGGCTAAGATGTTATGGTTGGTCTGGTCATTTTTTTAGTATAACAATGTGGGATGGAAGATCAAACTTCTAACCTCTAGGGAAGAATGTCATACTAATTATCGTTGAACTAAACTCATATGGACTAAAAAAGTCTTAGGACCTCTTTGAATTACTAAGCAAAAAATGTTTTTCAAAAATTCATTTACATTTAAATACTTTTTTTTATTAAAAACCGTTTAAAATAACACTCATATGTTGTACAATTTTTTCTCAAAAGTGTTTTGTGGTATATAAGTATGTTTGGTTTGTTATATACTGTAAGTGTTTTTATCAATATCAAATTACTATAAAGGACAACTATAAAAAATGACGGACTAAAAAAATTAAAATAATGGTTATTCGAATTGGTCATCGTTTGGGGTGGTTGTTGGAGGTGGTCATTGGTGGTGGCGACTGAAGTTGGTTAGCAACAATAGTGGCAGGTGTGGCTTAAGTTAGTCAACAGAAAGCGATAGTAGCCATACAACATGGTGGATGTGAGGTAGTTAATTTTGGGACATTTTGGTAATTTTAAGAATTATACAAATTAAGAAAAGACCAACCATTAAACACTTAAAAGTCATTTTTCTAAAAGTTGATTTCAAGTATTTATCTTAAACTAACTTTTATAAATTCAATTTTTTAAAATCAATTGTCAAACACTTGATTTTTTTAAAAATGATTTATTTTAAAATTAAACGATAAAAAATATATTCCAAACACACTCTTATCAATTATTATTATTTTTTAAATGTTAGCATAAGATATGTATATATTTTTTTTGGGAAAATAATGTTAGTCGAAGATTAAAAAGAAAAAAAAGACAGATTTTGTAATAATCTATTTGATCATTACATTGTAATTAAAAGAAAAAGGTCAATGTTTTTTTAGATTAAAAAAAAGGGACCATTTCGTAATAATCTATTTGGACAATACTTTTTGAAACTATATAAATACATTAAAAAATAACAAAAATAAGAAAAATCTCAAAAGAACAAACATGAGATGATATCATTAAAAAAAAAATGTTCATCATAGATGATGAACACATAAACGAAGGTTGTTCCAAAGAAAAAAAGGAAAAAAAAGAGAGTTAAAGAGAAGAAAGTTTCTTAAGAAAGCGGGTTAGGAAAAATGAGTGATAATGAAGATTGAAAACGAGAAAAAGGAATGATTTTTAAAAGAGAAAAACAGCAGCAGAAACAGAAAGCAAAAGGAGATTTACACAACAAGTAATTCTGTTTGGAGATTGGAACCAAAAACCAAATTCTTTTCTTCCTAAAAGCCAAAATACCTCTTCTGAGAATACGAAGCTCTTCCATTTCCATCAAAACATCTAACCCATAACCCATAACCCATAACCCATATCCACCTGTTCTTCCTTTTTCTCTATTCAATTTCAGAAGGGTCTCTCTAATTTCCATTTTTTGCTTCAGAAATCCCTGAATTTATGCCCCATACATAGACATACCACACTTCCATTTTGATCGATGTGATGTAGATTAGTGGAATTTGGGGGTGGAACCAAATGCACCCATATAATCGGCTGCCGAGCAGTGGCCACTCAACTCCGTCACCGCCGCCGTCGCCTCTCCGCTCCCCTCGGCTGAGGCACTCTCGGTCCAAGGGCGGCCGCTTCACTCAAGCTCAGCAACCGGGCCGGACCTTTCCCCAGCGACTCGCCTGGTTAATCCTCTCCGTTTTACTTCGTCGCCAAGGGATCTTCCTTTTCGCCCCTTTAATCTACATCTCCGGTATGCTTCTTTATATGGGCACTGTCTCTTTCGATGTCGTTCCAGTTATCAAGCATCGCCCTGCTCCCGGCTCTGTTTATCGAAGTCCACAACTCCTTGCCAAGCTTCGCTCCGAGATGGATGCTGATAACACTTCCACTGATGCGGTTCGTATTTGATTCTCTTGTTGGGTGATGGGTTTCTTGATGTGGGGTTGATTTGTTTTTGCTCAGTTTTTATTGAATTAATCGGAATCGCGACGTGGGTGTCTTGTTTTCTTGTTTCTTCTCTCCTTTTCTGAGTAGTTGTGTTAAGGAATTTTGTGACATTTTAGATTTGAATTTGATTGGTTTCTTGGGATTTGTTAATTTGGCTCCCGTGAGCTTCTGCTCCAATGGATTTGGCATCGTTTCTTGATCTACTCTTCGTACTTTGGAATTTTTAATAGTTGGTCTTTTGCTGGATATTGCATACTGATGAATTGGTAACTTGCATTTGCCAATTGCAATGAGTAATGCTCAAGATTTGAATTCTTTTGTTTCATTTCCTTTCTTTTTATGGAAAAGAAATTCGGTCTCTATTGAGATTGTCTCATCTTCTTTCTAGGGCCAGAAACTCCAAATATGATTATTCAGTGGAGGTACTTTGTTGATGTGAGTAGATGAGTAACTCTCATTTCTTACATATTTTTATTCCGGGATTTAAATTTACTCGGGTTGGATTTTGATTTCAAACAACTAACTATCTGTTGGAAGCTTATCGCGTACGAGTCTAGTTTGTCCTGTAACGGATTGACTAGAAAGTATGAAATGACTGCATCACATTGTTGAGAGATTAGGTTGAGTTTTAAAGTACATGGTATTTGAGTGGGAAAAAGGAAACTAGGCTTCTGTCTGTCTTACAGATATGGCAAGGTGGGATTGAGAGCTGCTTTCTTCAACATAGATGAGCAGAAGTATAAAGTCTATCTTCTATTGATAAAAGTCCGATAAGAAAATTGATTATTGATCTGAAATCTATTGAACTATATGATATTTTGTGGAAAGGGTTCAAAAATTCAAAAAGAGAGTTACTTTGGAAGTGTGCATACTTGGCTTTTCTGTGGGTCTCATCACCTATGGTTGGCGTGCATTTAAAGAAATTCTTTAATTCCTTTCATCTACATGCCCTTGCACTTTTGGTTCTTCTGAAGACTGTAAATTTTATGTTTTTATTTATTTCTTCCTTGAAATTTTGGTCAAATCTATGAACTAATGTGTTTTCTCTATTTAGATGTTATGAAATGAATTTCATCTGTCAATGTCTTTTCTGCATTTCTTGTTAACATCAAATACCCTAAATAACTGCAGATATCAACAATATGGAAACACTCATATAAAGGTGGTCAGTGGAAACCATGTATCAACAATTCCTCGGGAGGTAAAGGACCGGTCAATAATGTTAATTCAAATCACGTTTTCTGTTCGTTTATATTTCTTGTATATGTTTATTTCCTAAAATACAACACTTCAGGAGGTGGGTGACCTTTCAATGATTTTATTGCATTTTGAGAAAATCCCATTTTCTATTCCATTTTAATTCTGGAAATCACTTTATGCAAAAGGTGCTCAGTTTCTATCTTTGAGGTTAGCCCCAAAGCCACTTTGAGAGGTGGCGTCATCTCTGAAGCCATTCTGAATCCTTCTTCCTTTTGTAGATAATTGATATTACTGCTAGAATGTTACAAAGTTACTCTGCTATTGCAGTATTCATACATGTTCTGCTCATGGCCCTGCTCAAAATTTGTCCTTTTGCCATCCATTGTGATTATGTATTATGACTACTGTACTTTCTCTCCAAAAATCATTGCAGATAATTTTAGATGAGAGATTGATTATTATTCAGATGAGATGCTTATTTAAAACACTGAACAGTTCTTTAACTCTGTCTTAACTGAATTACTTGTTAGATGTGTGTTATTGCTCTTGTTATACCCTATCTTATTCAGAATTCTTGTGTTTTTTCTTTTATTTTTTATAGGCCCACCTGAGTCAAATGGGTATATTTATGTTGAGGCAAATCTAAATCAGCAGAGAACATCAGTTGGTTTCTTTTACCACTTTTTTACTTTCTTGCTTTTTTCTTTAAATCACCTACTACCCAACCCTGTGAAAGAAACTGTTCCCTAAGAAATATCTTTCTCTGTAACGGTGCCTTTTCTCATTCTATGTTGTTACTGTTATCTATGTATTGTAGATATGCAATGCAGTTGCTGTGGCTGGCTATCTTAATGCAACACTTGTAATCCCTAATTTTCATTTCCACAGCATTTGGAGAGATCCTAGGTTTGTCCACATTCTACTTTATCCTACAAATCTTAACACTTTTGTTGATGCTTGATGTTAAGGTGCTAAAAAAAATGCTAAAATTCACTAAACCTTTTCTTTCTGTCAAGCTGAGTTATGTCAATAACATAGAAATTGATTGTTTGGATATGAGGACTTTTTCACTAATCACTAAAGAATTTTTGAAGTTCATGCTTCAACTTTGGTGAAACAAATAGTGTACTGTGTTATGTACCTACCTATTTACATTAGGTGTTAAGATGAGCACTTCTATGCAGACGATGCTTGAAAATTTCCTTACGAGTGTGCTTAATACTTATGATATTTGTGTATCTTTTCCGTTGGTCATCTCTTTCATTCATACTGGTTCTCTTTATGCAATAATTTTTGTAATGCTTTTGTCCTTTTGAATTACATTAAGGTTTCTTTAGCCATATTTTATATTTTCTTTCATTATATTCTTTATGAAGAGAGGAAGAAATGTGGATAAGTATGCATTTGGGTTGCAAGGGATGTTGTTTTGCATATTACAATTTGAATTTCACAGTTTTTATATGGCATTATCTATTATTGATTATTTTCATCCATTTGTGTTAGATTCCTAGTTAATTGGTATCGTATATAATAACTAGTGCTGGGGCTAGTACTACTTGCTTCCATTCAGTTGTACTACTTGTATGTTACCGTATAAACAAATTAGCAGCTTCCTTTCTTCTGTATGGTTAAATCTAAAATAGGAAGACGCACAGCCATTTGGTTAAGTGAAAACCTACTTTCAAGGATAATTGGAAGAGGCAAAGTGGTTATAAGAAATATCTTTGTCGTTGCTAATTTTGGCTTTCTGTTGATCTCGTAACAGGCTTGTAGTGCATTGATCTGCACAGTGCATCCTTCTTTCAAGACTAATTTATTTAATGTTGGATTTTCTTGTTCAGCAAGTTCAGCGAAATATATGATGAGGAATATTTTATCAAGACCTTAGAGAATGATGTACGCATTGTAAACAAGATTCCGGAATACATTATGGAACGCTTTGACCACAACATGACTAATGTCTACAACTTCAGAATAAAGGCATGGTCGTCCATTCAATATTACAAGGATACAGTGCTTCCAAGATTACTTGAAGAACTGTGAGTGTTTCCTGTTTTAACTATTAGCTCCTGGTTTCTCGACAACCATAGACTTGCATGGTTAAATGTTTGTGGAAGATTCCCCCATCACATTTTCTGTATGATCTTCCCATGCTTTAAGTTGAGTTCTTAAAATAGCAATTAACTTGAAAAAAGACCCTTTAAGTGTGCTTCAAAACAATAAAGAATATGGGCGTCAATTGTAGAAATAAGTGCACCAATAATGTAATAGCAGTTTTAGAAGGGCTTAACGAAGGAGGAACCTATGGACCAGGTAACTAGATTCCTGCCCAAAAGCTACAATTACAAAGCATAGCAAGGGAGGAACCGAAGTAGGAAGAGCCTTCCAATTACAAATAATCATTAGAAGACTATAATACACAACAAATCTCGAATGATTGATTGGAACACTACCAGGAAGAAGTGTGTTGTATGCTATTACAAGAAAAGAAAAAACAGTCAAATGTGTGATTTCACTTCAAAAGTTCTTTGATTGATTCTTCCAGAGGAGCCAAAGGAGAGCTCTAGCTACACAATTTTACAAGGTCTTAGCCTTCCCTCTAAAGCTCCAGCCCACAAGGGCTCCACACCACACTTATAGGCAAGCATATCAATCAACTGATTTATTTACGGATGAAGGACCACCCTCTGTGAACGAAGGGAGAATGAAGGAAGAGATGGTCCAAAGTTTCCACCTCCTTATAACATAAGCAACAAGGATGGGGAAGGCTCAAGTTCCTTTGGAGCTTCTCATGAGTGTAGAGGTTTCTGTTAGCAAGCAACAAAAACAATCTCATCTTCTCCGGAACCTTGAACCTCCAAACAAGTTTAACCAAGTGTAAGAATTTCTTTTTAAATAATTTTTAAAAACTCTTTACGCATAATGTACATCCAAATGACGTTGGAATTTCTCATGAGTGTAGAGGCTTCTGTAAGTAAGCAACAAAAATAGTCCCATTTTCTCTGGAATCTTGAACCTCCAAATAAGTTTAACCAAGTGTGAGAACTTTTTAAATAATTTTAAAACCTCTTTACCCATCATGTACATCCAATTGACGTTGTGTCATTATGATCCCTTGCAAATGAATGATGGCTAAAAGTTCAAACTTTGTGGATATGGGCCGAGACAACGATTTGACAAGATTAGGATCATTTATAAAAAAAATTGTGGTGCGATCTTGTGAATGTGTCTGGGAGAGTATAGGTTTAAATTTACCCTTATGGTACTCTTTAATTTTACCCTTATGGTACTCTACAAATAAAGGGTTTTGTTCTTTTTCCTGTACAATTTTGCTAATTGGAGAACTTTTCTATGGTTCCTTTGCTTTGACCGTGAGTTGTGAACAATGAGGCTTCTTTACCTCTCTCTCCTATTCAATATAAATGTTTCTTCTCTACTTATTCATTTGTCAAGTATTAGTATTAGTATTATTAATTTACCCTTTTTAAAAAACTTGAGGTTCAGCACAGTCTTCTCAGCCAATGTGGCTCCATGCATTATCCCATGTTGGAGGCCCTGTTTGATAAGCATTTGTTTTTTGCATATCTACTATGGAATATGGATAAACTGTATCTGAATTTTAGGCTTTGTTTGATAAGTATATGGTTTCTGAAAATTGTACTTGTTTTCTCACTATTTTTTACCATGATTTTCATCTTTCTTAAATAAAACATTTGAGTCCATAGCCAAACTTCAAAAACACAAATAACTTTTTCATAATTTTTTTTTAGTTTTCAATACTTTGCTTGAATTTTTTCTTGTTATATTGAGAAACAAGAGAGTATCATTCAAATGGCAAAAACTTGGCTTGGATTTGGAGTTGCCCTTAGAAATTAGACAACAAAAAAAAAAAAAAAAAAAAAATTCATAGGTAGAAGTAATGTTTGTACACTTAATTTTCGAAAAACCAAAAACCAAATGCTTATCTAATAGAGTTTCAATCTGCTTATTATCCATGCTGTGAATATTTTGATGTTAATTATTGGAATAATTTGGAGTTTACTCATTTCAGGGTTATAAGAATTTCACCTTTTGCAAACCGATTGTCATTTGATGCTCCTCCGGCTGTTCAACGGCTTCGATGTTTAGCAAATTATAAAGCATTGAGATTCTCTAATCCCATATTATCCTTGGGAGATATTTTGGTTGCGAGGATGAGAGAACGCAGTGCCAGTAATGGTGGAAAATATATTTCTGTACATCTTCGCTTTGAGGAGGTATCTTTTAGAAACTTGAGTGTATTTTGATCCCTATAGATGAGTTAATGAAAACCTGAGTATTTGGGTTTGGCGACCTTCTCCTGCTTTCAAACGTGGTTAACATGATGTGCCAGGATATGGTTGCATTCTCGTGTTGTATTTTTGATGGTGGAAATAAAGAGATGGAAGACATGAAAGCTGCCAGAGAAAAAGGATGGAAAGGGAAATTCACAAAACCAGGCAGAGTTATACGTCCTGGTGCCATAAGGATTAACGGAAAATGCCCGTTGACTCCTTTAGAGGTGCTTGCTGTTTCTGCTTTTGCATTGTACCAGCTATACTTCATGATGCTTCAATCACACTTTCAATTGGATAATCTGTTAATTGTGAGGTCAGATGTCTTGTTTATGCATCTAATTCGTGTATTGAACAGGTTGGTTTGATGCTTAGGGGAATGGGATTTGACAATAGCACATTTATTTATTTGGCTTCGGGAAAGATATACGATGCTGAGAGAAATATGGCTCCGCTTTTGGAGATGTTCCCAAATCTGCTTACAAAGGAAATGCAGGCATCACCTGAAGAACTTTCTCCATTCAAAGTTTTGGGATTTCAAATTTTCAGCTATTTCTTTTATTTTTGTAAATTTGATTGGAGATCTGCTTCATCTGTATTTTATTGACGCTAGTTCCGTTTTCAGAATTTTCTCCAGGATGTGCTGCTATAGACTATACTGTTTGTCTCCACAGTGAGGTGTTCGTGACAACACAGGGTGGCAACTTCCCCCAATTTCTGATGGGTCATAGAAGATACTTGTACGGTGGACACTCCAAAACTATAAGGCCAGACAAGCGGAAGTTAGCATTACTTTTTGATAACCCTACCATTGGGTATGTGCTACTCGCTCCATCTCATTAGTCTAAGTCAGATTAGCATAACTTTTTTAATCTGAGGCTTCATATATAGGCTGAACTATTAGAACTGGGCCACTAGCCTACAATGGAGAAAAATCTTTCAGTTGGATAAAATCACGATGTCTCAAAAACTCCTTTGATGTGCGTGTATATATATGTATATCAATATATATTTTGTTTGATGAGAAACAACCAGCTCCAAAGAAAGAGAAACAACCAGCCCCAAAAAAAGGCTCTACGGTCTACCCTCAACTGCGGAGTCCAATCCAAAAGAATGAGACCTGCCTCTTTCTTCTTCTTCTTCTTAATTGGCCACAAGGAGGCATGGAATTCAACGTTATCCCTCACTTCCTCCCAGAACGAGGATTCAAGAGGAGTTTCTGTATTGCAAATATTCCAAAACTACTTGGTTAAAACTCTCTATTCCTTTCATTTCAAATTTGTCTAAAAAGGCAAAGATTGCCTGGGACTGCAGGATTTACTTTTGTCTCTGTTCAGTGGATCATGAACAATCTGCAACTATAGTCCATTGAAAAATAAGAGGATTCTCATAACAACTTTCATTGAGAAAAGATGAAAGAATACAAGAGCATACAAAAAACCCTCTAAACACTCCATTGTTTTGTTCACCCCCCAGGTCTCACAAGATAGCGCACCCCAACAAGCCATAAGAACCGACCCATTTAACAAAAGGGCAGATGGAGGAACTCTCCTATCATATCACTAGTATCCCTAATCTAGCAAGCAAGAAGCCAAGCGTCTGAAAGAAGTGATTACACACAAACCTCAAAAATTGCATCTCCACATAATGTGATCCATGTCATCCTCCATCCGATAGAGAATACGAGGACTCTCATAGACTATTAGTCTGCTAGCTATGATAGAAAGAATGTTTACTCTCCCATCCTTGCTGCACACGCAAATACACCTAGGAGGATTTGGATTAAAGTAGGGGCGCCTTGTCTTTAAACTCTCTACTTTTGTTGGTTTTCTTCAAGAACCCAACAAGATGAAGAATTTCCCATTATGAGGACTAAAGATTTCAAAACATTTGCTATTGGTAGAGGGAATAGCATACATGCCCGTAGGAAGATGATAGAGGAAATACCTACATGAATATGCCTCAAAACCAAATGCAACCAGGTTCTTGTTTCATGTCTTGAAGGAGAAATGGTCGGAGTCGGTAATGATCATTGATCAAAAGGGAGTAGCTCCTTCAGAAATTTCCCCATCATTCAGATTCAGCATCTTCTTAAGCCAGATCAAAAGGGGTAGGCAGTCTCAATGCTTTGATGTTGTTTAGGGAATAACGTAGCTCCTTCAGAAATTACCCTATAATACAAGTGTCATTCTGCTTCAATTAAGAGGACCAACAAGCGTCCACTGCTCTCTATCCACAAGGTCTCCATCAAGAGGCTACATTTGGTCATCTCCAGGAGGTTAAAACTAGTAGATGATAAACTTACTACCATGATACTTCATTGAGTTGGCAGAAATTAGGCTTCCAAGAAGAAGTTTCTAATTCCTCTACATTTTCTAAGAACTTGACAGAAATTTCGATTTTCTCTCTTTGGTGCCCTTTCTTTATCTAAATTTTTGCCAATCGTACAGATCACGCCATTTAAGTCTTTATCAACCAATTTTAACGTTCATCAGTGAAAAGGGTATGAAAAATGTTAAAATGTAAGAGATTAGCTTGAAACTTTTTAAACACTAGGGAATAAATTGGAAAAACACCACCCATGAGAGGCTGAAGCACAGCCATTATGTTTTTTTGTCCAGAAGCTGCGTCAATAGTTTGATCTTCCTCATCAGAAAAGAAACTTTTGTTATTATATTTGAGTTGCAAGTATGTTGAGTATCTCAAGTCTGAAAGCCCTTTATGGATGAGGTTTAGGATTCTTTCCTCCAGCCATGACCTAATGATAACCAGCTGTTGGAATGAATGAGAATGGGTATAATGTGGTTTCTTTTTTAATAGCTTGAGGAGGCTACAATATTCCTGTAGGTTTTCCATTGAAAACATCTATTAGAAGTTGAAGGTAACAACACTCTAGTATTTGAAATGAAGTCATAAAAAGTGTAGCTCTAGAAGTATGCTCTCTTTATTCCTGCCCATTCTTCTGAACTAACTCATGGTGTCTATGCTAATGCTTGTCCAACTTAAGTCGATTACTCACTCCCTGGTTACGTGCAGAATCCTCTCTTCATCCTTTTGAATATGTAACCGAACCTGAAAGTTTGTGTGGTACTTTCCAATCCAAGAACTTCATTTGCAACCTAATCAATTCTCATCTTGACAAAGTCAATTTGGTTGTTTGCTTTCTTCAGATCAATTTGATGATCAATAATTGTTTAGTTCTGTTCGTCTTTAGTTCTCTTTGGGCTACAAAAAATAGTGTTCAGAATAGCCCTTGGATTTAGAGTTGATAACGATTTACGAAGGAAACCTCGTATTCCAAAGGTATGAATTATATCCCTCTTTTCTGAAATATGAATGAGAGGGAGACAGAGGAAGGGAGAGCTGTCATTCTTGAAGAGAGCTAATGTGATGATACTTTAAAGCATAAACATGATGCATTGATTGCCACTGGTATCTTTCCAAATGCTGATTTCAGGTACATCTGCTTTACTATCTTTTCCTCTTTTTCTTTTCTTTCCCAGATGGAAAAATTTCAAGAGACACATGTTGAACATGCGGAGTCATAGCGATTCCAAGGGATTCG
Organism: Lagenaria siceraria; assembly: GCA_002890555.2. Lineage (NCBI taxonomy): Eukaryota > Viridiplantae > Streptophyta > Magnoliopsida > Cucurbitales > Cucurbitaceae > Lagenaria > Lagenaria siceraria. The sequence continues at coordinate 7,160,790 of CM016488.1, forward strand.
AGCTGAAAAGGCCAAACGACTCGATATACACCTTCCCTTGTCCAGATTGCATGTGCTTTACCAACAAATCAAACGATACGAAATCGTCATTAGCCCCTTGATTTTCAGAGTGGGAGACTTGACGGCTGTATACCCTTGGAAATGTAATCTTGCCAACACAGATTGCTGCTAACCCTCCATTTTCCTTTGTAATTCTTTCATTTTTTCCCTTTCGACACGACGAGAGGGCACACCCTGATTCGGGATCTTCAAGGATTTGTAGTAGAGGGTCACATTGATCTGGATCTTTCTGGGAAAAAAAAAAGAAAAACAAAAAATAGGATTGTGTGAGGATGGGATGCCCACAGTTTTATATTTGGTTGAGAGCATTTAGGCATTGTTTTTGTTTACTACATTTGAAACTGCAGCTGCTGTATCTAACAAGCTGTAGGAAACACTTTTGTTCACAACCATAGTTTTGGTTTTGTTCTCTTTGTTTTTTCAGATTTTTGTGATAGGTTTTTAGATAGAGTGCAGATGAATACTGTAGAAGTGTGAGTGTAGTTTTGTTAGATATCAATCATATTCTTTTTCTTTTACTATTGTTTCCATTTAGTATCATTCCTTTTTCCTTCCATGTTTTTGATGTCTCTGTTGTAATAACAAATCATGTAAAGGTGTAAAAGACCCTTGTTTCAATTGCTTATTGATGCTCTTCATGATAACCGAATGCGCGTAGTTACTAAAGTATTCGTCTTCGGTTCGAATTTCAAAATAACCTTTTTCTTTTGTTAGCGTTCTCGAGTTGGCCATATTTTTCTTTTGAACTGTTCTAAAAAGGGGTCATTTTAATTTTTTTTTCTTTGCCATTAGATTGACAATAATGCATTCTCTATTTTGTTTAAATTACTTTTTAATTTTATTATTTTCCAATTCAACATTAAAAGGGGAAAGAAAAAAAAAAACTAAATTGTTGCTGTAGTAAACTAAAAAAGTAACGTCAGATAAACAAGACTCGAAGGCTAAAAATACACTAAAAACGTTAATTTATTTATTAAATATTTGATAAGCGGACCCTTTTTTTTAATAATAATTTTAGGTTAGATTTTTATTATTGGTATAAAACTTATTAGGAAAAATATTAATTTTTACTCAAATTGTGGCACGGGATATTAACTTGAACTTTTAAGGGAAAGTACAAGGGTAAAATGTAATTTCGATCCTCCAAGTTTAGAGTTTGAAGTTTGCAAAATGATTGAAAATGGCTTCTGATTTAACTTTAAACTAACGAAATGTTCATTGGTGTCTAAAGATTTAATTTTGTAATTTGTATTTTTTCTTTTAAAAAAATCAATTTGACCGTCAAAAGAAAAGGAAAAGGGAAAATAATTTTTTTAAAGAAAACAAGAGCCATCAATTTGAACACCTCGGTGGTGTAACTCCATTAGTTGCAACTAACAAAAGTCACGTTTGGGAATTGACTTTCTAAATATTTATAAATATTTTTTTTACGCTTATAAACACTTATTTAAACATTTAGAAAGTAAATTCAAACAGAGCCTAAGATTGTGTCTACCTAAAACTAAAGGTTCTATTTGAAATGTATTTGGTTGTTTTAATTTTTGGTTTTTTTACCATGATTTTAATCTTTCTTAATTAAACATTAGAATTTTTAGTCAAATTCTAAAATAAAAATAAGTTTTTTAAAATTATTTTTTTAGTTTTTAAAATTTCTTAATTTTTTAAACCACTTCTAAAAAGTAGATAAAAAAAAAAAAAAAAAAAAATCAATAGATGAAAGTAATCTTCATAATCTTAATTTTTAAAAAGCCAAAATAAAAAAATCTAATGATTATCGAGTGGGATTCTAAACTTTTAAAGTTGTTCCACCTGATTCTTTGTACTCAAAACATTTCAGCTGAATAATACAAGAGTTGATTTCAATAATGCTCCCATATTTACAAAAGTTCCAATTTTGTTTCCTCTCTAACTTTAAATTTGTTCTAAATAACTATTTCATCGACTTTTTTATTTAAAAACAAAAAGGGAGAATTTTTAAAATAAAAAAATAAGTGAAATTATTTACAGAAAATAGCAAAAGTTTTAAATAGTTATGATAGACGCTGATAGAAGTCTTCAAGATCTATCATCTATCACTGACAAATGTTGATATAAATTGTCAATATCAATGTCTATCCGTAATTCTTTTACTATTTTTCGTAAATAGTTTGACATTTTTTCTATATGTAAAAATTTTCTACAAAAAGACAGAAAAATGAGGTAGTGATAACTTGTCCAATAGTAACACAAGACATAAGTGCTAACTTTTAATTGTGTCCATAACTTTTATGTTAAATTTCAATTATGTTTTTATAGATTCAAAAGTTTCATTTTAACACTTAGTGTTAAACGGTCTTAAAACAATCATTTCATAGCTTTCCCTTTAAAATGAACGTATAAATAGTGTGGCAAAGGTCAAATATAGTGGCTTTTCGTACTTTGGCAATTAAGTATAACAAAATTGAAGGGTTTTAATCACATTAAAATAAACAGTCTTGATTAAAGTAAAACAAATTTAGGAGACGAAGACTTTAGTTGAAATGGTGGGGAAGCAATATATTAAAACAAAAGTCATGCACTCATAAAAATCAACACCTTTTGACTAATAAATAAATAAATATGTGTAACAGTATAATCACTATTCTAAATTATCATAACGTAACTTTTTCAATCTTCATTTTACTGAAAAAGTTGGCAAAAGGACCATTTCAAAACAAAGCTCTTTTTGCAATGGCAATAAAACTTTTCTGTTCTATTTCTTCATTAATCATAAACAATGGCAATAATATCAGCCCTTTTCAACATATACTATTTCACAGAGCTATTCTTGTTTACTCCTGAATTAGTTGAAGTTCCAAGGGAACAAGAATTTGCGCGAGAAACTAATCTAATAGAGTGATCGTTGATCGAACCTGGATGACAAATACATAACGATCACCTAAGAATCTTCCTTGTGTACAATGCTGTTCTCCAAGAACCTAAGACGGAAACGTCGACGAATTTATGTTTGTCTCGAGTACAATTACTCAAGAAGCTTATTGCAGGTTCCAACACCAACAGCAGCAGCAAGATGCCAAGCTGCATGAATGAATGGAGTTTGGGGCAAAGCATCATCAGCAATAAAGAGAACACCACCTAACAATGTTGACATTTTATGCACGTTGTGAGCCATCCTTAAATCTGGATCCTTCAAAGCTCTTTTTGCAAATATTACCTGAGTTTTAAAATGAAAATATATATCAGTAACCTTAACATTATTAATATTCTACTCATGATTGAAAATGAAAATTTCTTGTTTCATAGCAGTGAAGAGACTAAATTTGGAGGAAACAGGCCAATTTTGCAAATCGAAAGGAGTCACTTTGTCCTCAACAGAAAGATTAAAACTGTATAAGAAAATAGTTGAGCAAATGGACAATAACTCTCAGTAATAATCGATAAATCCAGCTTCATCCAACAAGTCTTCCTATAGAATGCTGCCAATTGACTTCCGAAATATACAGAACCAATCCATATTGACCAATGAGCAAAGGAATGAGCTGTAAAAAAATGACGCCAAAAAGTTACCTCCATCATCCCAGTGTGAAGAGCGGAAACTGTAAAGGGCCTCAAAGGCAATAGAAATGCAGATGCAGCCATCAACAACTTCGGGTTGTCATTTTTCAGAGCTCCTTGGTGAGTGATATAGGGCTTGAAAGAGATCTCAAGAGAGGAGTGGTCCAAGTATTTTAAACAATTAGTTTATCTTGTAATTCTGTTGTTGTTTATATTTCAATACATTTGGGATCTATAAGATAATTTTAAATGTTGAAAGTTCGACTGTATGTACTACCAAAACATCAATTGAGACATGATAAAAGTACAAGCATATCATAATCAGTAAATATCAGTAATATAAATGTGATTAACAAACGTCTTTTGAACTTTTAAATTAAAGACAGAGAAACCCAATGAAATCTTAAACTTCACAAGTAGAAGCTAAATATCTTTTATTCAATAGCACCAATATTCAGAGATACCGTAGGATGACTATCTGTGTATCAAGCATTGTTCTGGACATCAAAAACTTCAAATATGCATTGAAAAGGAACTCAAAGATAAATCACCCAGCCCTTTTGTCTTATTAGTTATTGCAATGATTATGTATCACATAATCATACATAACATTAAAGAGAATTATCATACACCACATTAGCAAGTTTTATGCTTTATGTGAGTTGGTAACCCAGAAAACTAGCCCTTTTGTCTTATTTCAATAAACAAATCCACTTTTAACTTACCACCGTGGCTGCAGCTATCATTGTGTAGTCAGCCCATCTTAGGTATTGTCTCAATTTTCCTCTGGAAGAATGATATAAACTTGAGGCAACTCCTACTCCAATCAATGAATTAGCATATAGCTTCATTGGGAAACTCTTCCTGTGTCCAAAGTAAAAGGCAAACAGTCAGATAAGCCTCTAGACAGACATCTGTCGTTGCTAGAAAACTTTCAGCAGTAGTTACCTTGGTGCCTGGATTCCAAGAGCAATAAAAGGAAGTGAGGTAAGCACGTTAGCCACCCTCTCTGCCATATTCCGATCACCTACCATCCAAATAAAAGAGAGATAAATATTTAGGAACTATTTATAAGATGCTAAGAACAGATCCCAAGGGTATCTTGGTGGTAAGGCCTTGGGATGTTTAGAGACACTATCTAAGTCCTAGGTTCAAGCCTCATAGAAAACTTATTCACTTAAAATTCTTGTTGTCTCTTGGAGCTGGCCTTGGAAGATGAAGTCGGAGAACAAATCTCAGTTCAAGAAAACGTACTACAAAGGTGAACCAATTTCAAGAGTATACCTTGTATACAACCCCCAACAGGTCTCAAACAGGATGGTCTTTGCTCCCATACCCATCTGAAGATCATGAAAAAACTGTTAATACCATGGTATGTTGACATTTTGTTATTCACTCTATTATGTACAGTTGATAAAGCTGGTGGAAATCAGCCTATGCACTAGGATAAATTACAACGGTTGCCTCATCATTATATGATTTAGTGATTTGGTTTCAATAATAAAAGTGATGGGGATGTGGAACTTAGATTGTTAGTTAGCTTCGGTAGGTTCAGTCTTGAGACCAAGTAATGTAACATTGGGGTATGAAAGAAGCTGGTGGAAAAATCTCTAAGGAGATTATACTTTTGGTAATTAGAGTTCGCTATGGCAGGAGAGAGGGGAGCTCTCTGAACATCCTAATCTTGTACGCTGTTTGTGGATAAATATATTGAGTTCTATCAGTTTTCATGTTAACTTACTGCTTTAGTAATGGCTGATTCACACTTATAGCTGAATTTCCACAACTCAACTGAGAAGACTCCCCATCTTGTATAGTCTTTTCCAACACGAATTGTGAATCAGGCACGACAGTAACCCCATGCAGATATTCAAGGGCTCTACTAGAGTTTGATTTATTCTGGATACCCATCAGAGTTTCAGTAATAAGCTGAATCATTCTCAATGCCAGCAAGAATCTGCCGGCATCGAACAAAATAACTGTGTCCAGTGCAAACTCCTATGTTGAACTGCAGGTAAAAATCACAGTTACTTTCAGTTACAGTTGCTACATATATTAACAAAGTAACTTACTTCTAAATCAAATCTTCCTTTGAAGAAATAAAGATTCCAGGAAAAATAAAATAAATACAAAAAGGAACCCCACATTAACACTTGCATACTTTTTTAGCTAACTTTTTCCTCTGCCTATGTGACCTTACTTCTTTTAGCGAATCATTGTTTAATCAAGGACAACTCAATTCAATAACCTTGTTAATGAATGGGGGGAGGTAGAGATCTTTTCAAAGAGAGAAAATTGGCAAACTTTTCATCCTTACAAATAGCAGAATTGGTTTTTCATGTTAGTTGGTAGCAGCAAAATAACAGCTGTGTATCTCAGTGCTTGTGTACCTCAATAGTTAATACCCTATACGAATCACCAAACACCCCACAAATCAAAAATTCAAAATTAAATCATGTACTCATACTCATTATTCAATCTATTTTTATGATTGCAATCTTAATTTGGTACCAAGATGGATGAATACAGATACAATGAATTTTATCAAACACTTTATCGGCATTACCAAACACCCACTTAAGACCATAGGAATTCATGTGGGGTTTCCAAAATTCGACATTTCAGGAACCAAAACACCAAAACAACGAAAACCCAGAAAGGATTCGACATTGAAAGAGGGAAAAAAATCGGAGATATGAAATGGGAAAAATTCAAAGCTTCATTCATGAACACACAACCTGTATATGATCATAGTGGGAAGAAGAGAAAACCTGAAGAAGAGGAGGAATATATTGAGATGCCGCGGCGACGAGATTCAGGGGAGTTTTGGGTGCTGGAAAATGGTGGAAAAAGGGAATAAGAAAAAGGAGATGCGAATTACTGAGAAGAATCTTCTCTTTCGACGGCGCGCATATTCGTATTCCCGAATTTAAGTGTCCCTCAGGCCAAAAATCTCACAAAATCGCTGAAAAATAGGAGAAATTTCATTTCAGCTTCATCAGGGCCCGCGTGAAAGCTATGGAGTCCTACAAATCAAATGGGATGATAAAGCTTGGAAGGAAATTAAGAGATATTTTTAGTTGATTTATAATCTAAACTGTTAAGTAATATTATTTAATTAGCAAGCTTGTCCAATGAGTTTATTTGGGGACCAAGAAAAATTTATGGCCATTCGATCCTCAATATTTGTCTATGACTAATTTGTGGCCGTATGATTTGCTTGATGGTTAAATTTATTTGAACTATAAATAGATGGATACCTTAGCAAAATCATATCAATAAAAAAAGTGTGACATACATTAGAAAGAGCGTGTTCAACCTCTATAAGAATGAAGTTTATAACTCTTTTGCTCGTAAATTTATTCCTATTTTGTTTAGGGATTTGTTATGTAAATCAGGTATGATATATTCTTCTTTCTTCCTCTTCTTCTTCTTCTTCTTCTCAACCTATTATAAAAGCAAGCTTACTCTATTTAGTTAAGATCCTACACAACATAAACCTCTTTACTCCAATTTCAATTTCGAGTTAAATTACAATTTTACTATCGAAATTTGAGAGTTGGGTTGGGGTAACTACCTAAATAGACTTGTTATAGAACTGGTCTATAGAAAAAATGTCTATATTCTACAAAAGTTTCAAAATTGTCTGGTATTGACAGGGTAGAAACCTAATTTGAGTCTATAATAAGAGGGTGACTCAATTAGTATATATTTTATAGGTTAATATAACCATTTTGGTCTATATACTTTAAAATGTCCAATTTTAGTTTATATACTTTCAATAGATCAACTAGTTTAGTATAGTAGTCTCGATAAATATTTTCTTTAGAGATTGGAAATATTTTCTTATATTGTCTTCTTTGGTATGAAAATCATTATTATTATTATTATTATTATTATTATTATTTAAAGTTGAAATACAATAACACCCAAAACTAAGAGGGCCATGAAAAAAGCGTGTTGGCATTAATTACATCACTAATGCAACAAGGAAAATCAGAGACCCACCATCTCCAAAAGTCTTCCGAATTGGAAGAGACAAAATAACCAAAAGAGCTAAAAATAACCAACAGAAAATTGAGCGACACAATGAGCTGTCCAATTCCAAATACATGCACTTATGAGACATTTCTTAGATGTCTTGCCAAAACACCAATCTCATTTAACTACATTCCGAACACGTGGACAAAAAGAGAAGGAGACATTTCTCATACACCTTACCAAAACACTAATCTCATTTAACTATATTTCGAACACGTGGGCAAAAAGAGAAGGAGACATTTCTCAGACGCCTTACCAAAACACTAATCTCATTCAACTACATTCTTTATCTAATTAGTAAAGTCTGACGAGCAGTTGTTTATTATATTCAATCACAATATAAAAGGGAGCCGAAGGGGAAACATAAGGGAAGAAAGAAAGTTTAAACACATTTGATAATCGCTTGAGCTTCAAGCACTTTTATACACCAATCATGAAAAAACTTTTTGAAACCAACACCCATTGGATATCCAAGGGAGTCACGAACTACCCACCCCCACACCATCGTAACTCTTCTCAAGATTCCAAGAAGTACCAATGTTCACCTTCCACTCATCAAGAAGACAAGGAGGGCACCACGAACTTTGACTCGCCCGACTCTCCCCCATGGCAGGCTAAGGCCTACAAGATGACATGGGAGGCAAAACATCAATGTACAGATTAATCATCCTTTGCATTCGCTTTGTCGACGTCATGGACCCATTGGATTTGATAGAATTCTGACAGCTCCAAAAACACCGCATGATAGTGATAGCCTTACTGCGATCCTCCTCCTCAGGCTTATAAATCATCTAAGCCCAAGGCTCTGAAGACCACAGTCATCTCTACACACCGAAAATAGTAACTATTATTTTATATAATTTGATGGACTCTAAATCTGCAAACTCCTAAGGAATCAGCTCTGTAATGCAAGTATACATTGTCGTCAAGTAATAACTTGAGTATTTCAAGATGCAAACTCACACAAGGACTATATATAATAAAGTGTATTTGGTAAACTTTCTATCAAATTGCAAAAAATTAGGAAAATAAGATGAGTTTTGTGTTATAAAAAATAAAAAGGTGTGATTAACATAGATATGTAAATATGTTAATGGTAATATGAGGATCTAATCATGATTCCTCCTAAGTATATATAAAAGATACCTACAATTGCGCCCCCAAGCCTATTGTAATTTACCTTTAAGTAGTGAAACAAATTTACCTCCTATTTAGTCTTTTTATTATAAGTACCTTTAGGAGTCTAAGTAATTGAACTTGTATTTTTATGGCAATTAGAACTTAGGTAAATAGGCATGAAATCTCAATCCTATTAGTTTTATGAAATATATGTATTAATCCCAACCCTTTTGAGTATGGAGTTTAACCTAATATGTAAATTTAAATAGCTAGTTAACACATATAATTGACTTGAAAATGAATAAAATTGAAGCTTTGCATAAATAGACAAACCAACCAACCCAATTGTTAAGCTAGTTCATCGATCCTTTTTAAGCATTCACACGATTGGATCTCAAAATTAGTTTAGTTCATAATAGAAATGAAAGATGAAATAAATTTCCTTGAATTGAATTGAATGTGTGAAAGACAACAATGATAACTTAAAGTGATTTTCCTTTCTATTACATTTTTATGCCTGAGTTATTGAAAAGTAGTAAAACATTGACTTTCTTTAAAATTTGGAAAGGTGAGTTTTATAATTACAAGAATGATGAAAATTAAAAACACAAAGACTATGGTAAAAAGTAAAAAAAATAAAAAAAGGAGAAGATGTAGTAGTGACATTGTTGTGAAGGGAAAATTGGTAGAAATGGAATTTAAAGGAGTTAAATATGTCATTTTTCAAGGGGAATTGAACTTCTAATTATAAACTTAGACTCTTGACTAAGAGTTCAAATGAATTCTAGAAGTGGTCGAACAATCCAACTACTTTCGTTCTTAGAGTTCTTTTCTAGTATTCTCTCTTACAATAATCGTCTCTAAATTTGAAGAGTGTAGTGCCTTACATACATGTTGTAAGGAGGTAGTAATTGTTAAAAATTATGTGTGGGAAGTTAGAATATGAAATTTCAAAGTCAAACTAGGGAGTAAGTGGTGAAGTGAACTCAATTGTTTTGGCCCCAAAAATTTCTTATCAAACCAATCAACTGTAGGATTGCGATTGCAAATTGATTTTGCCTTGTAGCGATTGCAGTCGCAATCCAGGCTTCCATCATACTCGACACAAAAATCATTAAATTACTTAAATCAAGCCAAATCTTTTCTTCTTCTTTTTTCTAAGTTAAGACTAATTATCACATCATGAATGAGAATCGCCAAAATATTCTCAATCTCACTTGATTTAGAAGAAATATTCTCAATCTCACTTGATTTAGAAGAGTATTACGCACAAAAACAATAAAATAAATTTAAAGGACCAAGAAATATAACTATGCATTTAGAGCTAAATAACCATTATAAACAAAAGTTACGATAATCGAAGAATTAGCTCATGTTGTGGGTAGCTGCATAGCCAGTCATCGCCACTATAAGGAGGAGCTTGTCGTGGATAACACACAGTCGTCATATAAGAGAGTTTTTGAAAAAAAAAAAAAAAGAATAGAGAGATTTTTTATGATTATCTTGTTGCCAAATGACATGTCAAATATTTTCTTTCTACATTTAAAAAAAGCGCACACACGCACACCACACAAAAATACCAAATATATATTTACAAGTAACTAAACATACGAGGTATACAAGAAATTCACAATAGCTAGGTAAAACACATGTCTCAATAAAGATGAAATTATATACACACATTTAAATACTTTTTTTTTGTAAGTTGGTAATAACTAATTAGAGATGTGGGTCCCAATGTTTTGCTCATTTGAGTAGACTTCACTAATATCTTCTCTACCACATGAAAATCATTTAATTTATCTTAAAGGTATTGATATAATCGTGATAAAAAAAAAAATGAGCTATATTTGTCCCAATATACAACAGTATAATATATATCATTCTCCAAAAACTCACTAAATCCATTATTATAGTGCCTATGACAATAAAACCTCAAACTAAGGTTTATTTTTATGCAAAATCAACCTGACTCGACTCGAAGTAGTAGAGGCAAAACTGAATGCAGTTAGATTGAATTGGTTTCTTACCATTCTAATATGAATTTTTTGAATTTCAATCAACCTCAAGATATAATCTTGGATTGATTTCTTTCTTTCAAGAGAAGATTTAATTTTAAAAGTTTTGTTCATAAAGTCAACCAACCTTAATCTCAAATTCTGACATTAGAACATAAACTATTATAAAAAGATAGAAAAGCCAAACAGAAGTTAGTAGAGAAGAAAATGACCAGCAATTTCTTCTCTCTAGTCAAACACTTTTTATTTAAAAAAAAAAAAATGAAAATGGGAAACCCAACACAGAACCAAATCTTAGAGAATTGAAAAGCCTTTTCTTCTGAATTCTGATTTTGCATCTCCGAACACTTTTCTTTTATTATTTCCTTTTGCATTAACTTCAAAACCCCCCTTTTTCTATGAAATTCGTACGGATACCCTTCTTTTTGTTTCCCAATGTAGCTCTCTACTTTGAATATTGTTTTTGGTCCTTCTATTTTTTTTAATTGTTTTTTTTCCCGGAGACATCGGCTATTAATACATGACAGTCCCTCATTTAATTTTTATTTTTTTTAAAAAAAACACAGACCAAGAATGTCTAAAAAAATATTGAAATTTTGGGAAAGGATTTTCAAACATTAGGCTTAAAGTTAAGATCATGTGGTTAAACCCATAAGACACGCACCAAAATCTTCTCTATGTTTTTCTTTTTCTTTTCCTTTTTTTTTAACTCTTTCTTTCATTTTCTCTCCTTCCCTTTTTTTTTTCTCGGGAAACAAACGCCTCCACGGCCACCCTTAAAACCCCACCTCCGTTTCACGGCGGCGGAATGAGAGTACGAACCGGAACCTGCAGTCGCCACGGCGCCGGAGCCACCACCGCGCTTCTTCTCTTCTTCTGGGTCCTTCTCATTTTACTTCCGCCTAGCCTCTGTTTTCAGCTGCCACCACCGCCGCCACCGTCGAGGAAATTAGCCCGATTCTCCACGGCATCGTTTCGCCATGCACCGCCTGCAACTTCCTCAGCTGAGCTTCTCGACCACCGTCAGTCATCCGCCGGCGCCGCCGCTTACGGCGACGACAAACGGTTAATTCATACGGGTCCGAATCCTCTTCACAACTAAGTTCATCAATTTTTTTTTTAAATTCTGAATATTTTAGAAAATGGGTAGATTAAGATCTTTGTGTTGAACAACTTTTTTTTTTTTTTTTTGTGGAGAAGAATTAGAGCATAAAAAATTAGCGTTCTTAGAGAAATTAATTTTGAGGGCTAATTGTTTGATGCTCTTGTTTCTTTCTATCAACTACTACTGTACTGTTATTTTTTCCTTTTTTTTTTCTGTACGCTCTGTAACAAAAATTAATTGCCTTTGAATTTAATTTTCTGTGTATTAATTCTTCTTCTTCTTCTTCTTTATTCTCCTTAACCACTGCAAAAACACTGTAACAGAGAATTTATCCCAAAAATAATAATAATAATAATAATAATAAATATAGTATATGCTGCATTGATAGTAATCTATTTTCATTACTATAACTGAGTATATATAATAAATTAAAAAAATTATGAACTCTTCATTACTATAACTGAGTATATATAATAAATTAAAAAATTTATGAACTCTTGTTTTCTTATAATAAAATTTCCCTAAGAAATCATATACTTTGTGAGCTTTGAATGCTTGATCATTAATTTTAAGTTTTCTATTATTAATTTTTTGTTTTAAAAAATTAAAAAAAAAAAAAAAAAAAACTAAACTTTTGTGTTCTATTTAACAAATGCTTTTAATATACATATTTCTGAACTTGATAGCTCATGTCAAATTGTCATATGCAAATTTGTTAAATAATGCAATGTAGAAATTTATATGTAATAATATTTAATTAAAATGCTATATTTGAAATTATAAGAACAAAATAAAATAAATAGAGGTCTGTCGTAATAAAATAAATAGATAGAGGTTAAATAGATAGGACTTCAACCTTATTATTATTGGCAAGGGGTTCATTTTTTATAAAATAAATAAATAAATAAATAATTTTTCTTTGAGTTTAATTAATAGGACTTCTAATTTTTTCCTTTTTTTTAAGTATACTTATTTGTAGTAATTTACATATCATCAATGTATAATAAATTTATATGAATATTTGATATATGTAATTTTTGTTTGTTTTAAAACGATATTGATGAATATTTGAGAACAAAAACAAAATTTGGAGAAAAGAGTGTAATAGTGGAAAATCATTTTGTACTCTAATTGGATACAATTTCTTGTCGACAATTATATTTTTTTAAAACTATAAATTTGTGTGTGGTAACATTTTAAAATGGATTACTTTTTAATATTTTAAAAAAGAAAAATTATGATTGAACTAATCAATTGATCAGTTTTGTCTTTTACTGCAGTCAATTGTATATAAAAAAAAAATTCCTTTTAAAAAAAACAATATATTCATAATTTTAATGCAGTTAATTACTGTGCCACAACTAAATAATTATCCATCAAATAAACTAATTTTTAATATAGATAGTAGATTCAACCCAGCAAATTTGAAATTGTTATATGATATTCTGAACAACTAAGTACGAGGTCTTGCATTATGTTATTTATGTTATTAAAGATTTTGTCTTTAGAGAATGGAGGAGTGTGCGATATAAACTATCTAACACTACTGACTTCTTTTAATCTTTAATACGATATTTTCTTTTTAATGATAAACTACTCTCTTTTTCTGTCCGTGGATGTAACTTCCACACTGCTAGTAAACCATGTAAATGTCTGTAGTATGTATTAGCAACTAAGAAGTTTGTGGTTTGAATTTTTATTCCTCTATATATAATATATATAGACGATATAACTATAGATAAAAACTCGAGAGTCAAATGAAACGATACAGGAGTCAAACTGTCTTAATAATTAACCAACCTTCTTTTTCTGAAAATAAAAATAAAAAAAAAAAAAAAAAAAAAAAAAGAGAAGAAAAGAAAAGAAGGAGAGAATATACTAAATTTGATGGGGGGAAATAGAAAAAATGAAATTCCCAAACATAGAGATTACTATTTATATTAAGAAGAGGAGGGACGAGTAGAGAGGTGAGAGGAGGGGAGGGTTCAGTTTTTGAGAAGAGATTTAAAAACTGAGTTGTTGTTTTCTTTGATTGTGTTACATGGAACGGTTTAAAACAGAAACCCCACTGACCAACACAATTTAATGCACACGCTTTTTTTGCATCTGCCAAACCGCACCAGATCACCCAATGCCATCCTGGCCCTTCGTTGGAGAATTATCTCAAGATCGCTGCATGCCAGATTTCACCTCCCTTCATCTTCCACGTGTACCTACTTCATACGACCTGCATTACGCAACTCTATCATAACCCCTCACACATTGTCGCACCTGATTTTTTTTACAAATATAAAAAATTTTTACAGTCTATCACTGATGGATCGCGATAGAATTCTATAGCTTTCTATCGTTCAGGCGATAAAATTTATTTGCTTGAGCGATAGAAAGTGATAGAATTCTATCACGGTCTATCACTGATAGACAATAAAATTTTTCTATATTTGTAAATAGTTTGATAATTTTTCTGTTTATGGTAATTTCTCTATAAATTATGTTTTATGTTTTTTTAAATTGTTTTTACATATCTAAATAGAACTAGTTTTATAGTATACAAATATATTATCAAACGGAAAAAACTTAAGTATAGTTAGATTGTACCCATCTTTTGTGCAATCCATGCTACACCCCATTAAAAATCGACATAGATCATTTTAAAAAAATGATTATATATATATGTGTGTGTAGCTAGCAGAAGGGAGTATGGAACTTAGGTACAGCCTAAATATTGCTCTTATCAAACACACACTGACTTTAAAAATTGTTTAAATTGGAATTAATTTTCTAACTTTACTACTTGAACACATATTTGAAAGCATAAAATACAACTTTTTTTTTTTTATTGAACTTCTTATTTTCATATTTCTATTTTTAGATTGACTACCAATTATCATCTTAGTTATTTATATTAAAATCTTGGAGAAAGCTTCATTTCTATGTGGTTATTGATTTTTCAAAATTTACACTTTATTTTATTCATATGAAATTTGAATTTTGTTTCTATTTAAACTTTCAAAAGTGAAAATTTTGATTCTTAATTAGTTCAAAATTTTATATTATTTGTTTTTTTTTAAATTATATAATGTAAAAGTGGAGATTCAAACCTCTAATTTATAAAATAGTTAAAGAGATGTTAAAAATGTCAATAAATTAAGGTATATTAATGTTGATTCATGATTTTAAAAAAATCAACATGCATATAAATGCATGCATGTTCTATAATTTTGAATTTATGGAACTTGCATTTGTTATGCTAACATGTTAGACGCATTTTTATTTTTGTGACAATATAGGAGAGTAAAAAATTAAACTTCAAACTTCGAAGTTAATAGTACAAGTTCATGTTATTAAATTTAATAGTATTGCAACTTATCCATTAAAGATGAAGATTAAAATTGGGTCTTAAATCCTATTATTGATTCTTATATACTTTGAAATATTATGTAAATTTGTCTCATGATTTGACATTAACTTTCTATAATGCATATGATGAAATCGGAATGTGTGGTTCCTATTGATCTCTTACTTTTGAAAAGAAAATATCGTTGAATATATCGTAGGGTTGAAAAAAATTAGGGGATAGAAAATTTTGAAATAATCAGATAAATTCATTAGTAACCAAAGTAACTACAAAATAAGAAATAATTATAAAAGGTAACTTTTGGATTGAGGCAATGTTAATAAATGTTGTCGATAGAGAAGATCTCTACTACACTTAAAGACATATTTGGGAGTGATTTTAAAATCGTTAAAATCAGTTTTGTCATTTTTAAAATCACTAAAAAAACACACTTTAATCACTCAAAATTAATTTAATTTTCAATTTTACACTTTGAAATACAATTTTCAATCGTCAAAATTAGTTTTGAAGAATTAAAAACATATTTCACAGTAGTGATTTTGAAAACGACAAAAGTGATTTTAGCCATTTTAAAAATTCACTCCCAAACATGCCCATAGTTATTTGATACTCTACTTTGAATTAGATATATCAATCCTTTTAAGAAACGTTGCGTGTAACTTAAGATCTCTATCGAATCTTTATCCTGTGATGCTCACAATTGGAAACTTAAGAAAAAAATTAAACTTTGTGTTTACAATAAACGAGGGAAAAATTGTTTACAAATGAAAAGAACGAGGACAAGAACTAATCCGAAACTTCCTCTATATAATATGAACTAATCCAAAATTAATCATCATCTATTCCACTTCCTATCTAATAAGAAGATAAAATTGATTGGTTTTAAAAATAGTAAATAAAGAACTTATAAATATACAACATATAACACATAAACAAAAATTCAAACATATATCAACACTCGCTTTTAGAATTTTAAATACTTATTAGTCTAAGCGTAAAAATTTTAAGATCTATTACACTTTATAAAATTCAAACGCCTATAAACAAAAACACGAATGTTTGTGAACGGTGGACAAAATAGGGTTCAAGGTCTCGAGAAGAGATCCACCATTAAAGAAATGGTATGGAAGCTTCATTGGAATTAATGAAATTAGAGCTTATTATTATTTTAAATGAGTTATTGTTTTAAAATATAGAAAGAAAAAGAAAGAAAAAGACTTAATTACCTATGAAATGAATGTTTGGTTGGCTTTTAAAACAGCCATTAAAAGAGGGAGGAAATTGATGAGATTGCAACTACCCTCACTCTCTCTCTCTCTTTCTTCCTTAATCCCTCAATAAATTAAACCCTTTCTTTTGTTTATTACTTCCACCCACCCTCTTTTCTCTCACTTCTTTTAATAATATAATATAACACGACCAATACTCAAGTGTATTGAGGAGGAGAAGGAGAGAAAGAAAAAGAAAGAAAAAGACATTAATTATCCCTATGAAATGAATGTTTGGTTGGCTTTTAAAACAGCCATTAAAAGAGGGAGGAAATTGATGAGATTGCAACTACCCTCACTCTCTCTCTCTCTTTCCTCCTTAATCCCTCAATAAATTAAACCCTTTCTTTTGTTTATTACTTCCACCCACCCTCTTTTCTCTCACTTCTTTTAATAATATAATATAACACGACCAATACTCAAGTGTATCTCATTTTCATTACAGAATTTGTAACGCGATAAATTATAATTAGACAGTTTAGTGAAATACACAAAGATGTGTAAAGATTGAAAATCTTCAAAGAATCTTGATTTTGGATTTTACACTACTTTCAAATCAAATGGGTGTGTTTACCGTAAATTTATGTCAAATTAATCTATACAAAACTATCTTCTAAACTTATATTTAAATTTTAGACTGGTTTCTTGATCAAGAGGATATATGCTTAAACTTGCTGAGTTATGCTATCAATTTTTTTTTAGTACAATAAATGTGGAGCTATGGAATTTTAATTTCTAACTTAAAAAAAAAAAGGTATGTGTCAAATACCATTGAGTTATTGTACTTTAAATCTATAATTGAAACACATGCATGCTCTATAAAACTTCAAGTTCTATTTATTTCATTTTTTTATAGATATATGTAAATGTTTGAGCTAACTTGTGCTTATCTTAACTAATCTCACAGGACAACCACTTGACCTTACAACATTTGGGTGCCAAAGAAATTCATAAGATATTAAATTATAAACAGGTATTAACATAAAAGAAATTATTGTTTTATTAACTTATTCAAACAGATAGATATTGACATTTGAAATCCAACTTTTTAAATTGTTCTAAGTGGTTTGGAGGTTTCTATTCGGTGATTCATGTTAGCTTTTTTTTTTGGAACTTATTTCTTCGAGTTGTGTGAGCTTTTTTTTTTATTATTATTATTATTATTTTAAGATGAGGTATACTTATATTTAGCCTATATATATTTTATGCTTTTGAGAGGTGTTTTTCATGTCATATGAGAGTTTTTTTTAGTACGAGTAGAATTTAATCCGTCAAGTATGAAAATTTGAATTTTTAATCTTTGAAAAATAAATATATATAAATTACTGACACAGTTGATAAAAGATGCTAATAGTGTTTTTAATAAGAAATTCTCTGTGTTTTCCTACTGTTTCTAGGGTTTAGAGAAACATAGAGAAATCTACTTTTTATTTTTATTTTTTCTTTTATTTAAAAAAAAAAAAGTCAATGATCAAGAGAGAGAGGAAAAGTTTTTTTTTTTTTTTTTTTCTTTTTCTGAAGAAAAGAGAGAAAAGTTTTGATGATTGAATAATCACACCGTTATAATTTCATGAAAATGGGAATGAGGATAGAGAAAGAAAAAAAATTCCAAAACACAAATCAAGTCGATATTAATTAACAAACTAATTAATTAATTAATGGAAAATAAGAAGAAGAATCCATCACATCGAAACACCTCATTAATGATTAATTAATGCATATACTTTTCATTCACCTTCCCTCCATCATCAACGCAAACCCCATATTTCATCCTTTTCAATCAATTTAATTCAATTTCTAATCATCTACATTTAATTCAAGTAACATTTTCTGCGGTGTTCGAAAATAATGTTTTAATATGTATTCTTTTTTCTTTAAAAGAAAATAATTATAAGAAATACTCAATAATTTAACCTCAAAACTTTATTGTATATAATCATTTATTCTTTAGATTTTCAAATTTGTTACAATTTAATCTTTAAACAGTTTGTTTGGATTATATATATATATATATATGAATATTAAATATCTATTATTTAAATATTTGAGATAATTAATATTTGTGTTTGCATATAGAAACTAAAATTAATTATTATTTAATTAAATCTACATAAATTAAGGGCTCTTTTCAAATATAGAAAAATGAGTCAAATTATTTACAAATATATAAAAGTTTTACAGTCTATCACTGATAGATCGTGATAGAATTCTGTCGCTTTCTATTGCTCAGGTGATAGAATTTATTTGCTTGAGCGATAGAAAGCGATTAAATTCTATCGCGGTCTATCACGGATAGATAGTAAAAATTTTCTATATTTGTAAATAGTTTGATATTTTTTCTTTTTATAATAATTTTCCTAAATTAAATGTAGTGTTATATATATATTATTAATTATTATTTAATAAACTTAAAAGGAAAATAAATAAATATTTTTATATTAAAACTAAAGGTTAATTTCAAATATAAAAAAAATGAGTCAAACTATTTACAAATATAGAAACATTTCACTACCTATTGCGATCATTTTTCTACATTTGGTAAATATTTTGATATTTTATTTATTTATAATAATTTTCCAAAAATTAATTTAATTATTTTATTTAATTACTAAAAATAATTGGATAAATACAAATTACTTAGAATATTAATAATTAGTAATTAAACTTGGTTCTAAATGGTTAAAATAACATAAACTATTAAGGAAAATTTTAAAAAATAGAAAAATAAGGAAAATATTTACACAAAATAACAAAATTTTTAGATAGTTGTGATAGACGCTGGTAAAAGTCTATCAATGTCTATCAGTATTTTTTTTTGTTATTTTTTGTAAATAGTTTGACATTTTTTTATCTGTGAAAATTTCCAAAATATTAAATGTAAATGTTTTTGTTGAAATTTATTAAGTCCAAATAACATATTTATATTTAATAGTTAACTAAAATTATTAATAATGATAAATTGATATTAATTAATTTATTAATTAGTTAGCCTATTTTATATTTTATTTATCTCCTAGATATAAAAATTTCATTGATAGGGAGAGTATTAGAAAATCCATGTGAGGTGTGTTTTAAAGTTCACTTGATAATAATATATCATAGGTTTTAAAAAGTGAAATCTTATGAAACAAACAAAGATATTAAATATTTGTCAGAAGTTTCATGGCAAAATCTCATTGATTAATATCAATTTTATTATGTAATGGCTTGATTGTTATAGCTTGAACACATTTAGTTCTTTAACAATGTGTTATGGTCTATATACATTAAAAAATTGGTAGAGACTAAATCGTTACAAATATTAAACTAAATTAAAAGAGGATTAAATTGTTTCTCACTAAAGGTTAGGGTCTAAATTATTTCTTAAATCATTATAATGCTAAAAATTTAAAGACTTTAGTATGGGAGCGAAAACTATTCCTTAACTAAAATTGAGGAGATATAATCCTCACCTCCATAATTATTGGACTAAAAAAAAATCGTCATTAAATGAAGGGTCAATTTGGATTAACTTTCTAAGTGTTTATAAACAATTTTTACACTTATAAACATCCAAACACACTCGACCTCTTAATAACAAAATCCAAATTCTAAGTAAAAGATGATCCAAATCCAAATCCAAAGACAATTATAATTAATTACAAAATCCAAAATCCAAAGTATAAAATTTTGCTTACATATATGAGAAAGACAATTGTGAATGAAGGCATTTAGTTAATTAAATTTCATAGCAATAAAGATATTTAGGAAACCCAACGATGATGAATTATTCTTAATAAAATATTTGAATCTGCAAAATTATTTGATGAATCCTTCTCCTTGTTTCCACCCTCTACCACGCATTAAAGATTTATTTTTTGTTTAAAGGAAAAATATTATTATTTTTTGCTAATCATGTGAAATTAAAATTATTTTAGAATTTTTAATACCATAAACACTCCACTTCTTGGTATAAACTTGATGAAGTTTCCAAAATTAAACTTTAAAAAAATGATTGGACCCCAATAAAACGAATTAAACTAACCAAAAACTTCTAATCAATATCATGATCTCCAAATCAACAAAATCCATTTAGGTTAATCTCTTCAATATCATTGACTTTGATATAAATTATATAACAAGGAAATGGGGTTCTGACTTTTTAGAGGGTGTGAGATCAAATAATTGGAGGATGATGTTAATTACAAATTGTATATAAAGGGAAATGAAGAAGGGAAAAATACACTACAAACAAAGTTAAAGTTTTTTTTTAAAAAAAAAAAAAAAAAAAAAAAAAAACCTTTGAAACTGTTTTGAAAAAGAAATAATATATAATAATAAGAAGAAAATGAGTTTGGAAGGGAAATTGGAGAGAGAGATAGAAGTAAAGGAAGAAGCTGATAGATTTTTCAATGGGTTTAAGAAGGAAATGCATTTGTTAACTTCTGTTTGTTCCCAACATTTGAAGTCTGTGGAGGTTCATCATGGTGATTGGGAGACTGTGGGCTCTGTCAAGCATTGGAACTACCATTTGGGTAACTTATTTTCACACTTTGTCGTAACGTTTTTCCCTTTCGTTTCGTAATGATTTCATTTTTTATTTTTTGTCTTTTTATTTTATAGTTGTTGTGTTGGAGATTCAGGTGTTGGCTTTATTTTTATAAGGTTGTGTTTGTGCGGTTTTTTCGAATGTCTCAAATAATGTCTTAACATCTGGTTTTGACATTTCTTAATTTCGGCTACTTCATCTTACTTTCTAAATTTATTGTTAAAGTTTTCTGTCTTGGTTAACATTAAACATTTAAATTTTTAGTCAAATTCAAATAACAAAAATAAGTATGTAAGAAGGAACTGCTTATTTTTAGTTGTTCGGACTTGGTTGTTTTTTTAAAGGGAAATTACTCTAAACAAAAAAACTACCAAACTATTTACAAATATAGAAAAATTTCATTGTCTATCAGCAATAGACAATGATAGAAATCTATCGCAGTCTATCACTAATAGACAGTAAAAATTTTATATATTTGTAAATAGTTTTGCCCATTTTTCTATATTTGAAAACAACTATTTTTAAAAACAACTAAAGAAAATATATAACCAAAAAAAAAAAACTATATATGTAGAAATAATGTTTATAATATTAGTTTTCAAAACCTAAATACCAAAAACCAAATGGTCACAAAAAAGATCTTCATCTTTTTTTTTTTTTTTTTTTTTTTTTTTTTTAATTTTTAATAAAGAATAAAGAAATGGATGTTTTCAAATAAAGGAAAATGAACCAAAATATTTACAAATATAGCAAAATTTCACTGTCTATCTGCGATATACCGCAATAAACTACTATCTATAACTGTCTGTAGCCTATCGTGGTCTATTGCAGATAGACAGTAAAATTTTGCTATATAAATATTTTTAGCAATTTTGTCAATTAAAATAATTTTTTATAAAGAAACTATATATGTTCACTAACTCTGTTCTTGTTAATTGTTCTTTCTTTCTTGTTAAAAAGAAAAATTTTTCTCTGTGTTTGCTAACTATTTTTTGTCGCTCGTTCTTTCCTTTTTATTGAAAAAAAGTTCGATAACATTTCTTATTTCTTGTTCTATGAAAATTATTAAATTTAGGTAAAGAGTTTGAAAGAAAATAAGTTTTTAAAGTTAAATATATCTAAAAATGTGATATATTTGTTTAGAAACATAAATATTTATCAAATAGTTATGTTATTTCTCAAAATTGAAAGCAAGAACGAGGCCCTTAACCTAACACATGTACCCTTTTCTTGTAAAATACTTAATAAAGTTCATATATATATCTTTAGTTCATGGATATTTTGGCTGTTATATTATAGTCCTTTTAATTTTAAGAATTTAAGGATTGAGTATTTGATGTCAAAAACATGGTTGAAAAATTAGGGTATGTGTAAGAACAAGTGATTGAACCATCTTTAGTTTTGGATCATAAGAAATTGACCGTTGAGTTATATGAATGGGCTTTATAGTAAGCCCATTTAGAGAAAATGTGGGCCGAATACCAGTAATGTCCGTATACTAATGGGCCAACGCCTAACAGCCTTTTCCTCAAATTTTATTATACCTTTGTTGTTTTCTATAAAAATTTTTTTTATAGATTTATATCCTGAGTTTTAATTTCATCAACTAATTTAGACTATCGTTTCAGAAAAAAAAAAAAAAAAAAAAAAACTTTTTGATAACCATTTAATTTTGGGTTGTTTTTAAAAATAGAAAAATGAATTAAACTATTTACAAATATAGAAAAAATATAGAAAAATTTCACTATTTATCAGCAATAAAGAAATTTTATATTTGTAAATAGTTAGATATTTTTTCTATTTATAGTAATTTCTCTTTAGTTTTTGTTCTTTCTTTTGAAAATTAAGCTTATAAATACTATTTTCACAAAAAAAAATATTTTGTTATCTAGTTTCTACTAATATTTTTCAAAAAAACAAGTAAATCTTTGAAAACTAAAAAAAAAAAAAAAAAGTAGGTTCTTTTGATAGTAAATTGGTTTTTAGTTTTTGGTTTTTCAAAAATTAAGGTTAAAAATACCATTTTGTTCCCTGTAATTTGAAATTTATTCAATTTTAGTCTATATACTTTCAAATGTCCAATTTTAGTTTATGTACTTTTAGTAAATCTTAAAATTAGTCCATCGTGGATTGACCTATTGACCTATTCTCATATATTTAGAGAAAGTATAGGCAATATTCTCACCCGACCATCGTGAATTGACCTAGTAGTCAATAAGGATCACAACTTAGAGGGACTCAATTGTTCAATCCATGGTAACCACCTATCTAAGATTGAATATTTTATGAGTTTCATTGGCACCCAAATGTTGTAGAGTCAAGTAAATTGTCTCTTTAAGTTAGCCAGTCAAAGTGCACACAAAATTGATCCGAGCAATCACAGATATTAATGTGTTGAAAAATGAACAGATGAAGAAGCCCTAACTCTAAAAGAAAAGGTGGAAGAAATAGATGAAGAAAAACGATTGGTAATATTGAGAGTGGTGGAAGGAGAAGTTATGAGAAAGCAATACAAACACCTCAAAGTCACCATTCAAGTTAACCCAAACAACCAATTACAACAACAACAAAAGGGTTGCATTGTCAAATGGACTTTTGACTATGAGAAATTGAACGACGACGTTTCACCTCCAAACGCTTATATGGACGTTGCTCTCAAAGCAACCACAGCCATTGAAGCTCATTTTCTCAATCAATAATAATTCTAATTTTATTTCCACTTTCTTCTATGTATGTTTAGCTTTGGTTTTCTTTGTGTATTGATTGATAATAATGGATTGGTTTTGCTTTCCCTTATAAGTTGTCGGAGGACTTGGATTGGTTTTGCTTTCCTTTATAAGTTGTCGGAGGACTTCGATCTCTCATTCCTACCGTTATTGTACTAAAAAAAATCATCAATAATATATGATAGTGTGATATCAAAATAAAAAAATATATTTTGTGGTTTTTTTTTTTATTTTGTTACATTTTAAATTAGTGGATTCTAATTTATAACAACTTGCCTAACTTAAAATGGCTTATTGAGTTAAGAAATAGACTCGTTAACAATCTTACTATATATACTAATACTATAATGGCTTGCAATAACTTTACTATGGTTCTTCGTGTTCAATATTTAGTTTACAACGGACTTGATTGAAAATTATGAGAAAAATATCTATCTTTTTGGTTATAAGTTTTGTGTTTAGTTTCCATTTGGTCTTAAGTTTCAAAATATTACACATTTAGTCTTTAAATTTTGAGTATTTAGTAGGAAAAAAAAAACTAGGTTAAAAGTGTAAAATTTGAAAACCTAGTGACCAAGTTGAAACAAACTTAAATTTCAAGGGTAAAATTGTAACATTTTGAAACTTTAGGGACTAAATTGAATTCAAACTCAAAATTTAAGAGTTAAATGTGTAACATCTTGAAACTTAGAGACCAAACAAAACCTAAACCTTGCAAATTATTTGATTCTTAGAACAAACAATCGAATAATTAACCTTGCAAGCATTACTAAACAAATTATTGCTAAATAATTTAATATATAAAATTATTCAATGAAAAATATATTTGGGCCTTAAAAAAAAAGGAAAATGATCTTCCACATAATTTTACAATGATATGATATTGTTAACTTTTAACCTAAATTTTTATGACTTTGTTTTTTGTTTTGTTCAAAAGATCTCGTACTAATAGAGATATTGTCTGTTACTTATATCTTGATAATTTTTTTTTCTTTTCTAACTAATATAGAACTTTAGTTGCACCCCAACAAAAAAAATTGTGACACTCTATAAAAGCTCATATTCTCGATGAAATTATTTTTATTTTGA
Source organism: Lagenaria siceraria (assembly GCA_002890555.2). NCBI lineage: Eukaryota > Viridiplantae > Streptophyta > Magnoliopsida > Cucurbitales > Cucurbitaceae > Lagenaria > Lagenaria siceraria. Next base: position 7,185,636 of record CM016488.1, read on the forward strand.
TTAACTTACCTTTTTTTCCCTATGTTACAATCTTAGTTTCAATTTATTTTTTCGGATTTGAAAGTCTTTGACTAAATTACAAATTTGGTCCTCTGTGAGTAAGAGAAAATTTAAATTTAGTATCTATAATTTTAAAAGTTAAATTTCATTCTTATGAGTTTGATAAATCATTATAAATAATTCTTGTGGTTTGATAAAATAAGAGACTATTAATAAAGTTCATCGAAGTATAAGAATTAATTCTAATTTTAAATTATATGACTAAATATCGTTATCACTATGAAAAGTAACCAAAAAAAAAATGCAAAATTGGAAATTTTTTTTTGCTGTTGCATGCTATTAACTATAAAAAATTTAAACCTGTTTGGAAATCATTTTTTTTTTGAAAATCTATTTTTTAGTTTTCATTTTTTAAAACACAAAAAATATAGGTGTTTAGTTACTATTGTTGGTTTTTTGGTTTCCTTAAAAACAAAAAACAAAAAATATGTATGATAATTGTTTTTTATTTAGTTTTGTTATTAAAAATTAAAACAAAAATTGTGTTCATTTAAAAAAAAAACAATCAAAATAAGTTATGATGACTTTTTTTTTAGTTTTATATCTTTTTTATAAAAATAAAATCAAACTGTTTTTACGATAATTTTCTATCTAATATACATCGCTGTAAAATTATATATTTATATTTAAACTTTTTTTAAAAAAATACATCGCTGTAAAATTATATATTTATATTTAAACTTTTTTTAAAAAAATCATATTGATAAAAATAACAAAAGTGAACATATCAAAAAAAATATAAATAAGAAAATAGTTTTATTTTCGTAAGAGAAAATTATAGGAGAATATAAAAATAATGAAAACAATTAATGTGAAATTAATGAATTCATGTTAGTTTCTTTAAGTTTATTTTGTTTCCTTTATGGTGTTGAATGTGTGTCATGAACTGAGGCAGATTTAGTATGGACAGAGCCTCCTCTAACGTTATGCTCTTTATTTAATATATATATATATATATATATATATATATAAACCACATAAAAACAAAAACTATTTTTAAACATAATTTTTTTTTATAAAAAAATCTTTATAATTTTAGAAACGTTTTTAAAATTTTAAAAAAAATAGAAAATTCAACTCGATAATGTTGAAGGAGAAATTTTGGACCAATCATAAATCGCCACGTCATTTATCAAATTAATGGCGAAATTATAAGATAATAAATTGAGACTAATTAAATGTACAGTGTCCTAAATTGAATTTGAAACGAAAAATTGGCAATTTCGATGGTGCCCGTGTTTCCGTCCTCATCGTTGGATCAAATTAGTTATTTTTGTTCAATTAATTAATGTTTGGCTAAAATTAATTAAGTAAAAAAAAAAATAGACTTAATTTGACCCAAATGGCCCAAAGGGCCAAATCCAATTAGTTGGGCGCAATGGGTCAGACTCATGGACCAATCAAGCCCAAGCCCATCAGGCCCACCTGAGAACTCTATAAATAGAGAAGTTCTCCTCATTTACGGAGTTCAGAAATTTTACACTCAGAGAGCCTAGAGAGAATTCTCCCTACAATTAGAAGACTCCATAACTCCTGACGCTGAACCATTGGAATACATACATCCAAGACTACAACATCCAAGACTCCAAACCATTGGAATACACATCCAAGACTCCAACTTCACGTGCAAGACTCCAAACATTGAATACTACATCCAAGACTCCAATTTGCACTCCAAACCATTGGAATACATACATCCAAGACTCCAACTTCACGTGCATCCACGCTCTCCTACAAACACCCATCCAAGACTCCAAATCCACGTGCATCCACGAAGCGAACGCGCTCCTACAAACACCCATCCAAGACTCCAACTCCACGTGCATCCACGCACTCCGCTTCCATACATCAAGCGTACGCGTGCATACATCCATCCAAGACTCCAACTCCACATGTATCCACGCGCTCCGCTTCCATACATCAAGCGTACGCGTGCATACATCCATCCAAGACTCCAACTCCACGTGCATCCACGCGCTCCGCTTCCATACATTAAGCGTACGCGTACAGTTGAGAGAGAATCAGAGGATCAAGTACTAGAGATCGAACCACATCCGTATCAAACTTATATAAACACAAGTTCAACTCCAAGAATTAAATTTTTTCAGAAATCTGGTGCGAACAGATACCAAATAGATTCGGTTCTTAAAAACTAAAAACTTAAATCCAAATGGTTGTTATGTTATTCAAATTTTTGTCTAAAAAAATCTAAATTTATGAAAATAATTTTCGGGGTCTTTTAAAAAAAAAAAATCAAAACTAATTATACATATAGAAAAAATTAGTGAGAAATAGAAAAGTATAAACTGAGCTTTTTTTCTACACGTGTATATATTATTATTTTTCTATACACAACAATTTTCCATAATTTTCAATATTTATAAATAAATTGGTAAGTGGATTCTGAATTGGAAGTTGGTTTGGTGTGATATCCAATAATGGTAGTGCATTTGTGTACTCTAGATAACAAGCATGGTAAAAGTAACATGTACTTTTTCTATTGTTCACAGCTAGTGGAATTTTTTAATTCAAAAAAATATTCATTCTAATAACTTAAATTTGTTTGGTATTATATTATTTAAATCTTTATTTAGTTCCACACCTTTGGTCATGTCTAGAACCTACTTTAACTTGACTATATATGACTTCAAAATGTTTCTTCCATGACTTTATATTTCAAACAAGAGTAAATTAATATAAGATATAATAGTATTAAATATTTTATGTATATCAATCGGAACATAACTTAAACTAAACTCATTAAAGAATTAATAATTGACTAAAAGGTTAGAGATTCGAATTTTTACTTATACACGTTGAACTAAAAAGAAAATGATGGAAAAAAACATTTTGTGTATGATGTGTTCTATGTTGTATTGTGAGGAGGTAAGACCCAAAGTCAACGGGAGAGCCTAAGCCCAAAGGAAATCGAGGGGAGACATAGGAGAATGTGGTCTCAAAAGGAAAAAGTCAGAGTCTCAAAGTTTAGATGACCAAACAAGCTGGGAAATATAATATTAATCGAAAAATAACTGAGGTGCGCTTAGTTTGGCACCCTACACCTCAAGCACTGGAAACAACCCTGACATCACAGAATGGCACATTCGTAACCCTAAAGAGGAGAGTAAGTAATCTCCAAATGAGAGCCATGACCTTACTTCTTGTGTGCTTAGCTGAACTATACACTCTTTATACCAACTTAGGCATCAGAGTGTGGTAGGCTTGGTGTCACGGTCGGGCTTCTAATCGGCGCACCATGACATTCACTCGTACATGGTCAGCCTTAAGGGGAACTCAAGCCCCAATATTCTTTTTTCCATTCTTTTTGAAGCTTTGTCGAGAACTGTCACAACTAACCCATGGACATTTTTCCAACATCAGGACCACCCGGACATCCATCCATCCAGACATATCGAGGCATGAACCTTCGGCCCATGGGAGGAGGCGCAATGTTGGCACACCCGTGCCGTCCGACACTGTCCATGAGATCCCATTCTCAATGAAAGACGCCCGAGACTCTTGTCTCGCAACGCTCGCCACGCCATGACACATGTCTGTGCCATACGATAGCTCGCTTAAGCCATCAGACCCATGGGTGGTGGAGAGCTGACACTATGCCTCCCCTTATAGTACATTCTGAGCATTTTTCACCTTGGCACCCTTGCACATTGATAGTGCTACCTCGTCACAAGTTTTGTAGAGCATCTGAACTCCGATTTTCCATATTCCATCGATATGGATCTAACTCTAGAGCCGCTCGTCCAAACTCACGACGAAACTCCTTCTTCTGAGGAAACGGCTTGAGGCCCCATTTGACCCCCACTGAGTTTGTCACTGACACTGCCAATGGCACTGATGCTTGCCTTCTTGCTTAATGCTCAACCTGACATGGTTGCCCACTTATCTGGTGTGTTGGATGATGCACCGTCCTCCTCGGTCGCATCATGACACTTCTCTTGGCCCTTTGTCATTGCCAGATATGTCGACACTCCTGTGTCGCCACTTGCACTGTCTGCCCCACTCGCTAGTGGGATCACAATCTACTTACTTCAAGTACGATTGTGACACTTGGCACCACGCCAGTGTGAGGATCTTTCATGCATGTTAGTTTAGAAAGCAAGACCAGAACAAGAGAAGTGAGTCGAAGGTCAAGTCCACGAGGAGCCCGCGACGACAACAAATACTGCGAGATCGAAGCGCAAACACACTACATATTATTCATTTAAATAGGATACTTAAAGTTCAATTGCGGATGTGTAAGAATCTTTTTATCATCCATTTCGTTTTGTGTTAGCACTAAAATACTCATTTGACATGTTTTAATTGCTATATCATACGACATAGTTGTTAATCAACATAATTAACATGTAACATGAACGTTAAATTGAATGAGTTAACACTAAATATCTATTAGATACATTAGGATTAAAGTTAAAAAGAATTCAGGCACATAGTTGAAACTTTTCAAAATTTAAGAATTAAAGAAAGACAAACTTAAAAAGATGAGCATATATTTAGAATTTGAAAATGAATAAACATGAAAAGAAGAGAAAATTGAAACTTAATCACATTATTTTTCATTAGTTGGTGGAAAAGAGGATAGATTCGAATGTGGTTGGTATGGTCTATCTTATTAGTGACCCACCACTGGCCACTGGTTCGTAATTTGAAAGTGATATTTTTGGAAAATGACTTCCAATCCAACCCAAAGACATCATCATAAACAAATCAATTTGGTGTACGGAGCTTCCAATTTTATATAAATTCACACCCACACTCACACTCACACTCACACTCACAATCACATCACACCACCACCCCCAAGCCTTTACTCAAACCACACTTTCATTAATTTCACTTATGTCTTGTTAGTCCACATTTTCATCGATATTTCTATATTTGTCGCATGTTCAACACCGACATGAAAGATGAATTAACATTTTTGTTATATCGTTAAAAAAATTCACAAAACATACAAAATAATAATAAGCAAAAAAAAAGTCTCTAATTTAAATATAATACAAATAATAAACATATTAACTTGTCAAAAAAACGTAAAATATTTATTTATCAATTTGAATATTATTTTTCTATTTTTTTTTGTTTTATAATCTTTCTAGAAATATCTATTGACATCGATATTTTTATTAAATTGAGACATCGATATTTTAAACTTTATTTATACCGACAAGCACAATCCCCCCTCTCTCTCTCTCTTTCTCTCTCTCTCTCTCTATATATATATATATATATAATTCAATACAAGGTTTTGGATTCCAAAAACACTTCCAATTCCACAAAATATTTACTCAATTTTATTATTGTGTTTTTTTTTCTTTTGAAAAAAACTTAAATTTCATTTCGTTGGTTTGAGAATATATAGTTACAACTTTTAGTGTCAAATAAACGAGAGTTATTAGACATAAAAATTCAAATTCAAATGTCTACCAAATACAATATTGGAAGTTTAAAAATTTATTGACTACTTCTTAAGGAGCGTAGCTATTAGATATATAGATTGGATGTTTATGAATGACTATGGATTAACCGTCTATGTGACAATCAGGCCATGTAGGCACCTTACAACACCATCAACCTTATTACATTAAAGAGCGACCAATACAAGAATATCTATTGAGCTTTACCAAGTCAAGAAGGTGATGTTTGTTGAATGCCTCAAGACAACAAAAGCCTAACGAGCTAAGGTGTGTATGAGACCACTAAAGCACAATGGCTACTACCATGATAAGTTTAAATTTGCCATGGGACGGTGGTGAACTATGAATATAATGTAACTCAACGTTCCATTGTCATGGTACAAAATACTTTGTTCTACATATCACTTTGGTCTAAGCATCAACAAGCATTCTTTTGTTTGTTTAATAAACCAATGGTGCAACTTTGAATGTGTAGTAGGATAGACTTGATTGGCATGAAAAAGAGGGTTTAGGGTGAAGTCACATCCAACCGAAGGGAGGATAGATGATGTTCTAAGATAAGATAATATTAAAATTTTGAAGCTGAGATGTAATAACACCAAAGATTAAAGATGTCCATATGAATCTCATTCAAACTTTAACCTAATTAAATACTATTTTTAAGTCAATTCCAGGACTAATAACTGAACTAAGATACTCCACACTTGAGTAGTGCATATTTCATGTCTCTATAAATTAAACTTAGTAATTTCACTAACTTTATGAGTTATTTTTATTCATGTTTTTTTTCTTTTTCTTTTTCTTCTTTTTCTTCTTTTTTTTTTTTTTTTTTTTGAAAATGATGTTTCAGTTTAATGAAAGCACCCCAAGTTACAATAAAATAGAAATAATTTTAGTAAAACAAACAAAACCACTCCAAAAAATTATCGAGCCAAAGCTCACGCACGATCATGAAAATAAAAACAAGCTTGAACACACTCATTAAATAGGCGATAAAAAACATGACAATGGAAAAAATTTAATACTACGACAGTATAAAAAATTTGTATAGAAAATTATCTTGTGACAATTATAAGTTATCTTTCTACCTTCCAAAGGAAGAGTAACTATTTGAATGCATGTATGTAAACCTAATCATAATTTTCATTGATTCAAACATGTTTAGACAAAATAGTTTCATATCTCACCCATATGTTCAATTTTGATTCTCTTAAACAGAATTTAATAGACTCCTTTTAAGGAACTTCGTTTCATTCTTTTGGTTCGTATCCTTTCATTCTCGAACAAATTTGGTATTCCCCCATCAAAAAGAGATGCACGAAAAACAAATATCATGAAATGTCCAATAACAGCAATTTGATTGGCAACAAAAACTAAACTTGGTGCAAGGAAAATCCATCAGGCTTGAACAAAAAGGAAAAAGAAAAGGGCAGACAGAGATGAGAATTGGGTTAGTGACCCTGACCCCATTCACACACACTATTCAAAGGGTTTTGAAAATGACTCTCAATCCAATGACATAATCAGATTCCATAAGAACGTGGTACGGCGCGTCAAATTTCATAGTCAAATCAAATCACAGTTAGCCGCCACCACCACCAACAGCAGCTTTTCAATTATACAATTCCTTAATGTGCGGCAACTCCCATTTTGATTGAACAGAGACGCCTTCAATCACCACAACAGTTGTTTGTAACAATATAATATTCACTAAACTATATTCTAAGCCTCACCAATCAGCTTGATGATAAGAACATGAATTTAGCCAAACCCATTATCAACCACATAAACAGAATATCAAGAGTTCGTATAAAGCATAAAGCATAAAGCCTTTTTTTATCTTCTTTCCAGAAACTTACTCACATGAACAATACATGGAAAATGAAGAACTAAGATGTAATTTATTTGAAAAGGATAAATTCTAAGTACACTGTTTATTCCAAGAAGAGGAAAGGGGGAACCCACCCAACTTTTTGAAAGTTGAAACATGGGTCCGACAAACTACAACAAGAGCAAAAAAAACCAAATTGCCAAGGTCCACAACAACTCACCCAAATAACAACTAAAACCAACCTAATTGATAGCAATCACCAGCTGTTGTCGTCATCTCGCCATGCGGATTCAATGGGAATAGATTTTCAAATTCAGAGACTTGTTGATCCATGACTTCCAGCTCCCTGCGCCTTTGCGAGGGATGGTTGGCCCTGGTGGGGATTTTCCATCTTCTGCCTCTTTCTCTGCCTGTGGTTTCTTGCACAACATGAAGTTTCGAGCTCCGTGCGATCCAATTGTGTCCCATGGACTCAAGGCTGCAGAAAAATTTACAACAACATCAGAAATACGAAACCCCAGATTTGTTTTTCCTATTGTGAACAAAGAATTCTCAATATAGGAAACAGAGATCCCAACACAGAACAAATCCCAGAACAGAGATCCCCATCACAAAACTAAGGGGAAAATTGAGATAGAGACAACAAATTTATGAATAATATCACAATTTTCCCCAGCCATTTCAGATTGGAAACATGCAAAATGATTGTTATGGAAAATTGTTGCAAAACACGATTGAATATTGAATTACCATCTGGTCCAGCATTTGGGCAGTAAAGCTGAAAATCTCTAAGATCGGACCCAAGAATCGGCAGCCGGCCCTCACGCGCGTATGATTTCAACGCGGTATCAATAACAGCAGCAACAAGTTGCTCCTCGTTAACAATAAAACGAATAGGACCAGCACTGCCAAGGACATTGATGCTGATCAAGAGCCTGTTGCCCTTAACATTCTGATTCTTCTTCTGCTTATACAGCAACATCTTCGTAAATTAAAATAGCAAATTCAAAATCCCAATCCCTTCTTTTTTTTTCTTTTCTTCAAATTATATCCGAAACAGAGAATCGGCAATCGACGACAGCCCCGACAAATTTACCGAAGCTAACGCCGCGATCAAATAATCGAAAGAAAGAAATCGCAAAAAGTTTTTTGAGAACAAAAAAATAAAAATTCCTTGAAATGGGGTTGAGAGAAATAAAGAGATCCCTCAAGGGTCAACTCCAAGGCAGCGGTAGTACCAGCCTTCCTTGCAAGAACCAAAAGCGAAAGAAGAAGCAGCAGAAAGAGGAAGACGAGCGCTCGCCCTTGAATCCAAAAGGGAGCGCATGTAATTACTACTACTGGAATTTTCTTCCACCATTCACAACTCTTTCAAAAATTCTCCGATCTATTTCGGCGGATGGAAAGAAAAAGATCACAAAGTCAAAGAAACTGAAACAAGATCGTTGAATTGCAGGTATTCTAAAATCAAAGAGACGGCAAGAAAAAAAGGGGATGGAATCAAATCTTCAAGAAGAACCCAGAGAAGAAAATAGTGGAGGAAAATTGAAAATTGAGAATGGTTAGCGAATGAGGAAGAAGAGAAGGGTGGTGGGGGTATTTAAATGAAATTGATGAAGAAGGAAAATTAGGGTTAGGGTTTGGTTTGGGGCTGTGAAACGAACAACGAAAATATGTTTTAATAATTTTTTCTTCGCTCTTAATTTCCGTGTCGTTGAAGGATTCGAAATCCGCTACTTCTCGCCGACTTGTCATTCTGGAAAACCCCACACGTTAATTTAAATGGTTTTTATTTCTATTTTCCTACTTTCTTTACCTTTTTTTTATATATAGAAAATATATTTTTTTTTTTCACCTCTACATTTTTAGTTTGAATTTTGCCTCACGAATCATAATTTATTTTCATTTTTTCTCGTTGATTTTCGTAAAACCAACTAATGACATAAATACATAGACAAAGGAAAGAATAAAGTAGGGGGACCATTTAATTATATACATATATAACACTAAATATTTTATAATTTTTTTTTTTCAAATTTGACTTCTAAATTTAAAAAAATAAATAAAAGGATGAAAATATTATATATGTATGTATACCATACATGTATGGATAATTGTCAGCAAAGTTAATATAATTCAATAATAATTGACATGTACTTCTTTATTTGAAGTCAGAGCTTCAAATTCCCTTACCACATATTTAAAGATTGTGGTATTGTTTTATGATATTATTATAAAATTAATAATTCTTTTAAAATATAGATTTAATAATAATTGTTAAAAATAAAATTAATAAACACCAATCTTAAAATTTTGTAGACTAAACTTATAATTTAAACTATTTATGACTAGCCATATATATATATATATATATATATTTTTTTTTTAAAAAAATGAAAATTTGACTAAATGATAGTATCAATTTCACACTCATACAAATTTATGAAATATATGATAAAATTTAAATTTAAAGTTAAATTATCAATACAAACATAATTCAACTCACATAAGTTTGTTAAGATTCGATTGTCCCAACCCATATATTGTAAAAAAAAATATAATAATAATAATAACTCCCGCACACACTAAAATAAGTTGAATTTGGTTTAATAATTCAAATTCGAAGCTCTTAATAATTTAAAATACTAATAGTTTCAATAATTTACTAGTTTCAAAGGTAATGGCACATCTTTAAAAGATGGTTTGATGTTTATTAAATAACAATATCCAATCAAATTGACATTTCTTATGTTTTTTCTTTTTTTGAAAAAAAAAAGGACATATTGCTATGCTAATTACATGGTATCTCAATTCTCAACAAAAATAAAAATCTCAAATCAAGATATCACTTTCAAGTCAAGCCCTTGGACTCTGATCAGGATGGGCGGGTGGTCCTCAAGATTATTTTAATATAAGAAACGTTTTAAAGTTATATAAATAATTATATTATAACAATATTTTCTTAAAAAAAAAACAATAAAATATTCCTCTATAAGTATTCATCTATCAATTATATTATATTATATTTTATTTAGTTCAACTATAGTGATAAGATATCGAAACAATCCAATTTTTAAATGATAATTTATATCTTTATCTATCAAATTAAAATTTGTATCACCCAGTAGACTACTATAGTTATTATTTTGTCCATAACTTTTTTTAAAAGATTTTGTCCATAACTTTAAATTTATTTAATTTTATTCCTGCCCTTAAAAGAAAAAAAAACAACAAGAATTATTTATAGTAAATTTTTCTTATATTTATAAATAGTTTAGCTTATTTTTTTATATATTTAAAAATAATCGAAAAAATAAATGGATAGAAATAATTATATTCTGTTTTTTGAAGTTACCTTTAAAGATGTTAATAATAAAACTAGAGTAGATTTGTTATGCAATTTAACTATTTTGGTTTCTTCACGACAATATTGTTTTGTTTGAAAATTTCCCTCACCACCTTCTTTTTTTATTTTTAATTTCAAATTCTGTTTTATGACTAAAATGATCAAATTTAGCAAAATTTTATGGAATTTAGGTGTAAACTACTTAATAACTTTTCATATTTTAACTTTCAATCAACAAATCTTAAAGCATATGTCGTAAATTTTTTAACTTTTCTTAATTAACATAAAAAACACAAAATTTTAAATATATCTATTTCAATATATTTCTAGTTTTAAACAAAATAAAATTTTAAGATTATTTTAATCATAGAATTTAAAATTATTTCTTTAACTTTATTAAATTGAGGGTAAAAATATACACATCTCAATAATATTAGTTTATTTTGTTTTTTTTTTTTTTTAAATAATTGCATAAAAAAAACAAAACCTGTTTTAAAGGCAGACTCTTTAGTAATGTTATTATCGGATGAAGTTACAGTACAGCCCTTTCTTTCTCGATATATATTTTTTTCTTTTTCCTCATTTTCTCTCGCGCATCTTTCTCCCTCTCTTTTTTCTTCGTGCGTCTTTTTCAACTTTATCTCCTATGCGTCTTCTTCTTCTATGACGCGACTCGATGAGAGAGAAGAGTGATTTTGTGAGTGAGGAAAGGAAGAGAGAGATGAAAATAATTGTGAGTGAGGAAAAGAAACGAGAGCGAGAGCGAGAAAGATATTTTACTAAAATTTTGTGAGTGAAGAAAGGAAGAGAGAGCTCATTTCGCTAATTTCATCTGAACTTGACGTTAGTAAATGGTCATTTGACTTTTTGTTTTTTTGAAAATTTGGGACATTTAACATTTTCGGTCTAATTTTTGAATTATAAGTGTTGAGTTCAATTAATTTGGTAGACTGAAAGAAAGATATTTTACTAAAATTTGAAAACGATATTTGTAATTTAAAAACAAACATAATTTCAAAAGTGAAAAAGAAATAATGATCAAACGTGTACTAAATTCAAACTCATTAATAATGAAAATGATATTTTTCCAAAAAGGAAAAACGCAGAATTTATAAAGAAATCAAATAAAAGAAAAAAGAAAGGGGAAAGCGACGAAGACATGTGAAGTGATAAAGAGAAAATTTTCAATTATTATTTTTCCGCATTGGAACAAATTCAGTTCCATTCCGATGTACGAAAAGGAAAAACCCCTGTTCTTCACTTCTTCTTCTTCTTCAATGGCAGAGAGAGCACGTGGAGGAGCCACCCATTCAGCAGGTCAACAAATTTCGCTATCGATAATGGAGATTCCAACCCGATCCCATTGTCAGCGCTGTGAGTATTCCGTTTCCATTTCCCCCCAAACCCTAATTTACATTTTTAATCCAAATTCAAATATCGTCTGCTTTTGGTAATCCTTTTTCAATCTGGTGGCCCCCTTCCTCCGCCTGATAATGCTATCGATTTCATTTGTCTGGGTTTGATTTTAATTTCACTTTCACTTTCCACTCTACCCTTGAAATATTTTCTTTTATTTCTTTCAGTTGCATGCGCACCATCTGTTTGTGTAAATGCCTCTAAGTTATACGCCTCACTTTTTCAAGCGTTGGCCAGCTGGTGTTGTGGGTGTGGGTCAGTTTAGATAAGCTTTAAGAAGTTGTTGATTTTGTACGGTTAAAGTTGCCATGTCTGTGGTATAGATAGAGATGAGCTACAAATGTTGTCTGAAAGCTAAAATGGTTTGTTGTGTGTATGAGATCAGCTTAACTGGACCAGCGTTTGAATGGTGTAGAATGATAGACAAAGGCTAAAGTGATTTATTGTGTATTAGATCAACTTAACTAGACTAGTGTTAGAAATGTGTAAAAGAGAGACAGATGGTTGGATTGAAATACATTTGAACTGATGTTATAGTCAACTAATTAAACCTTTCAATTCATCTTCTCTCTACCACATGTAACAAAATTTATTGTATAAGAGAATTGTTCTATCTAGCTGTAGTGGGGATGTTTTAAGAGATGTAACCAAACTATGAAAACTAAATTAGAACTTTACAAACCAGATTGAAACTACGTACACATCACTTTAACTTGATACTGTAAAGGTTAATTTAGCCCTTTTATGCACTTTAATGAATGGAGAGGTGGGGGGAGAATATATGATGTGCCGTGATGGATACCCACCATTATGAAATTAGAGCCTCTCACTTAGAGTAAGGCCGCATCATGGCATTGGCCGTTGCCATCAGCATCTCATTCCATTCCCCTGCCTAGCAATGAATCAATTTCAGCCCTTAGTTTAGAAAGTAGGTTCCAGATTCATAGAATTTTTCAGTTTTTAAGCAACCTTTTTATATATTTTTTTTGGGAAAAAAAATCTGTTCACTTGCGTTGATATTTTAAACTATATATTCATATATTTTTTCTTTTGGTAAATCAGTTCTAGGATCATTCATCTAGAAGAAAGAAGAAATGCATTTTTGTTTTCAGAATGGTGTTTAAAACGTTTCATATTGAAAGTCTATTTAAAGTATATATATTTTATAAAAGCAGCAAGAACAACATGATTCTTGAAGAGAATAGTATTGTAACAGCATTACGTGAACAATTTAAAATTTTCCTTTTAAGCATGGTGATAATTCCGTCGTAAAAAACTGTTTGATGTAAAACAAACTATTTGTTACGAAAAATTTCAGCAGCCCAAATAAAGCTCATAGATAAAATACTCTTTCAGTCCTTGAGTTTTTTTTTTTTTCTTTTTCATAGTATTTATTTAGTTTTTAGAAAGTATGGTTCAACCTAGCTTTATATTATTTAGTCTTTTGAGTTTCTTTGTTTCATAAGACTCTGTCCCATGAAAGTTCAAAGACCAGATATGGGGGCTAAATAGTTCAAAAAGGGTAATTTACCAAGCTCTTATGATAAAAGCTTTGGTGTAACAGAAACTCATCATCATTCTAAAATATATTGTGTGGGAAAAGTGCAGCAAATCAAGGTGAAGAAAGAAGGGGGGATTTGAGTATCAGATAATGTTGGTGGTGCTTTGTCCACCAGCCATTATTTTTAGAGTACATTTCTATTTTGGATGGTTTATTCAGGGGAGGCACTAGTGGCCAACAACAGGTAGAAAATCAAGGACCTAAAAGCCTGAATATTTGGCCATTTCTACTTTATATTAGTTTGGCATTTGCGTGATTCTCTCTTCCTTTAATGGCACATGAATTCGGCAATATCCTGAGGCCTCTGCTCATCCTCCTCATTTTTCGTCTTCTCGCATCTAATATAGGTGATTTGTTGTGATCTCTTGACCCACCTACACACAAAACAAAACAGAGAACATGGTTTTTATTCCCTTCTAGTTTACTCACTTTGATATTTTATTTGGATTTGATTCTTACTTTTGAATATTGTGTCCCAGTCTTTCAGTTATGAAATTTTCTGTTTCAATCCTTGAACTTCGCATCAAATTATATTTTAATCCTTTAAGCTTTCGGGGTGTTTGGGCCTCTAACTTCAAGAGGGTGTTTGGGACTTCAAGTATAATAGTTGATGTTTCCAACTATTATAACCTATAATTAATTACAATATTACTATTATAACCCACCGACTATTATAATCACTTGTTGTAACAATCAACTCAACACGTTAAAGACCTCATTAATTCTTCATTAATTGTTTAACAAGAAGGTTGAATCTATTTCAAAACCTAACATGGATCTAGCTTATCAAATGTGGTGTTGTTTTCATGAAGTTGATAGTTGTCAGTATAGTAATATTATATTGTGTTTAATTTCTACTACTATAAATTATAATTACTTATTGCTAGGTGTGAACGGGAGCATTGTTTAATTGGCCAAGGCACTGGTTAATGGTCATCTCTTTTTTAGGTAAAAGGTTTCTATTTCATCCTCACATTTGATTTGCAACGTTGTATTCTAAAACAGCAATAATTGAAATAACTTGATTACTATGGGTCAAGTGACATGAATTGTGCTTTAAAAAAAAAAAAAAAGTGACGTGAAGTGGGCAGGTTTTCAATTTTATGGGTGAATATGTTTATTACTCTTAATTTAAATATAATATATATATATTTTTTTCAACTCAATTAAAATAATATATTCTGATGTCTCATTATAATTTTATCAATAAATTTTAACATTTACTGATAGTAGGATTAAATTGAAATTTATAAATGATGAAATTGAAATTTTTTCTAGATTTAGAAACTTGATTCTAGTTTTAGAAAGTTTTTTTTTCCTAAATGTTTTTATAGTGTATTTATAAACTATAAAATTAGTTGTAGTTACTAACTAAATATTAGGTTGAATGTCAACTATTACCAATTAATTAACGAATACTTAATATGCTATGAATTTTGTACAATACTATATAATTTGTTATATTTTATATTATAATTAGTCTAAAAAATAAGATAAAACGGCTTAAAAAACTTCAAATAAAATCACTTTGTGAATTAGGTAAATAGATGTTGAGTTTTTTCTTCCCTTTCTTGGACAAGTAATATTCATTAAAAAATTTATTGAGTGGAACCCAAGATATGATATTAATCATTATTATATATTCTTCATTTCAATAAATAAGTTTTAATATATGTATATACGTATATATTTTCTTAAAAGTGTATATATATATATATACAAATATTACGTAAATAAACAATACTTCATTGACATAAATTTTATTATTTTTTTAAAAAGTTCAACTGCAACCCACTACTTTGAAGAATATCCTTCCAGTATATTTATGTACCTTCTAGAGGCTTTTGACAGTTGAACGATTTTTATTTTTATTTTATTTTTTTTTACAGTCAATATACGTAATTTACTTTCATCTCCTACCACCGAAATATTAAATCTTATTAGAAAACTGTCACCGGTTAATAAATTTAATTTCAATACAAATTTGTTGATGGTTTAATGATATTGCCAATAAATTTTAACAAGGTTAATTTCTCATCAAAATTATCATTATTATTTTTTTATACATGTAAGATAATAATATTAAGTATGAGGACTAAATTGATGCTAAGATGTTCATGGGTTCGAGGGATCAAGGATAGTTTCCCTTCCCCGTTCTTGCTCTCCATGTTATTTTCCATTCCTATGAAATTAAGCAATTTTGTGGGGATTGAGGCACGGATTCTTCGTGGGGATTTTGTGAGGATCGTGTTCTCCATGAATTTTTTTTTGTCTATTTTGTTTTTTTTTTAAATAGTTAACTTTCAATTACTACTATTGAAAAGCATAAAATTAAAAAATTAAATCTCACTAATTTTTTTATACGATTAATTTAACATGAACACTGAATTTAGATGTTTAATTCAAACATATTAATTATGATGGCCATTAAACTATCAAAATTTAAATTTAAATATAATATTTATATAATAATAATACAATGACATAACAATAATTATTATAACAAAATTTTAAAAAAGTTCAATGGGGAGGGGTGAGGTATGGAATACATTCCTTGTCTTGTTTAGCTTTTGGGGAATTTTTTTCCCTTATTGCCTCTGTCATTCCTTGCTTAAACGGAGAATCCGTAGGGTGAAATGTACATCTCTAACACAAGTGATAAAGTATTATCATCTAATTACTGTTGAGCATAACTTAGTAGTGGTAACTCATATATGTTCATTCCTTTAAGGTTGAAGATTTAAATTTTCATGCCTCACTTATTGTACTTAAAAAAAAAAATCAAATGTTACTTTAATGAGTTAATTTTGTATTATAAAAATATTAAATAGTCTATAATCATGTTTAGATTGTCATGCAAAGGGTGTATGTACATATAACATCATTTAAATTATGTACGACCCTGTTTGATAACCATTTTTTTTTTTGTATTTTTAAAAAAATTAAGTATATTTTCTCTCATTTTCTTACAATGATCTGCATATTTCTTAAGTACAATAGTTGAATTTTTAGCCAAATTTCAAACACAAAAATTAGTTTTTAAAAACTAGATTTTTTTCATTTTCAGAATTCGATTTGGTTTTTGAAAATATTAGTTAAAAGTAGATAAAAAAAAAAAAAGAAATTTAGAGAGAGATGTTTACTTGCTTAATTTTTACAAACTAAAAACAAAAAACTAAATGATTACCAAACAGGACTATAGATCCAAGTTTTCAATATTTTAAAGGGAAATTTTTAAAAAAAGAAAAATAAGGAAAATTATTTACAGAAAATAGCAAAATTTTTAGATAGTTATGATAAATGCTGATAGAAGTCGATCACCGATAGATGCTGATAAAAGTCTTATCAATGTCTATCAGTATTTTTTTTAAATAGTTTGAAATTTTTTCTATTTGTGAAAATTTCTCAATTTTAAAATATTACCTCAATTCTCGTTAACTATATAGTTTGGTTCCGTTCTCACAACATTAATTGCTTCTTAAATAATTATGTATATTCATAAGTTGAAGAGGACGTGATATCCCACTATTTATTATCTATCTTTTATAGTAACGTTTTGTTTTTAATATAAACCAAGAAAAAGAAAAAGAAAAAAAATTAATTAATTAATTAATTAATAGGTGCATACATCGTGGCTGGCTGCATAATTGACCCAAGTCGGTGGTCCTTTAAGGATGTTTGCATTAATGACTCTTTAAAAGATTAAACATGTTTAAGTTGCGACTTTAATCAACATTACTAAATTATAAAATGTTGAAAAGGATGGAAGCTATAAAGACCATGTAATTTTTTTACCAAAATTAAGGCCCAAATTGGGAAATGGAAGACGATTAGAGACCAAATTGTACTTGTATTGAAAATATATACAAAGTCAAATAAAAATGTAGGGATTTTCAACTTCATCTTAAATTTTGATGTCGATTCTTTTTTTAAAAGGTAAATTATAAAACTACCTCATAAGTATGATTGATAATTACAATTATACCTTCAAATTTTTAGTTATAAAAATTTGGGCCTCAAATTTCTACCAATTTTAACACATGTATAAGTTTGAAGGTTCAATTTTTACAATTAAAAGTGTGAGGGTATAATTGCAATTATCACTATACTTTAGTGTAGTTTTTGCAATTTTTCTTAAAAAAAAAATTACAAACCTTTGTTTCATCCCACTAGATCTTAGTATCTAAAAGATTTTTTTTTTTTTTTTTTGAGGTTATATTATCTAAAAGAATACTTAAAAGTTAAAACATTGATAAGGATTATTATAATAGGGGCATTTTTTAAATATGGGGAAAAGTTTAGAGGTAACTTTTCTTATATAATTTAGGCTTCTCATATAATAAATTATTTTTTATTTAAAAGAGAAAAAGGAAAAACACAAGATTGCCTATTGTTTTAACCCCTATTTTTAACTTAAAAAAGTTTTCACCTTTTAAAACTAACTTCTTTTTTAAAAACTACTTTTTCTAACCTATTTTTTACTTTTTGAGATTTTAAGTGGAGGGTCCCACATGGTGAAATACCATTTTGTCCCTTCATTCAAATGTCTACAATATTAACTTTTTCTAATACAACTTTTCAAACCCAATTTCAATTTTCAACATTAAACTTAATTTTTTCATTTTGTTGTTATCATGTTTTTGACAAGTTTCAACCAATATTTGTGGTAGATTTGTTGTTATTTAAAAAAAAAATTGGAAAAAAAATTCTGTTGGCATTACTTGTAAGGATCGAAAATTTTCTAAAAAAAAAAAGTCTTACGTTTAATTTTCCTTAAAATTGAAAATGGGAAAAAATTCAATAAATTTCAATTATTACAAGAAACTAAACTAACTTAAACATACAGTAAAAAAAAGTGAGAATTAGGTAAAAAAAATAAATTAACCTAATTAAAGAATAAAACACCCGAATTGATAAAGAAAAAAGAAGAAAAAAAAGCTACTGAAAAATTTCTAAACTAATATCTTGGTAAGAAGCTTATTGGAAAATATCAAGTAAATGGTAAGAAATTAGCTTATTGGAAAATGGTAAGAAGCTTATTGGAAACTTACCAAGAAATTTTTTTTGTTAACTTAAGTTTAAGTTTAAAGAAATTAGATTTTTGAAACTTTCTTTTAAAAAAAAAAAAAAAAAAGTCAAAGTCAAAGTCAACTTTACGGGAAGTTTGACTTTCTCGTAAATTTAGCTTATAAAAGGGTTAACTTTACGAGAAAGTCAACTTTCTCGTAAAGTTGACTGACGAGAAGGTTGCCAACTTTACGAGAAGTCAACTTTCTCGTAAAGTCAACCTTCTCGTAATGTTGACTTTGACTTTACGATAAGTCAATTTTTTTTTTATTAAGGAAAGTTGAAAGAAATCTTAGTTGCCAATCTAATTTTTTAAACTTAAACTCAAGCTAATTGGAATTTTCCTAGTAAGTTTACTGGATATTTTCCAGTAAGATTCTTACCAATTAAATTTTCAGTAGTTTTTTTCCTTTTTTCTTTATCAATTAAAGTTTTTTATTCTTGGTTAATTTATTTATTTTTACCCAAATCTAACTTTTTTCCCTAGAAGTTTAAGTTAATTAGTTTAATTTCTTGTAAGAATTGAAATTTACTAAAATTTTCCCGTTTTCAATTTTAAAGGAAAATTAAATGTAAGACTTTTTTTATTAAAAAAAATTCAATCCTTACAAGAAATGCCAACGAAATTTTGTTTTCTAATTTTTTCCTTTAAAAATAACAACAAATCTACTGCAAATATTGGTTGAAACTTAGCAAAAACATGATAACAACCAAATGAAAAAATTAAGTTTAATGTTGAAAATTGAATTTGGGTTTGAAAAGTTGTATTAGAAAAAGTTAATATTGTAGACATTTGAATGAAGCGACAAAATGGTATTTCACCATGTGGGATCCTCCACTTAAAATCTCAAAAAGTAAAAAAGAGGTTAGAAAAAGTAATTTTTAAAAAAGATGTTAGTTTTGAAAGGTGAAAACTTTTTTAGGTTAAAAATAGCAATTTCCCCTCTAAATTTTCCCAAGTTATGTACTAGGTTTGTCTTTTTTAATGTATTTTTTTGAAATTCAGGGGTACTTTTTTTTTTAATAATAGTTTATCTTTCTCATAAATCTACTATTTTTTTTTCATTTTTTTTAAAAAAGAAAACGTCATATTGACTATTGCACATTGAGTAGAAAACTTGTTCTATTTTTCTAACTTATCACAAAAGTTTTGTAGTAGGTTTGTCTTTTTTAATGTAATCCATTGAGTGCATTGGATTTATAAACCACGGTACCAAAATTTTATTGACATGTGTTATTTCTATCAATATTTTGTGTTAATAGGTGCTATATTGATATAGAAATGAATTGACATTTTTATGATCCTAGTTTGTCTCGTAGAATGTCTTCAAATATATATGGAAATCTAAAAGGCTTTGGCCTCTCTAAAGGCTAAAATATATTGTTGAAAATTTTTTCATGATTGTATTCCCACTAGAGAGAATCTTATTAAGAAAGGAATCTATTTTGATCATTGGTGTATTTTTTGCAGTTTGCACTTGGAATCTTCTACTCATCTTATATAGAAATGTCAGGTTACCAGGGATCTATGATCTAATTTCCTTAAAACTAAGATCGATATTCTTTATAGTGTCTAAACGATGCAGAGTAATCAAGACTATTGGCATTGGCTCTTTACGAAATGCTAAGGAGATAGGTAAATCATAGGTAATTCTATTATCATTGCTTGGCAAATGTAGGAGGCAAGGAACAAGTTGCTTTTTGAGAGACTTGCGACTGCTTTTGATTCTATAAGGCGATGCATTAACACACACTTGCATGGTCCTATAAACAATAGAGCAATTGTGGGTGGAAAGGGAGTCATAGGGGTCTCAGATTCTAGCCCTCCAATTGAACCAATTGGTTGGCTACCTCCATGATACTAGTGAAAGCTGAATTTTGATGCCACTTGGAACCTCACCTTTCATGCTGGGGGTTTTCGATGGGTGATTCGTGATCATTTGGGGTGAGGCCGCGTAGCCAACATGCGTGTAGAGAGATCAAAGTTCTTGAGGCGCAAGCACTTTGTGAAGGACTTGTTGAGGCGTTAGCAACCAGATTCAAACCATCCAGGTTGAATCTAACTCTTTGGAGATGGTCAAGCTAAAATGAGAAGGAGTTTGATATACTCGAAGTTTCCTTTTTATTGAAGAAGCTTAAAGATTTGGATTGGGGGATGTTATTTTTTTCCTACGTTCGGCAGTCTCATAATGTTTTGGCTCACAATCAAGCAACAAAGGCCTTGAATGAGAGATTTTCTGACATTTTTCTTTTCCCGGATGATTTTACTTACTTATATCTTGTGATGTTCTTTGTAGTTTCTTTTGCTACCATATCTATTAAAAAAAAAAAAACATTGACATTTTTATGACTCTAACATTTTTACTAAATCATAAAAAAAAAGTTTTTATAAAACATAAAAATAAGCAACTTAGTTATTAAGTGAATATAATATAAAAATCAACATTTTAAATTATTTAAAAGTAAAAAATATTTATTTAATAATTTAGGTTTAATTATAAATATTCTCATGTGTGTTTGATAAATGATAAAATACATGTTGATAGTCAATTTAAGCGTATTAATAGGTTAGAAGTTTGAGAGGAATAATCAAATTTTCATTTTTTATGTTCTAATAATAACCATGGTTCAAATTAAAGTTATTAAAAACGTCAAATTGCAACACTTATCACGTTAAAATCTAATTTTAACTTATAAATTGTTTCCAAATAAATGACTTATAAAATAGAAAGGTTAATATATTATTTTGATTCCTATATTTTATCATCTATTTTATTTTAGTCTTTATATTTTTAATTGACTTATAATTTTTTTTGTTTTTGGGATAACATATGGAATGTGAAGTCGAACTTCTGATCTCAAAATTGATAGTGTTGATGCCAAAAAATGGATGGGGAGATTCGTCCGAGTGCTTGCAAGACAGAAACAAATGAGTACGGATGTGGCGTCTAGCCACACATACTCGGACGCTCAAGTCAGTCTTGTGTTTTTGAGTAACTAGAGAGTAAGAAAATAATAGATATTTTTAGTGTACCTTCGACCAACGACCTCGGTCTTATTTATAGGTAGAAAAATTTAACTGACGTAGAGGGTTATAACACCCTTCTTCAATCCATGTAACTATTGAGTTGACTGATTGAGCGGTTACGTCATTATTGGTGCATCACTTAAAGGCTTGCCCGTTATGAATATGGACGGTTTCAGCACCAGTTGTCTCTCCTAAGCTTTCTGCTTAGCTTAGGCTCCTCTAAACTGGAGCTCGACTCTCCTAAGCTTTCTTGTAGGCTTAGGCTTACCTGAGCTCTCTTAGCTTACCTCATGGGTTCCATTGAGCTTAAGCTCTCTCGGGGCTCTCTCGCGGGTTCTTTTCTAAGCTGGAGCTCGACTCTCCTAAGCTTTCTTGTAGGCTTAGGCTCACCTGAGCACTCTTAGCTTACCTCATGGGTCCCACTGAGCTTGAGCTCTCTCGCGGGTTCTCTTCTAAGCTGGAGCTCGACTCTCCTAAACTTTCTTGTAGGCTTAGGCTCACCTGAGCTCTCTTAGCTTACCTCACGGGTCCCACTAAGCTTAAGCTCTCTTGGGGCTCTCCCGCGAATTCACCTCCTCACTTCATGGAGGCTCTTCAGCTCACCTTCACCTCACTTTATGGAGGCTTTATTAAGCTCACCTCCACCTCACTTCATGGAGGCTCTTCAGCTTACCTCCACCTCACTTCATGAGGCTCTTCAGCTTACCTCACTTAATGGATCCCATTTGGCTCTTTAAGCTCACTTAGGCTCTCCCATGGGTTATCTGAGGCTCTTTAGCTCACCTCACTTCATGAGTCTCACTGAACTCTTTAAGCTCACTTAGGCTCTCCCATAAGTCGTGGCTAATTTTGCCCATAACGTATAAAAATTATGACGTTTGAGATTTATTGATTTTGGCATAGCCCTATAGACTACAGGTAGCAAAATGTTTGTTTGTTTTTTTTTTTTTTAATGTATTGTTTTGGCCATCCAGATTTGATACATTTAAAATTACCTTTATTATTGTTTTAAAAAAAAGTAAAACAAATAATAATTTATAGTCTTAAACTTTAGGAGTTGTATCAATTAAACCCTTAAAGTAATAATTGAATCAATTTAAATCCAGAATTTTTTTAAGTGTATCAATTTCCACCTTTTTCCAAATTTCATTAGATCAATATCATGTAGAACTTATAATTAAGTCAATTAAACTCTTAAATTTTCATAAGTCAATCAATTTAGACCCTTCATCACAATTATCTTTAAAAATCATTCATGTAATAATTTTCAAATGTGTGTCGACTTCTTCAAAGGATGGTTTTACAAAATGAACTATTAGAGCAATTACAGGGAGGATTTTCAAAGAAAATTTTATCCAGAAGTCTAACTTGACTCATTAATGAAAGTTTGGAAGTTTAATTGATACAATTATAAGTTTTAAAAAAAATAAAATTTTAATGAAATTTAATGAAAGATGTAAATTAATAATACTCTTATAAAAGTTTAAGATTTAAATTGAATTAATAAGATTTAAATTGAATTAATTATTAATTCATAGTTTAAATTGGTACCATTTCTAAAATTAATATTTTTCAAAAAAAAAAAACTTTATTAGCAAGAGGACGAAAAAATAATAATAAAATGTTTAAATTGAAGGGACCTGACCGGCGAAACTACAGTTTAGCGCGGCGACAACGATGGTCGACCACAAAGAAAATCCTGAGTTCCGACCACCCACTTCTTCAATCTTCTTCTTCATTTCTGTATTTCTCTCTTCTTTTAACTCATCGTTAGGGTTTTGAAACTCTGATTTTTCCACTCCGTGTAAGTCAAATTTTCTCTTTAAGTTCGTACTCCAATTATTTATATCTCATTACCTTCTCGATTGAGGTCTATTTTCCTCCACGATGGAACACTTTTTGGGTCTTCTCCGAATTCGGGTGTTGCACGGTGT
The DNA here is from genome assembly GCA_002890555.2 of Lagenaria siceraria. NCBI lineage: Eukaryota > Viridiplantae > Streptophyta > Magnoliopsida > Cucurbitales > Cucurbitaceae > Lagenaria > Lagenaria siceraria. The sequence goes on from CM016488.1 coordinate 7,209,317, forward strand.
TAATCTCGCTATTCGTGATTCCCGTAGCAGCGATCCTTATGTCGTCGTCACAATGGGCGAGCAGGTCTCTGGATTTTCATTTCTTACTAGAATTTTCCTGTTTTTTATGAGATTGAAGTGTGCTTTATGCTTAAGTTTCTTGAATCAGTGCATATTAATTTAGCTCGTTTTAGGTTTATTCATTATTCAGTTGTTCTCTGTTCCCTTCTTCCCCCGTGCGATCGTCCATCTCCTTGACCTAGATTGTTTGCTTTTAAATTCAGACTAACAGAAGAGGCTTGAATAGTTTTGAAAAGAAAGGATTAGAATAACTGATTTGATCGATATCACTTTGAAAAATGGTATTAAATATCATTTCGATTTTGAGTTTGTCGATGACCTTTCATGGGCCTAGCTGTTCTGAGCTTAAGAAGAGGGGGATCATCTGTGCATTATCTTTTTGTGGCAGTTGGAGGTTTTCTTGTTATTTTTGTAAACAATTTTTCTGATTTTTAGTTGGGTATGTTGCTGATTTGATATTTGTCTAAAATGGAGGCTTTTTTTGTATTTATTCGTTATTTTTCGATTTTGGGGATCTCTATACGATTGTAGGAAGTTCGTATCTTTGAATACTTATTTAACTTTTTAACTCTTGATGAAAAGTATGCTTCTGGTTTTGGAAAAAATGCGTTTTGTGAATGCTTGATAATTTATAATAACAGGAAACATTGGAAGAAGCAGAAAATCAAGACAACGGGAATTGTGTAGCCTAACTTATTTTCATTTTTTTGCTTTTCTTGAATCAAATGACTTTGGTCTTTGCTTGATTATTCTTTGTGCCATCATTTTTCTTTTTCTTTTTTGCCAAGGATAACAGGTAAATCTATGGTAAGATCGGTTGATCCAACTTACTCTTGGTCTACTTTTATGAGGTATTTGATTCGTGTGAGGGTTGGGACATTAAGCCTAAATTCAAAACATTGGATTGTTTTATCGTAGAGCTCGACGATTTGCTAATCCGATGAAATGATAATGTTACCAAGTCTTGAGATTCATCTCTCAGGATTATTACTCGAGAGAAATTTATAAACCAAACATACGACACACAGAATTAAGTTTCTAATGTTCATCTCTAAACACATAATTCTAGGTTTCCTAATTAACTATGAAAACTCAAGCTTTCTAAATAATGAACCAAAGCCCACCTTACTGATACTCTTGAGCCTTCTATTTTGAATCTTGAATGATTTTTTTTTCTTATTCTTCTGACATAACTCAAATTGGTGCAGAGGTTGAAGACCCGGGTGGTGAAAAATAATTGCAATCCTGAATGGAATGATGAGTTGACTCTTTCAGTTGCAGATCTCAGGACTCCAATCGGTTTAGTAAGTAATATTTCTCTTCAATTATTAGGAATAAGAGCTTCAAGCCAACCACCTGAAGAGGAAAGGAGATATATTCTATGTACAATGAAGAAAATGAGCATAATGAGCATGTGTAACTTACTGCTTTATGTGCTCTTGTTTTTCCCTTTTTGTAGTCAGTGTATGACAAAGACACACTAACAGACCATGACAAAATGGGAGATGCCGAGATCGACATTGAACCGTACATCGAGTGTTTGAAGATGGGACTGGAGAGCCTCCCAGATGGGTGTGTGGTTAAGAGAGTATATCCAAAAAGAACAAACAATTTAGCTGATGAGAGCCAATGTGTTTGGCAGAAGGGGAAAATTGTACAGAACATGTTCCTGAGGTTGAAGAATGTAGAGTGTGGTGAGGTGGCAATTCAGCTCGAATGGATCGACGTTCCTGGTGCTAAGGGTCTGCCGATTGGGGGTACGAGCCACTTCTGATTTCTTAACTGATGCACCAGGTAACTAAAAATTTCCCAGTTCCATGACTTGCAGATTATGTGAAATAAAATAAAGATGTTTGCCTTGTGACCTGAAACTGGATTTAGAGTTGTGGGTCTGTAGTATGAATACAACTCTGGATTGGGTGTAGTGGATGGGGCTGGGGCTGGGTTAGTGAAACTGCTCCCGGTTAGTGAAACTGCTCCCTGTAATCATAAATATTACTATGGTTGTTTGTTGGCAGCTTTTTTGTTTTTTTTTCTCTTTTTTTTTTTTTTTTTTTGGAGAATTTTTAAAAATAGAAAAATAAGGAAAACTATTTATACAAAATATCAAAATTTTTAGATAGTTGTGATAGAAACTGATAAAAGTCTAAGTTGATAGAAGTCTATCAGAATATATCAGTGATAGAAATGATAGAAGTTTATGGATGTCTATTGGTGTTTTTTTTAGTATTTTTGGTAAATAATTTGACATTTTTCTATTAGTAAAAATTTCTCTTTTTTCCCCTTAAATTTTAATTTTTCTATTTAAAAACTGAGGCCATATGAGGTTTGAGTCTTCACATTTTTTCTTTTAATTAGAGGTTAATTGATGAAAAGAATCACAGATGGGTTACTTTGATTACCAATTCTTGCAACTTGAAAACAAAGTATAAAGAAACTGTTCAATCAAGTTATTAAAAGTTAGAAGGCTCCAAATAGCGGCTCAACTGACATACATATGTGTTAACGATGAAGGGGTTTATACTTCAAATCTCTCTACCACTATTGTATTAAAAAAGAAAAAAAAAACATTCTGACGGCATGGTTTTAATTTACTATTCTAGTATACTTGAGTCTTTTTTTATAATAGTTAAATTTATTATTGAAATATTGTATTTAATCTACTTGAAGAGATGAGAATAAGTGAAAAGTTGGAGGTTAAAAATTACAATATTCCAATAATAAATTTAAATAAGTTATAAAAAGAGAAATCTTCACAAATAGAAAAAATGTTAAACTATTTATAGAAAATAGTAAAAAAAAATAATGATAGACATTGATAGACTTCTATTAGCATCTACCAGTTAGACTTCTATCATTTCTATTACTAATGGACTCTGATAGACTTCTTTCAGCGTCTATCACAACTATCTAAAATTTTTGCTATTATGGGTAAATAGTTTCCCTTATTTTTCTACTTTTAAAAGTTCTACTTATAAAAAAACTACAATATTAGTTGGAAAAAAATCACTATATTTGTAGTTTTTTTTAAAACTAAAAATAGCTTCTTATTTTTCAGAAAAATGTTAGAAAAATGTTGGAAAAATTGCACAGCCAACCTATTTTAAAGGCCCAAAATGCCAAATGACTCTGTTTTTGGAAAAAATGCTAAATGACCTGTTGTTGATATCACGGACGAGTGAAGTTACAAATTTGTCATTTCTTTTTCTCTTTCATTCTTCTCTCGATTTCCTTTTCTTCCATCGTCTTCAACCACTCTACTGACGTTAACACCACCTTCTCGTCCTCAAAACCCCAAAAGAACGCAATCGAGAACGTGTCGTTGCTCTGACCAACTATGTGCTCCGACGACTTCAACCTGTCATTGCTCCGACGCGATTTCCATTCCATTGTTCTCAGAGAGAAGAGAAAAAGTGAGAGTGAGAGGGGAAGCGGACCTGTGAGTGATGGAAGGAAGAGAACGAGAGCAAGATGAGCAAGAAGGAAAGTGAACTTGTGAGTGATGGAAGGAAGAGAGCGAGAGCGGGATGGGCTTTTCTATGTGCACGAGTTCATTTTGGTAATTTCATCCAAACTTGACGTCAACAAAGGGTCATTTGGCATTTTTTAAAAAAATTTGGGTTATTTAACATTTTAGACCCAATTTGTGAATGATTCGTACAAATTTCTATTGTAACTATTCATAAGAGAATAGCCCTATAAATTATATGGAGAAATGGTTCAACCCAGCCATCGATTGTCTTTTGGGCCTGGATTTGGGGCCTTCGAACTCCAAAAATCCAGTCATGTAAAATAATCAAATTATTTTTGTTAAAAATGGAAAGTAAATTGAAAGATAATTGTGGAATATGGATCCACTACATCAATCTAATAATTTATTTTTTAAAGTTCAAATAATTTCATGATTGACAATAAAATGTAAATGTCCCTACAGAAAAAGATAATGATGAATTATATTGAGTTTGATTTCATAATTCAAAATAAGAATATCATAACTATATCAATTTACACTTTTCTTTAGATTTCGTTTGACCAATATAAAGCTTATAACTTGAGTCGATTAAACTTTTAAATTTTGATAAACCAATCAATTTAGATTCTTATCACCTTTGAAAATTATCAATGCATTAATAAAGAGTATAAATTGATAAATTTATAATAATTTAAAGAGAATATATTGATATTTGTTTAGGATTTCATAATTCAAAAAAAAAAAAAGTCCTTATCATTTGAAAAGATTTTTCCGTGTAAAACATTCCAACTCGAAAGTCATAAAAATGATTTTGTTTAGCAATTTTTCAGAAGAAGAAGAATAAAAAAAAAAAGTATCAATATACAGAAATCTTTATCTATTTGTGAGGCGTGAGGAGAAAGGGAGATTTGATTTTGGATTACCTAATGCATATCTATGACACGTTGCCTTAAATTTCCAATTTCAAATGTAAAAATTAATTTTATTTATTGTTCTAAAAAAATAACTATTTTTAAATAATGCAACTTCAACTATAGCTCAACTCCGCTTAACAAAGAATGAATTGAGCTTCACAAAAGGGTATTTCCTTTGTTTTCTCGTCTTACGAGATTATTAATATTGTCACTCATTTTTTTATCATCTCAACTTTTGAAGTTAATTCAATGAAGTAGTTTTGTTTTCATTTCAATAATGAGAAATTTCTTTTGAGATTTTGAATACTCTAAAAAGGTAGGCTAGTTTGATACTTATTTTTGTATAACTTTGGAAATTAGATTTCATTAATTTGAAGGTTCATTGTACGTTTAACTGACCATTTAGATTGAGGGTAAATATGTAAAAATAGTATAATGATGAGGGCAAATATAAAATTTCATATAATTGTTGTGCAAGTTCAAACTTACATTTAGCCATCTTTCAAATTTAGGGAATTTTTTAAAAATAGAAAAATAAAGAAAATTGTTTACACAAAATAACAAAATTTTTATATAGTTGTGATAGATCTATCAGTGATAGAAATGATAGAAGTCTATCGCTGATAGATGTTGATAGAAACTTATCAATGTTGTTTTCTTTTTTGCTATTTTCTATAAATAGTTTTATATTTTTTCTCTTGTAAATTTTTTTCTAAATTTATTATTATTATTATTTTTCCTATTTCTATTTCTCACCATCGAGTTTTTAATGGGTTAATTATATGCTGCAATTTCCCTCCAATGAAAGTGTAAACCCAAAAGCCGACAAAAGTGGGCTTCTCAATTAGACAAAAGACTGACGATAAATAGCAAAATCTAAAATTTCATTTGGAAAAATAGTAAAAACTTTTCAAAATTGTAAAAATAACAAAATGATTATTTTAAATAAAAATACAAATAAACAAATACCTAAACTACCCATACACGCTCAAAATGATAAAACTAAAGTCATAAACTACAACAACTCCAAAAACAGGAAATACACTGTATTGAAAGGTATTCTAAAAGCTCCACCAAACTCCAAATCAAATCAGTGATTTAATTGAAATCAACCCATATCACATAAAACAAAAGTTTAACCATAACCACAAAACAATCTCATACTCACTTAAATGGTTGATTCCTCCGATGATCACACGGTGGCAAAGCTTGCGATCAGCGACTTCGTTTGTGGGTAAAACTTCGGAGAAAAGAGATCTAAGGAGAGCGAGACAAAATGATAAGGAGATGATATATGAGCTAGAAAGAAAAAGAGAGGAAGATCCATAGCGTGCGTCCGTGCGGAAGAAGGTTGAGGAGGGTTTGCAGCGGAAGAAGGTTGAGGAGGGTTTGCAGCGGAAGAAGGTTGAGGAGGGTTTGCAGCGTCATCAGTGTAGTAGAAGGTTGTCTTCATGCGAATAAGGAGAAGAATGTTGAGTTGAGGGGAGGGGAGGGGTGGGTGGAAGAAGAGGGGGAGAGCGACATTGGTAGTAATTAGGTTTACTTTACTTTTGTTTTGTTTTTTTTTAAATAAATTAAACTAAATTTTAACTCACAAACCTTATATAACAAATAAATAAATATTCCCTTAACCTAAATTAAAATACCTTATTCATTCTTTTTTTTATAAATTAATTTGAAATTTAAAAATTTAAAAATTTAAATATTTTATTTAAATTAAATTAAATTAAATTAGATTTAATTTATTAGATTTCAAAATTTAAAAGATATGAAATCCGAGAAAAAATTGAGAAAAACAAAAGATAATTTTAAATTTGAATAGGGAGAAAAATAAGAAATTAGGGAGAAAAATTAGGAATTAGAGAGAAAAATCATGAATTAGGGAGAAAAATTAGGAATTAGGTAAAAAAATCTTATATCTAACACAATTACACTGTATATATAAATTTCTAAACAAGGGCGAGAGACTGATTTAAATATGATAATAGTTGATACAATATTTCTAACACAAAATGCAATTACACTGTATATGTATAGTTTTTAAAAGTATGATATAATATTTCTACCAGAAAATGCAATTACACTGTATATGTATAGTTTTTAAAAGTATGAAGGATAGATTCAAGTAGATAATGGTAGGAAAAAAATCAAGAAAAATCTTAAATATAAATTATTGACAATCTTTTATTTATAACAGAAACAATATTTTGTTTTAATTAGAAACTATGAACATGATGTATAAAATCATTTTCTAAAGTAGTTATCAAAATAAGTAAGAAATTTGTTTATTTTGAATCATGTGCTATAGTAGTTATCAAAATCTAGTTTGAATATTGAAAATTGATTCAAATTAAAAAAAAAGGGCAAAATTTACGGAATAACGCTCAGATTCAGTTTTAAAATAAAATTTATTAGATTGTAATCGGATTAAGTTGGCTATTAATCAAGTTAATCAATTACATTGTATTTATATCTTGATTCTTAATCAAGTTCTCCACATACACTGTATTTAAAGGACTAGACATACGAATCAACTAAGGGTAAAATAGGTATTATGAAAAAGTAACCGTGTGCCTTGCACACGTTTTGCCATAAATCTTATTATTTCTAATTTTTGCTAAATATCCAAACAAACCCTCATTTTTTGCTATCTCGTCCAATTTCTCTTCAAATTTCGTTTGATGTTTTTTAAATCACTAAATTTAGTCAATATGTGTTTTTTAAAATTGTTTTCAAATCCTATAATTCCAATAGTGCAAATTCTGAAAACAACATTTTTTTTAAGATTTTCATTGTATCCAGATTTTGAAGGTTAAATTTTAAAGCGTAAAATTATATTAAATCAAGATAAAATATTTAGAAATATAGTATGTTATGTTATAAACTCAATTTAATTTTTTAAAAAGATTTTATTATGTAATGTAATATAAATTATATAATATTATAAAATAATAATTATATAAATTATTTTAACATCAATTATATTTATAAATAAATCAATAATAGTTTATGTCAACTAAATATTAGTGGGTAACTATAACTAGTTTTATGATTTATAAATATAATATCAAACACGTTTTAAACAATTGTTTAAATTAAAATCCAATTTTTGAATCTGCTACCAAAAACATATCTGAAAACATGAAATAAACTATGATTTCAGTGAATCCCTTGAAAACATGAAATACAATTCTAATTTTATTGAATCTCTTGTTTTCAAATTTCTATTTTCAAATTCTTTACCCAACAGGTCCTAAATTGTTCATTTTGATCCACTTGTTTTTATGTCGTTGTGTATTTAATCAATTATTATCGATAATTTAAATAGACATATGGCCTGTTTGGATTGACTAGAGAAAAAAATGTTTTTCAAAGAAATCATTTTTATAAACTTTTTTGATAAAATCTAGTTTGAATCGTTGCCAAACACTTCAATTTTTTCCAAAATAACTTATTTTCAAAATTAAACACTGAAAAAGTTAATCCAAACGCACCCATAATGTCGTTAGGTTAATTAGCTGGCTTGCGCTAAATAAGCTTATACCGATGGGATGGTCTGACAAAGATACTTCGGTGCTAAAATTAGTGTGGAGATGAGTTATTCTCTAAGTAGAGTATTTTTTTTTTTTATGTACCCTATGAACATAATATTTGACTATCTTTAAAAGAACCAAATGGGCCTAAAATGGACTTAGCAAGGCACCAAATAGTCAAACACAAATGCAATGTCTGAGTTTATAAAGGATACATAAATGAATCGATATCACATTCGAATGAGAGGAATACTGAGAATATGAAAGTATGGTCAAGAAAAGTTTAAAATAATTTAAAGTTATCACCTATACTAAGTAATAAGGTGCACATTTCTTTTTGGTGACTCAATCATATACTCTAAAGTTAAGCGCACATAGTTTAGAACAATTTATGTCTTGTGAGTTCATAAAAAATTTCCTAAGAAACATGTGAGCAAAGACAAAGTATGTTGAAGAATTCATGTTGAGTTAGTTTTCACTCTTAAATCAAACCGTTCAAGACAAATAAGAGTGACGTTGCCAGGTCAATGAGGATATATAATAGATAGTAACGTTTTATTATGATAAACTTTTTTTAATCATGCTTTTATATCCTTAGAATGGCTCTCGTTATATCGAAATGAAAAAGAGTTAAAAACTGGATACCTTCTAAATTTTAGCTACCACTTCAGCTAATATATCATGTGTGTGACTTGCTTGTGGAAGGAATATTTTCACCAATAACACATAAAAGGATTAAATTTGATAAGAAACCATGTAGATTAAACAAGATATGATTTGCAAAATCATAGTTATTTAATAATATTTGTCAGGAGTTAGGTGGTTCTAATTAAAATTTCTCATCAGTTCATTTTCCTTTTTTTTTTTTTTTAATTTTAATTTTTTATGATTTGAAAAGTGGTAGATGATTTCAATTGATAAGTTATGAGTATAAGAGCATCTTATTCAAAACCATCAACATATAATATAATACAATTTGGATTATATTAATACAACATTGAACCCTCTTCATTATTTGATTTAAATATGATTTTGGATCTAAAATCAGAGAATACTTAAAATTAAACTAATTATTTTAACATTTTAGGGAACCATATGTCTCTTTTTTTTCTTTTTTTTTTTAAAATTAATCTTTTACTGTTTCCCAATAAAGAGTTTATTTTTTTAATACTGTAACTAGATTTTTTTTTTTTTTTTTTTTAAAGATTTCAAAGTACTATCAATAAATCTCAAAATGTTTATTAAAACTTTAATAATCTAGTCTCAACAAATGTCAGAGAAGGTATGCAAAATAGAAAAAAAAAAAATAGGCTGAAAAAAAAGGGTTAAATTAAGTTTAATCTTTAAACTTTTAGATTCTAAATTTTCAAAAGTGACTAATAGGTGCATGAACTTTCAATTTTGTGTCTAATAATTTTTTAAGCTTTCAAGTTTGTTTTTAATAGGTATGTGATATATTCAATTTTTTTGTTAAAAAAAATGATAATTAATCAATTAAATAGAAATTTGAATTTTGTGTGAATTGTAATGGAATCGTTAAAATTTTAATTTTAGGTTTAGTAAATACATAAATTTTACAAAAGATATATAATAAGTCAAGGATCTATTAGATATCAAACAAGAAAAATTTAAATTAGAGATTAGAGATCTATTAGACACAAAATTAAAAATTTTAACATTTATTAGACACTATTTAAACTTTAAAACTTAATGAACAATTTTTTTTTAATGATGAGCAAAATAAGGGATAGGGAAAAAGACTAGTACCTTCAACATCTTGAATAAGAGCACATATTTTAGAGAAATTGGACGGAATGACAAATTTCAGGAGGTCATCTTGATTTTTAGCAAAATTTGAAATTAATACGATTTTTGGCAAAAGCATGCAGCGCACATGCCAGATATTTTTGAAATCTCCTAATTGCCCTTTATGTGGTTAGATTACAAGTTTTAAATTGTTGCGTAAGTGCAAAACCGTGTATCAATCGGAAATAGAAATACAGTGTAACTGGCATCATCGATTATGAGACCGTGCATCAATTCTTATAAGAAATACAGTGTATGAGAAATTGGACGGAATGGCAAATTTCATGGGTCATCTTGATTTTTGGCAAAATTTGAAATTAATACGATTTTTGGCAAAAGCATGCCGCGCACATGCCATATATTTTTTAAAACCCTAATTGCCTGTGTAAGTACAAAACCGTGTATCAATTGAAAATAGAAATACAGTATAACTGGCATCGCGGATTATGAGACAATCAATTCTTATAAGAAATACTGTATTTGGAATCATGACTTACACCATTTCAACCTAACCGATCTAGGAGATAAAGGTGCCATATTTTTCTCCTTTTGAATTTAATTGTTAGTTGCAAATTACAATTCAAATTAGATTTGTTTTTATTTAACCATTTTGAATTTGAATGGTTAGTTGCATATTAGATTTGTTTTTATTTAGATTTTTTTTATTTAACAAATTTTCTTTTATATATATATATATATATATATATAATATATATATATATATAAATTATATTAATTAAGTTTTTGTAAGTTAATATAATATTAAAAGAAGAAAAATAAAGAAACCTAAGTTTCTACCGTGTCGCACAAAGCCGCCACCCTTCCCTTCCTTCACGAACTTCCTCTTTGGGCTTCCCTTCCTTCACGACCTTCCTCCTTTGCGTGAAGAGCAACGTCATCATCTGTGTCATTCCGCTTGCCTGCAGTTTACCACAATCCATTACGCCACATCCATCGACTGCCTCACACTGTTGTTTGTGTTGAGACTGCCCCCATTGCGGAGGGTAGCATCGATAAGTGTCATGGATCTTCCTCTCTCATTCACTCTCTCCTCGTTTTTTCTCAATATCTTTTTTTGCTTCTGTTTATCCGATATCATCGCTATTGTCGTCATGTGGCAATATCTAGGTGAGTATCAAGGTTGTTTTGTGGTTTTTTGTTAAAGTTTTGTTTTCTGTGATATGGTTGGCTTCCATTAAATTAAGGATTATTTTGGATTTTGGTGGGAATTTTAGCCCCTATCGAGCAGGGGTGTTTGACGATGTTCAATTTAAATGTAATGCAATAGTACAGTATATTTGCGTAATAGTGTAGTGTATTTGCGTTTTTCTGAATTTGTTTTAGTATGTGATGCTTGGTTGTATCAATTTTAGTGTGTGGGTAATTTAGATATTTGTTAATTAGAATTTTTTAATTTAAAAATTGTTTTGTTATTTTTATGATTTTGAAATATTTTTGCTATTTTTCCAAATGAAACCTCAAAATTTGCTATTTGTCTTGTCAGCCCAATTTTAATAATAATAAAAGTAATTATTTTAAATGAAAAAACTACTAAAAATATTTTTAAATATAGTAAAATATCACTATCCATCCGTGATGGACAATAATATAGTCTATCATTGATATACAGTAACATTTTACTATATTTATAAATAAATTGACTCATTTTACTATATTTAAAAATAACTCAAAATCATGCAAGTATTTCTTTTAACAAAATTATTAAAGTATTCAAAATCCATATTGTAAAATTTAAGAAAAAACAGTTTTCATTGGTTAGCGACAAACAATACCACATGGTGAAATTCATGTCTCCCACCATACTTTTACATAGACAATTATATGTTCAACTTTTCAAGAGAGGGGATCTCAATTATTGTCTTTAAATTGTTGTTTCTTTATTAAATAAATATTATATTTGATAATTTTTTAAAAATCTTTTTAGCAATATTTATTAATAAATATAAAAAAAAAATTAAAAATAACGCTTCACATGTGAAGTGAAACGCACATTAGTGTTTAAAAACTACATTTTTTTTTGTCATGACTTTAAGCATAATTTGCTTCCCTATAATTGAAAATATAGAAAAACATATATTCATTGTTTCAATATTTTCATTAAAAAAAGATTTTTTCTTCTTTTTAAAATGTATTCCAATATTATTATTTTTTATTATTATTTTAAGAAAGAGTGGAGGTAAATGAAAGGGAAGAAAAAAGAGAGATGGGAGAGGGGAAAAAAGGGGAAAAAAAGTTAACCAATATAAATATAATATATAAATTAATAAATATTTTCAAGTCATTTAAAATTTTCAACTCAATAATATCTTGTCTTTTTTTTTATTAATGGACTAAAAGTCAATCTTAAAGTGTCACTTTTGAAATTTTATAAACGAAAAAAATCTCAACTTCAAATACTAGAGTATTTTATTCGAATTACTAATAATGAAAGAAAAAAATAATGATTTTATTTTATTTTTATTAATAAATAAACTTTGTAACATCGACTATTCAAACGTTATATATTTGATAAATTACTAATAAAATAAAATTTGGATATAATTAATATAAGTATTTCAAATTTAAAAAAAAGATTATTAATTGGAATGAAATTTTTTTAAACATAATCTTTGTCAACAAATCAAAGCCATAATAAATTGATAATATTAACCAAATTAAATAGAACAAAATATCATCATAATTAAGCATGTTTTGTCAATTTATATTGATTGTTAATTAAAATTGGAATAAACAAATTAAAAATATTTTGGGCTCAAAATTTTACCTATTTAAGTGAGTATGAAGTTGTTTCGTGGTTATGGTTAAACTTTTGGTTTATGTGATATGGGTTGATTTCAATTAAATCGCCAATTTGATTTGGAGTTTGGTGGGGCTTTTAGAATACCTTTCAATACAGTGTATTTCTTGTTTTTTGAGTTGTTGTAGTTTATGACTTGAGTTTTATCATTTTGAGTGTGTATGGATAGTTTAGGTATTTGTTTATTTGTATTTTTTATTTAAAATAATCGTTTTGTATTTTATAAGTAAGGTAGAAACCCCCTAATTATGAAAGGGTATTGATCTTAATAAAGCTGTCAAAAGATTCAAATTCTCCAATCTTAATTACTCATTATAAAGCCAAAAAGAATTAAAGTTCTTAATCAGATTAATACTCTTTAACTTCGAGAATTATATGATTAAAATATATGGGAAGCATGTGCAAATACCTTTTCAGTTCATTTGAAACTCATCTGAATCGATGCACATTGATTTGGTGCCTCCTCGTGTCTTGACATATCCCTTCAAACAAATCTATTTTGGTTTTTTCCACTCTCAAATTCTTTAAATATTCATCATTTATTTGGAACAACTTCTTCATGCCCTCTCTTACATAGATTATATTTTTATAGTTTTTTTTTTTTTTTTTTTTTTTTAAAATGCTATTTTTATCTCTATACTTTTAAAAATTATTTAATTTAATCGTTCAATTCTAATGCACGTACTTTTAATAAATCTTAAATTTAGTTCTCCATACTAGTTTATTGTTAATTTTTTTTTTAAAAAAAAAAAAACTTTTGTTATTTAATAGCATTTTTACTACAAATTTTGAAAACAAATTCACATATTGTATTGGAGAATTTTTAAAAATAGTAAAATTTGTATATAGTTATGGTAGACGCTAATAAAAGTCTATTAGGGTCTATCAGTGATAGAAATGATATAAGTCTATCACTGATAGATGCTTATAGAAGTCTATCAATGTTTATCAATGTTTTTTTTTTTTGTTATTTTTTTGTAAATAATTTGACATTTTTTCTATATGTAAAAATTTTCCTATTGTATTTCCATGAAAATTACTAATATTATTATTTAATCAATTTGGTAAAAATTAATTTTAAGGGACAATTTAATATTTATGAAAAGCACGGAAACTAAAATGAACAATTGAAAGTACATGATTAAAATTACACAAACTTCAAAATACGGAGACCAAAATGATATTTAAACCTTTTGTTTTATTTACATCTTAAGTATATTAATTTCAGTTATATGTTTATGTTAAAATCCAGATAGAGGAAAATGCACATGATCTTTACGTGACAACAATGGTAAATTTAGAATTTGGGGAGGAGAAGACCTGCATAACAAAGGAAAATGACTCTAATGCCAAAGTTAGAGTGGAAAAGAATAAAATGGGGAATAAGTCAGAAGTTCAAATTTTAGATGAAATTCTCAAATATAGAGTTATAATGATATATTTACAGGGAGAATGAGATGAAATTTACCTTTTTCCTCTTAAGATTGGATGAGATGAATTTTTTCCTTATCCTAGCCAGATAAGAATTATATCTGATTGGTTTAATGATTAGTTGCCTTAAACTCATATTGGGTGTGTTTGGAATACATTTTCAAGTGTTGATTTAAAAAAAAAGTCATTTTGGGAAAAAAATAGAGTGTTTATAGATTTTTGAAGTTTATTTTAAATGGTTTTTGTCAAAAGAATTTAAATAAAAATGTGTTTTTTCAAAAACATTTTTTCTCTAGTCAATCCAAACGGGCCCTTCTAAGCGTAAATTCACACTTTAACAAATTCTAAGAAAGGATTTCCCTTTTACAAAAGAAATTTAATGATTGATGGTAAAATTAAAATGTTAAAAGCCAAAATTAATGAATGGTAAGCTAACTTACCTGCATTACCAACATTATCTAAAGCAAAAGTTAAATTTTGCTTGTATAGTTATACAATTTGAAAGTCAAAAGATAGAAAGTTGAGATCGGTTATTATGGTTTAAAGTACACCAAAGTAAAGAAGGTTTATATTTATATTAATCAAATGATTAAAGAAAGAGTTTAATTAGTTGGTTTCTTTCTTTTTCAAACTTTTGATTTTCCATTCAATCTTATGGCTCTAGATCCAACTTACAAAGTCATTAATCAAATATTTCAACACTTTGTGAAAATCTCTTTGCCTTTTTTTTTTTTTTTTTTTTCTTTTTTTTCTCTCCCCACTTTTGATATATTAAAGTGTTCATAAGATATTTCAATGTATCAAAAAAAAAAGAAGACCCTAGAAAAAAAAAATAGTTAAATTGCAAATTTAGTCCCTATAGTTTGAAGAAAATTAAAATTTAATTTCTATAGACATTTGATAAAACTCTTATGAGTGGTTTAAAGTTTTATCAAAACTATAGAGATTATTTATGAAGTTTATTCAAACCATATAGACTAAATTCGAATTTCCACTATATAAAAGTTGGAGCAAAAGTAAAAAAAGTCAAAAGACTAAGGGGTTGTGGGTTCAATCTATGGTAGTCACCTACCTAGGATTTAATATCCTACGAATTTCCTTCATACCCAAATGTTGTAGGATCAAGCAGGTTGTCCTATCAGATTAGTCGAGGTGTACGTAACTTGGGCCGGACACTCACGGTTATAAAAAAAAAAAAGAGTTGAAGCGAAAGTGAACCCAATATATTTGAAAGAAAAAATCGACATGAATCCAACTACTCATAGATAATATCAAAGGGTATTATGGCCAATTTGAATCTAATTAACAATTGAAAACTAGTAAATCGATTATAGATGAAATCAAAGTGTATAATGTGGATCAATTAACTAGAATATCAACCAAATTTGACTAAAATTTTAAATCCTTAAAGAAAAATGGTCAAGTTCTTAGAACCCAAGTGAAGGAAACTATACATTACAAACCATTTAATCACATATTTATATTAGAAAATGGTGTTAAAAAAAATTCTTATAAAATCCATAATTAACAAAGTACATGAGATTGCAGGTGTTAGTAAAATTTCAGTGCAAGAGGGAAACAGAATGGAGAACTGAAAGCTAAAGCAGAGAAGAAAGAAACTGAGTGTTTGTAATAAAGAAAGAAAAGCTGAGTTATTGAAGCTCCACTGCCTCCCTTTTACATTATTGAATCACTAATCCAAAATACCCTCTCTGCCCCTTCTTCCTTTTCATCTTTTTTCTTCCCACTTTTGCTTTTTATTACCAATAATCTAATTAAATTTCACTTAATAATATATATATATATAGAGTAATATAGAATAAACATAAATACATAATTTTTTTTTTTGGAAATTTACCATTGAAAATTACAAAAGAGGCCTTGAATACCCACCAAAAAAGAAAAGGAAAAAAAGAGAGAAGGGGGGGAAGGTAAGAGTGACAGGCAAAAGTGAAAGGTGAGGGTGAAAGGCACATTTGTGAGTGGTGGGTCACCCTGTCAAGGTGACAGACAGTGCTGAGATAAGATTGCTCGTTGTTATTGCTACTCACTGTTTCATTCGGGTGTGAGGTAAAAAAACAAGTGGGGAATTTTTTAGTCGACCTCGGTCCACTGAGTTGACCCGGATCGGGGTGTTTTGAATCGGTCTTGTGAAATTTTGACTCAGTGAGCAACCACCGGGTTGTTGCCAAGTTTCCAGGCGGAGGTGGCGATGAGGGGGCGAGTGTGCCATCCAAGCATTAGTGATCCGTTGTTTTCTTCTACCCGGTAGCCTTCTCCGCTGCCGAATAGGGCGAGGAGCATACTCGCTTGCTTGAATGCGTTTGAGCCAAGGTGGATGGGTTCGAACCCGGCGGAGGACAACCGAGTCCGCCACTGAGTCAAGGTCTCGTGACGTTCGACTCGGTCGGCGCCTTCACAAGCCACTACGTTGCAAATTTGCTTCCCAAGGTACATTTCGGACATGATCTTGTCCTGGTTGTTTGGGGAGCCCTCCAACGAGTCAAAAAGCGTCGAGTAGTAATGAAGTGACTCAGTGAACCGGTCGACGAAAACCGGACCGTTGTGGTTCGCTTCCTGCTCCACCACCGTTATGATCTCCGGCTTCATCTGCTTGACCACCGACAGAACCTTTTCGAGGGCACCAGGGCGAGCCAGTAGCTTATGCAGCTCGAACACTGAGTTCACCACCACCGACTCCACCTCGCTCGGGCGGAGCTCCAGCATCGATGCGTCCAGATCCGCCAAGCTATTCGCCACAAATCCTCTGTACTCGAACTCCACATGGATAGCTTCGGCCAATTCAGCTAGTTTCCAGCCCACTTCTTGGAGGTAATCTGAGTTATCAGGCGCCGGAGGGCCAATTCCGGTGAGGCGGAAGGCTGGAGGACCGTTGGGCCGTAGAGCTAGGGCTTGAATCAGTGCTGGCCACTGCATCCCTCGGTTCATCGAGAAATCGATTACGTGAACACGCTTCTTCCCTTCGAAGGCTTCAAGAATCGCTTGATTTGCGGTGAAATGTGCGAATTTCAGATAGGGACAGCTCTCGTAGAAATGCATCTGAAGCCTATCGGACACTGAATGATCGAGGGGATTCTCAGGGCAGAGCCTGTAGATTCGGCGTGCCAACGCTTCGGCGAAGAACGTGGCGACCTTCCTCATCGCTCCGGCTTGAGAAACCGCCAAATAACCGATTCGCTTCACCAGAGCCTCCGCTAGATTCAGATTGTTCTGCTGTACGGCTTCGGCACAGGCCATCAGGGCATGAACAAGTTGAATTCCGTTCTCCTGCGAGTCGACGAGGACGACGGGGCGAGTTACAGAATCGGAAGCCCCAATCGCCGAGGTGGAGAACAAATCCGAGTCCGACTCAGAGGATTTCAAACGCTTATTCTCTCTCGGTGAATAAATCGCACTGCTGGTGATAGCTTTAAGGTCGTAATCAGAACTAGAAGATTCCTCGAAAATCCGGCTGCTGGTTTTCCGTTGGGGGTCGTAATCAATGGAGGTGATGGTGGAGGATTCCGCCGGAGCTAAAAACGACGATTCATCCAGCTGCGAAGGAGGTGGCAGCGGCGCAAAATTAGGCGTCGGATGGAGCTCCGTGAGCATACTCTCAAGCCAAGTTGACAGATCAGAGGGATTATAATGAACAGTGTCAAAAGCGAGATGCGAAAGGCCAGTATCCTGAACTTGACACATAGCTTCTTCAAGTTGTTCGAGCTTCTGAGCAACTTCCGCCATGTCCGACGACTTAACCTTGTAACCCAAAACAGCAAGAAGCTCATCCATTCCTCCATCGAGCTGTGCTTCCTCCTCCCAGAGCTTAGCCTTACCAGTGTTCAAATAACTCTCCCCATTAGGGACGGCAGCCATGGAAAGCGGCTCCGGACGGGGATGAAGATGGTGATGCTCCCTCTTCATCTTGACTTTCGACGGCGGCGGAAAAAAAAAAGGATTGTTTTAGGCGGTGGAGAGTGGGTAGAAAAATGGGTGAGAAGAAGGAAAGAGAATCAAAAGCTTAGAAAATGAAAAATGGTGTGAACCGGCATCTTCTGAAATGATTGAATCACCTTCTCGCGGCCTGTTCTGCCCTACATAACAAGAAGGAGACCAATTGACCCAAACGGCCCCCCGTCAACGTCATTTCTAACGTCTGTCAAATATATACGAACCACACCCCACTAAACCAGCCGTCCAATCTGACGCCGTCGTTAAACGACGTTTAGCCTTGCAATCCTCGCCCAACAATTTTTTTCGCTCTCTCTCTCTCTTTTTTTAATAATTAAATTATTCCTAAATTTCGGGGGGGGGGAAATAATACCCTTCAACCTCAAGTCATTTTTTCTTTTTTAATTTCTTTTCCGAGACTTGGATAAGATCTTTTATTAATTCTTTGTTATTTATAAATTTGACGTAGAAATTCTATTATTTATATCTTCCTCAAGTAATCTTGACATGCTCATCTTATTAACTGAAAGATTAGCATTTATTTTTTAACCTTAAAAATTATAAAAAATTAATTCAACTTTTCATTCTAATAATCGTTATTATATATGAATATTCTGGATAGTACTTTTATTTGGAGTTTAAGTTATATAAATAAATGTACTTATATATTCTATTTTGTGATGGGGGTAAAAAGTATATAGATATATTATTATTATTATTATTATTATTATTAGATTTTAGGACGTTTTCGTTTAAAATGGTTGAATGGGCCGAGGGCCCACTGGTTTTCTGACGTACAAGGCCCAACTCAGCTGACACAGCGCACTACGGCGACGCCCCCACACCGTTACCATACCTCCAAAAGCCTTTCTTTTTTTTTTTTCTTTAAAGTTACGCTAGTACAACCTGTACTGGATTCCAGTCTCCCTCCCTCTGATTCTTACACGTGTTCCTATTCTCTCCTGTGGGCCCCTCCTCCCTTCGTGATTTTTTTTTTTTTTTTCCTTTTCTCCATCAATTATTATTATTTTTTTATCCTCTTTGCTATAATCGCAACCTCTCACTTTTCAAGGTGAATTTTCCAACTTTTACTCTTCCCAATTTAGTATTTTATTTTCCCCCCAAATATCCAACTTACATTTTTATATATGCATTTTCCCCTCATTATAATTTTTAGTTCTTTCTACTATATCCTTAATTTAAAAATAATTAACTATTTAGTCCCTAACGTTATAACAACAACTAAAAATATTCTCTTTTTCTTTTAAACACAATTTCATAAATCGAAATTAATAGACAAACATAAATCAACAATCAAATCACTTTCTTTTAAAGATCAGAAATAGCAAAATCTAAAAAATACCATTCCAGAGTCAGTCTAGAAGAGGAAGCCAAATAAGTTACGTTACGAACTACTTTGTTTATAATCTATCTAACTATGCTTTAAAATATTTCATCTCCATCTTTGTTTTCATCCTTCTCTTATTATCATAAAAATTTTGAAAAATAAAAACAAAAGATATATATTCTAATTGTATTTTGAATTTTACAAATTTAAGTGAGTACAACCTTGAAACTGTATATATGTACTATTTTATAAGTAAATATAATAATTATATACTTGAATATACCATACAACAATTTTTTTTAATAAAATAATGAAGATTTTAATTTGGTTCCTTGTCCAAGAGCAAAGCTCCATTTAATATTTTATAAAATCATACCTCAAAATCACAACCTTAGGCTTAGAGAAATCAATCAAGTAGGGATGCAGCAATCTCCACAAAAAAGATTCCTTTTTTCATACCAATCCTCTTCTTGCCCACTTCACAAATATTGGTCTATCTATATCTCTATTTCAAAAGGTTGATACCTATGTATCTATACCCTTCTACTCATTTTAGAGCTCATGTGAATTTGACTATCATATAAATATTTTTAAATCTTTTTTTTAAACTATATGTTTATAAAAGTTTTATTAATATCTCGATGAAAAGTTTTATTAAATTCAAATACAAGTACTAAGGAGTGTTTGAGATAAAGAGTGAAATCGTGAAGAGTAAGAAGTTATAAAGTCTAGCTAGTTGTGAATTTCTGGGATTCATAATATAATAGTTGATAAGATATAAAATTGATGTTTTTTTAGTAATGGGACCCACCAACTTCTTGGGCCCAACATGTAGTTTACAACTCCTTGCTTCTCCACTCATACTTCCAAAATCTTTAGTCCAAACACACCCAAATTTCTAACTCAAGTAGGCATACATGTATCCCTCGATTTTTGGGTCATAAGCTTAACTCTTCTCATTTGCCACACTGTCACTTTTGGGTGTTGTTTCTATTTGGTTATTAAGTTTAAAATTGTTACACTTTTAATTCTTAAATTTTGAATTTTATTTTAATTTAGTTTTTAGGTTTCAAAATGTTACAATTTTATCTTTGAGACTTGATTTTTGCTTCAATTTGATCTGTAAGTTTCAAGATTTACACTTTTAACCTCAATTTTTCACTAAATATTCACTATTAGGGTTTAGTGTCAATGTTTATTAATTCATTTAAAAGAATTAAAATTGATTAAGTTTGACTATTTTTTTCGTCACTATTAAAATTAATTTAAATTAATTACTTGGCATTAATGTAAAAGATTGGAAGTGAGTATTTAGTGAAAAATTGAGGCTAAAAGTGTAAGTCTTGAAACTTAAGGACCAAATTAAAACAAAACTAAAACATCAAGTGTAGAATTGAAACATTTTGAAACTTAGGACTAAATTGAAATCAAACTCAAAACTTAAGGATTAAAGTGTAGTTTTTTTAAACTCAAGGACTAAATATAAACTAGATCCAAATAGGGACCAAAAAAGTACTTTTCTAAAAAAAAAATCTTCTTTAATATTATTTTTTAAAAATAAAATAGTAGAGGTTAACTACTATTTTAGCCTTTATATTTTAGGTCTCATTCTATTTTAGTCCTACATTCTCAAATATTTAAATTTAATCTAGGTCAATAAATATTAAAATTAGCCATCGTTCTTAATTGAAAGTTAATTTTGTATCAAAATTGGCTATAAAATAAAATTAATTTTTACGTATAAAAAGACATCGTGTGAAAATATTTTCAAAACTTATAACATGAAAGGATAATAAAACCTAAATTCTCGTCTTTAGATGAAAAAGATAAATAAATTCTATTGAAAAGTTAATAATAAACTAACAACAGAGATGCTCGTCTCAAGATTTTTCAAAAGTATAAAAACAAAAATAAAATATTTATTGTACAGAAACTAAATCAGATCTAAAGTAATCACAAAATATTTTTATAAATATATTCTCACGTATTCAAATGTATAAGGGAAAAAAAAAAGTTGGGAATTGAAACATCGATTATCATAAAAGTAGTTCTGATAGTTTAATATTAAAAAATGAAAAAAGATGAGTCCACGAGTGGATCTAATTATTCAGCATCAATAAATAATTTAATTTTACATTTATATAATAATATACCTACATTAGTTTTTGTAAAAGGAAATTTTTCATCGATAGAAAAAATATTAAACTATTTATACAAAATAGTAAAAAAAAAATACATTAATAGACATTGATAATTTTATCATTTCTCTCACTGACAGATCCTAATAGACTTCTATCAACCTCTATTCATAATTTGATGAAATTGAAAATTTATGGTAAAAATTGATACAATTGGATAAGATTAGGAGTAAAAGTTATGTTTTGAGCTAAATTAAATTATAGAAAATACCTATGAACTTTGTACTTTATTATCAAAAATACCCTTGAACTTTCAAAAAGAGTTTAAAAAATATATTACCATTAGTTTTTTTTAAAGAACTTTTAGTTTTTTGTTTAAAAAATACATCTGAACTTTCAAATGTTTTATTAATACCTTTAACTTTTAAACAAAGTTTTTAAAAAATACTCTAACGGTTTGTTTACAGACACACATTGTTAGAACATCCTTTCAAAAATACAATTGAACTTTCAAATGTTGCATTATTACCCTTTAACTTTTTGCAAAAAAAAAAAGTTTTTAAAAAAATATCTTTACATTATGGACAAAACCGTTCGGGTATGTACCCATCACCTCTCTCTTCCATTTTTCTTCCCTTGCTTATTCAAGTTTTTTTTTTTTCATTCCTCAACCTCTACAGCTTTTCTCATTTTTTTTTTCCCTCTCTTTTAAGTATCAAAACTTTTAATAAACAAAATAATCTTTCTCATTTTGCATGTCCAAATATAAATATAACAAATCTCAACAACTAAATAATAACTTTTTTGAAATTATTTCGAGCTAGAAAATAATTAATTTAAAAACAACTTAAATTTAGTATTGCATATATTTTTTTTTCTTTTCCCTCTCAATAGGTATCCTCAAAATTATGACTCGAATTCTTACTATGTCTCTTTTTGTTTATTAAATTTAAGCATATTAATTTATATTCAACTACTAACATACAACTTAATGGTAAGATTATTTTTTATTTTTAAAAAAAAAATTTAGACCATTAATGAAATTTTAAGATCAGGGGTATTTTAAAAAAAAGTAAAAGTAAAAGTATTTTTTTTAAAAAAAAAAACTAACGATTAGAATATTTTTTAAAAAATTAAAAATATTAATAAACTTTTAAAAGTTGAAAAGTATTTTTAAAGTGTTTTGTATTTTCAATAATTTAGCCCATTTTTTCTTATTTAAAATCTAAAAGTGGTTATTATGAATTTAACGTTTTCAATTTAGTTTAATGAGATCATACAAATCATCCATTATTTATTTTATGGATTAAAATAATTGAAAATAGTAATAATCAGTTTAGTAATTAGAATATTATTTATTGGGCATGAAAGAGGCCTTGCTCTCGTCTTCTCTCCACCATTATTGTCAACAGCATATTCTTCCTTCCTTTTCCAATCGCTTTCGCCGGCCTCTTATAAAGATTTTCCCCCTTTTCTATTTTATTTTATTTTTATGTATTTTTTAAATTAAAACTTTTACATTTAATTTCTTAATTAATTCAATGAGAAATATAAATATTTAGCTACCTTTTCAAATTTTAAGCAACCGTTTTTTTTTTAATTTTTTTTATTTTGAGATTTTGAATTCTCTTTTTGTTTAATTTAATTATTTATATGTTTTGATATTTTCCATTATGATGTTACATCCCCATAATCTAATACGTATGATTTGTTAATTTATTTAATGTCATTGTCATACCATTAAATGAAAAGGTATAAGATAATATTTTAATTTATAGACGTTGTATAGCCTTTTTAAATTCAAATTTTCGTTGTTTTTATATTTCATATAGAAGAACGTTGTTGTCACTTTAAATTGTTTTAGAAAAGTTGATGAAATATTTGATAAGATTGGAATTTGGTGGTGTAATATTGCGTTCAAGAGTATTAAGGCAAATAAAAAGTTAAGTAAGAGTAATAGTTGATTAAACAAAATTATGGTAAATACACTATCTTTTCCATTGCTTCCTACATTGGAAAACAATATTAGAGGATTTATTTTCTTAAAAAGAAAATTCCAGAATTGTTTTTTTCTTTTACTATATATATATATATATATATATAAAAGGAATTTCTGGTTCTAAATTTATCCCATCTAAATCACCTTAATTATATTAAGTTGGGTTCTATATGCAATCTTAAATTTCAACGTGTCAAAAAATCATCATTAAACAAGAATATGACATCATTCAAGAGCACGATAATTATTTTTATTAATTCAACAATATGTGCAGTTGAGATGATGACTACGATCTTCATCCACTCATTGTTACCACGAATTGATTGGTTACTAACTTATAGATATAACACATGTAAGTTATCAAATTGAGAAGAATTCATATCTTAGTAACCCTCTTATCCTAACCCTTTCATCACAATTCAAGTTATAACGTTCGACATGTTTCAAAAAATTCAATTGATCCTCTTGACTATGGCTTTAACAAGTTTTCTTAATTTATACAAATTAAATGTAACACTCAAGTTCAATGAATCGAGATCATATCTCAATGAGAGGGATTTTGCGAATATGAAAACGTAGTTAAGAAAGGTTAAAAAAAGAATTGATAACTACTACTTATACCAACAATACACCTTCCTTTTGGTGGCTCATTCAAAAGAAATCTAAAGCTAAATGTGCTTAGTTGGGAGCAATAAATATTGGGCGACCTCCTGAAAGTTCTCATAGTGCAGGGGATGCAAGAGAACGTGGGGCCATCAAGTGTCCCATTCGAATTTTAAATTCTGGACCTAGGACTTTACATTACGAGTTGGAGAACGAGGTAAAAAATGGTTGCGTGTGGAGTTAGAGGGTTTAGCTAGTGCACATGGCGTACTTACTTCTATAAATTCAACTTGATGTGGAAAAGTTTGGATATGAAGTGACTACTAGGTCATCATTGATTTATCATACCAAATTAGCTAATTTTAGATAATCAACGTGTTGTACTTAGTTTTGAAATTTTACACCTAACAATTAAGGAAATTTAATTTAATCAAATAAATTCAAATATCATTTCAATGATTTATGTATTTTATGTTTTGTTCTATTTTAAATTTAGTTTTTATTGTTAGTTTGAGATTAATCTTTTTTTTAGGGTAGTTGGTAAAATAATAATTATAATTTTTCTTAAAAGACAAGATACAATGTGAATTGTTTCTAAAATTCATAGAGAAAACATTAATAAAAAAAAAGTATTTTTTATTTAAAAAAAAAACAATGACAATTTATAATAGAAGCAATTTTATTGAGAGAAATTTTCACAAATAGAAAAAATGTCAAACTATTTACAGAAAATAGCAAAAAAAAACACTATAGACATTGATAGACTTCTATCAGCATCTATCTGTGATATAATTCTATTATTTCTATCACTATCACTAATAGACTTTGATAGACTTCTTTAAACATCTATCACAACTATCTAAAATTTTTGTTATTTTGAGTAAATAATTTTCCTTATTTTTCTATTTTTAAAAATTTCCCTTTCTTTGTTAAATTAGAGTGAATTTTTTTAAATAATAATAATAATTAAATGATTATTTAAAAGTACCCTAAATCATGGCATACAAAATTTAATGAAGAATTAATGTTACAAATTATTCTTTCTAAAAAAATGTAACAAATTATTTTATTAGGGAAATTACCATAAACAGAAAAAAATACCAAACTATTTACAAATATAGAAAATTTTCATTACCTATCAGCGATAGACCGTGATAAAAATTTTTTGCTCATTTTTCTATATTTGAAAACAACTATTATTATTATTATTATTATTATTATTATTATTATTATTATTATTATTATTATTACTAGTATTATTTTTTTATAGTTATATTAATTATGATAAAAAAAAAGAGATTGTTTTTAAATATAAAAAAATGAGTCAAACTATTTATAAATATATAAAAAGTTTATTGTTTATCAGCGATAGACCGTGATAGAATTCTATCGTTTGAGCGATAGACAATGATAGAAGTCTATCGCTGATAGACAATTAAATTTTTTCTATTTATAGTAATTTTCTACCCTTAATTTTTATTTTAGTATATGCAAGATGAGAAATTGAACTTCTGATTTGAAATTAATAGTACAAATTTTATATCGACTGAGTTATGTTCATCTTAGCACGTGTCTCAATTATCATCTCTTAAATACTCAATTTTTTTATTTACCCTAAACTTAGGAAAGGGTCGAAAATTTTACCTTTTATTCAAACTTATCTACCTTCTTCACTGATTTTAAAAAACAAAAAAACATCGTACCGATGTAAAAATCTACGGAAACCATTTCTATAAAAAAGAAATGAACGAAAACTTTTCTCCCAAAAAGAAAAAAAAAAGAATAAACGGAAGGGAAATTGTTGTGTATAGAAAAAAAAAACAAAAGTACTTATACATATAGAAAAAAGTGCACCCATGCTTTTGTATTTTCTACCTTTTTTTTTATGTGTAATTAGTTTTATTTTTTTTCTATTTGTGAAAAGACCCCTAAACGGAAACTAATTAATTTTAGTGGAAGTCAAATCTAACGTAAAATTAATTAAGCCCACCAATACACAAAATCAACAACGGAATAAATCGCTTTAAAGATTTATAAATATTGTACTAGCTTGATATTTTGAAATCATATATTGAATATACTAGGATATCCTTTTAGCAATTCTTCAAACAAAAGTTTATTGCGATATAAAAATTAAAGTATTTAACGAAATCTAAATTAAATTAAAAGTTTATGGTAAGTAAAATAAAATAAGTCACATGAATCAAAATGATATTACCATAAAATACATTAATTAAGGACCCGTTAGGTAATCATTTGATTTTAATATTTTTTATTTTTTGAAATTAAATCTATTTTCTCTCGATTTCTAATGACGTGTTACATCTTTATTAAGTAAAAAGTTGAATTTTTAGTTAATTTCTAAACACAAAAATAAATTTTAAAAAACTATGGCTCAATTTGGTAGCTATTTGGTTTTTAGTTTTTGAAAATAAGCTTACAAACACCCTTACGACCTCTACATTTCTTACTTTGTTATACATTTTATCCATATTTTCAAAAATCAAGTCAACTTTTGAAAATTGAAAATGGTAGTTCTTAAAAACTTGTTTTTATTTTTAGAATTTGGCTAAGAATTCAACTATTTTACTTAAGGAATATGTGAATCATTATAAGAAAATGTGAGAAAATAGGCTTAAATTTCAAAAACCAAAAAGTAAAATCTAAGGCTCCGGTTGGTAACCATTTCATTTTTTTAATTTTGGTTTTTGAAAATTAACCTTATTTCCTCTCACTTTCTTATAGTGATTTGCATATTTCCTAAGTACAAGAGTTGCATTCTTAACCAAATTCCAAATACAAAAACAAGTTTTGAAAAAACTACTTTTTTTAGTTTTCAAATTTTGACTTGGTTTTCTAAAACATGGGTAAAAAATAGATAACAAAGCAAGAAATTTAGGGGTGGAAGAGATGATTATAGGCTTAATTTTTTAAAACCAAATAGTTACAAAAAAAAGACCTAAATGGTTACCAAACGAAGCCTATATTTTTTAGTTTTCAAAACTTGGATTGGTTTATAAAAATAATTGGTACAAAAGTAAATAAAAAAGCATGAAATTTAGATGTGAAAAGTGTGTTTATAGACTTAATTTTCAAAAATAAAAAATAAAATTGTTATCAAATGAAGCTTAAACTGCTACTCATGATTTGTCCATCCAAATATTGTTTAGAGAATATGACATCAATTATCATCTTTAATCTACCCACAATGATTCAACTAAAAAAAATAAATTTTTTATATATTTAATAGATATATATATATATATATATATATATCCTTAAACTAACTTTAATTCGATTGATTAAGACATCTATTTTTAGTCGAATCTCTTTCTCTCAAGTTATATATAAATTCAATGTATCTAGGAAAACATAAATAGGACATTACGTGGAAGCCACGGTCTCACTCAATGCTAATCAATGAATTTGATGAATTAGAAAAAGTCCAATTTTCTCCAACTTATTATAGTATCTTTTTAATTTCAATTATATTTTTTTTTCTAATTAATCTTATTGCGTGACAGAACATAAAACTATGGGCTTTTCCTTTATTTTTTTTTCTTTTTTTTAATTAAAAGAAAAGATGATCGATTTCGATTTAATATATTAATGTCTTATAAAGTCGTTTGATCATATTTAAAAGATCATTAAAGTTGTCTAATCTTTTCAACATTGATCTTAATGGATTAATACTTAAACCAGCTCAATTGAGTTGATGTGTCCCAATCAACATGTTCAAACCCCATATTGTATATATAATAAACAATTATATTAAATTCCTTAATTATTGTTTTAAAATCTACCTCATTTTTCTCTCAATATATTTAATATTTTCGATGAAGTCTAATTTATTATAAATATTTTTTAGTTAATTAGCACTTAATGACTCGTCAATTATATTAATTATAGATTATGTAGCTTCTCGTGTCTACTGAAATATAGTAGCTAGATGGACTAATTTTGGATGGGCGCCGGCTAACTCGAAAATTTAGTATTAATTAAGCCTTCATCTCACTTCAATAATTTTGATGAAAAAGTTCACACATCGAAATATAATCAACTCAAGAATAATTTAGGTCCCAATTTGTAATCTTTAGTTTTTTGTTTAGTATTTTTTTTTTAAATTAAACTTATTTTCTCTCAATTTCATACGATGATTTTCATTTTACTTAAATAAAATAGTTGGATTCTTAGCCAAGTTCTAATAATAATAATAATAATAATAATAATAATAATAAGCTTATGAAAACTACGACTCCATTTGATAATCATTTGATTTTTAATTTTTAGTTTTTTGAAATTAAGTCCATTGTTTTTTCAATTTTTCTACCATGTTTTTCAGCTTTTAAAGTAAAAGAGTTAAATTTTCCTTGTTTGTTTTTTCTTTTAGGAAAAAAACCCAATTAACTTAGGAAAATTACTATAAACAAAAAAATATCAAACTATTTACAAATATAGAAAAAATTCATTGTCTATCAGCGATAAACTGCAATAAATTTTTATCACTTGAGCGATAAACTTCTATCGCTGTCTATCGCTGAAATGATAGACTTCTATCGTTGTCCATCGCTCAAGTGATAGACTTCCATCGCTCAAGCGATAGAATTCTATCACGACCTATCGCTGATAAACAGTAAAAATTTTCTACATTTATAAATAGTTTACTATTAAACAATAAAAATTTGAAATTTCAATATAGTATTTATGTAATAATAATAATAACATATTCAATTATTATAATAAATAAATAAAAAAAAAAAAAAAAGGCTAACTGGGCTAGGGTGAGGTAGGCATTCCCTGCCCCCAACCCTATCCCCGTTTAGTATATGGAGAATTTTTTTCTCTCCACTCTTTTCCCACTTCCAGTAGAGAAAATGGACATCTCAAATTTGTAGGCATAATTTTTAAAAATTAAAAACAAAAAATCAAATAGTCACCCAACATGATTTCATAAATAAAACACTTATTAAATTTATTAAGAAAAAGAAAAACGAAGAAAACAGAAATTGAAAAGGTTGTTGGGACATGAAGTTTAATTTAGAGGGAATATAGTTTAATGGAATTGAAATAAATAAACAAATAAATCCAAGTTGTTATTTGGGTGAAAACGAGTGAAGCAATAATTTAATAGGACCATCGGACGGTGGAGATTTAAGTCAAAAACCGCCGCCCCGCCGCCGTGCATGTTGTTAGATCTCTCTCTCTCTAGGTTAGCCCTACAATATTTCAATAATTGACATTTTATACTAACTCCCATTTCTTGACTCTCTCTCTAGGACGGAGGAGAAATAAAAAGTCAACTCTCTTTTAATGGCTGAATTATCGGTCAATTTGATCTTTAAACTTCTACGAAAATAACAATTTAGTTTTTAAACTTTATAATTGGTAATAATTTTGGTTTCTGTATTATAAAATCTATAATAATTTAATAAATAATGATTTAGTTCACCTACTTTATAATTTGTGACGATTTAAACCTTATAATGAAATTTTTTCATAAAAATTAAGTGTCAATTTTTTTAAGTAACGATTTAGTATTTATAATATATAAATAAAGTTGATTCCATATTAGTTTATCCAAACTACACATGTAGGGAATTTTATTAAATCATACTATTCACGGTCAGGACTAAATTCTTACAAAATGTAAAGTATAGAGACTAAATCGTTACTTATTAAAGTTCAAAGACTAAGGGTCCGTTGGATTGACTTTTTAAGTAATTAAATAAGTATTTACAAGTGAAAAAAATATTTATAAACAATTAGAAAGTCAAACTAAATGAACCCTAAATTGTTACAAATGTGAAAGTAAAGGAACTAAATTGTTACTGTCATGAAAGTTCATGAATTAAAAGTATTTTTTTTTTAATATAATTAGGTTATAATTTGAGAAAATTACCTATTAAGTCTAATTTTAAAAAATAGTTTGTTGGTGTTTGAGCTTTTAAAATATATACCTTCTTAGTCGGGAAATTTTCATAGATAGAAAAAATGTCAAATTATTTATAGAAAATAGCAAAAAAAATACTAATAAACATTGATAGACTTCTATCAGTATCTATCAGTAATAGACTTTTATCATTTTTATTTTTTATAGATCCGGATAGACTTCTATTAGTGTCTATTACAATTATCTAAAAATTTTGCTATTTTGTGTAAATAGTTTCCCTTATTTTTCTATTTTTAAAGATTTTCTTTTTAGTCTAGAGTTTTGAGAATAAATTTAAAAGGTTGATCAAGTAATTTTTTATTATTGTAAATACTAATATGATAGTTTAAATTATACAAATTATTTGAAAAAATTTCACCGATAGAAAAAAGTCAAACTATTTACAGAAAATAGCAAAAAAAAAAATACTGATAGACATTGATAGACTTCTATCAGCATCTATCAGTGATAGACTTCTATTATTTCTATCACTGATAGACCCTGATAGACTTCTATCGGCGTCTATCACAACTATCTAAAATTTTTGCTATTTTATGTAAATAGTTTCTATTATTTTTCTATTTTTAAAATTTTCCCAAATTATTTTGTAAAATTATTTCTCATCTCTCTTCTCCTCTTCCTAACGGTCAAAACCCAACTCATTTCTCCTTCTTTATTTTATTAATGCAAATGACATTATTTCCAATTTTCAAACTCTTTGATTTCCATTAAACCTGCAAAAGTTTTTGGCAAAAATAGGTTTTTAGTAAATTACTTTTATTTTTTTTCAATTATAATAGCTTTTTTTTTTATCACTTTTTAAATAAGTAGGGAGAGAGAAGGGAAGAGGAAGAAGAATGAAAAAAAAAGGGTGAGGGTGGGGAGAGAGTCGAGAACATGGGAAGAGAGAGAAGAGACAAAACTGTTATTTTGTTGTCTCTCTAGTTTAAAATATATTCATTATTAAAATAATAATTAAAAAAAATATCATGAACCTTTTAAACTTATTCTTAAAAATTTTAAAATTTTCATGACTAAAAAATTACCTTTTAAAAATTTAGAGACAAAAAAATATACCTATTTTAAAAATTTTAGGACTCTATTATTTCTATATTTTGATTTTAATTTAATATAAATTAGTTTTCAATATGATCGTTTATGAAGCATATACATTTTTTATATGACTAATGAATTTTATTTCAATGTTGAGGAGGTTTGATAAAAAAAAATTAATTCTTTTATAAGTTACATTCATATTATTTTGGTTTTAAGGCATATTCAAGGACTACAAAATTAGTATATATGTCAATATATCTATTGATATATCTTAAAGATGTGACAGATGATAAGAATTAATTAATATTTACGATATATTTTATAGATACCAAAAAATTTATATATATATATATATATATATAATTAAGTGTTATCTCCCTTACATGCAAAACATAGAAAGAAAGGGGCTTTTTGAACAAATTAGTATCTCTCGAAGTTAATTTCAACAAGGTTTTTTTTTTTTTTTTTTTTTTTTTTTTTTTTTTTTTTTTTTGATAATTTGAACAAGGTTCTTGATATTATGGATTTACTGGGGAGATAAAAAAAATAATATATTTTTTTTTCTCATGAAGATCTTTGGTGCCATAGAAGGCAAAAGAAGATGACATAAAATAATCTAATAAATCTATGAAGGTTGATGGACAATCTACATTTCATTCTATATGTTCGCAAAATTTTTCATTAATTTTAATAAGGATCGAGGTGAGAACTTTCTAAGAAGAATTATACCGATCGGATTTTTCATGAAAAAATTAATCTCTCATTTAACTTTTTTTTTTAAATAAAAATCAATTAAACTCTATAAATTCTATTTAAATGTTTGACTTAAAAAATCATTATTTAAATGGTTAAATTTACATAGAAATCCTCATTTATAAAAAAAAAAAAAAGAAAAAAAGAAAAAAAAGGAAATTCTAATTCTTCCTAAATAAAAACAAAATAATTAACCTATTAAATGGTTTAATTAATTGTCGATATATATAGTCTAAATGTTCAACTTTATGGCTATTCCTTAAAAATCATCTAAGTCATTATACAATAAACCTTAAATTTTAAACATTATGCATATGTAGCTTTTATACAAAGGCCAAAGAACAAAACATGTGCGAGGGTAGGGACATGGAAGCATAATATTCTCCATCTCTGTCCCGGTTCAATGTGGAGATCCCATATTGAAAAAATCAAGGGACCTCACATTCTTAATAAGATAGATAAGCTACGCCTCGCATTACCAAATTGTTTTGAGATGGAACCTCATACTATATGATACAATTCACGATAATTTTTTTCTTTTCCACTCGAATCCCTCCCTCATTTCCCATATTAGGGATTTCCTACCTCAAGGACCTGTCCTAATGAGAAGAATGGACATTCTATTAGTGTTATAATATTAAATTTACCTTCACCTATAAATTAAAATTTTTGAGTTAAATCAACAATTTAACATGGTACCAAAAATTTGCCTTCACCTATAAATTTAAGCTTTTAAGTTAATCGACCATTTAACACATTCCTAAATATAGCTTATCATGGAAATAAGATGATAATTTTTTTAGACCCTCAACAATAAGATTAAGAAAATGAGCTTGGTTTATTTGATACAATAGGAAAATCATTGAGGAAATTAATTAGAAAATGAGCCTTCTTTGACCATCTCTCTATAAGGATTTTAGTAAATTTTCAATGGCTTTGGATATGTCATAGAGAAAAAGAAGATCATAGGGAGAGTACAATTTATGTGTGATGGTCTTTAATAAACCTCATGTGACTTTGGTACCATAGAAAGAAAGGGGAAAAAAAAAAAAAAAAAAAAAAAAAACAGGATAATAAGCTTTTTTTTTTTTTTTTTTTCTCTTAATGGTCCAAAGGTTGACTTTAGTGGTCCTCGTGTGGTCTCTCATACAAAATAATAATAATATTAAGATAACAATAATAATTAATATAGTACTAAAAAAAATAATTAGCAGTCAAACCGGGCAAAACTCCATTGTCATACGATATGTAGTTTAAATCCTCTTATACCTATTGTGCTAATAAAAAAAAAAATAAAATAATAGTTAAAACGAAAACATAGTTTAAGTTTTGGAACAATTATAAATATAGTAATTAGAACCGCAATATTAGCAGATATAGAATAATGTAAAAGATTTGCAGATATAACAAAATTTAAATTCAGTTCTTAGAGTCTATCTGGAATAGACTATATCACTAATAAGAGTTAATTAGCTATATAATTTATCTTTGATAGATTTTTGTTATATTCACAATTATTTTAAAATGTTGCTATGCGTTTAATTATTAAATTTTTTTTCTTATTAGAGAGAGGGATAGAATAGGTTTTGTTTAGTGGTCCTGATCAATTTAATAATATACACCAAGAAAATAAAGTTATTGAGACTTCATTAGGAAATATTTATCCGAAATACTTATGACATTTTTATACGCAAACTATATATTTTACAAGTTTTTGAAATTTCAATCTAAAAACTTGAAAAGGTTGATGAAATTGTGGATATATTCAAAATTCCTCTCTATGTATAATGTCTCTTTATTATTATTATTATTATTTTTTTGGTTTAAAAAATAAAGCCCAATTTTTAATTCATTTTCAATTTTTCAAAGAAACTCTTGAAAGGAATTATTATAAATGAACAAGTATTTAAAATAATTAAATATAGAGGTAAAATGAAGAAAATAAATTGAAAAATAAAATAGAAAGTAGATAAAGTGATTTTCGAAAAATCTCAACCTACCAAATTAACTCAACGTTCATCATATAAAACTTCGATACCATTCCTTTTTTCTTGTACCTTTTCAAAATTTAAATACAAAAGTGTAAAAAATAAATGATAAAAGTCTATCAGGATCTATCAGTAATATAAATGATAGAAATATATCAGTGATAGATGCTGATGGAAGTCTATCAATGTCTATCAGTATTTTTTTTTACTATTTTCTGTAAATAGTTTGACATTTTTTCTATATTTGAAAATTTTCCTTCATTCTTTATGATATTTAATTTATTGATTTTTTTAACAAATTTTCCTATGGGTATTCAATTTCGTCATTTAACATATTTTTTTTTGTTGGGTCATCAATTTACTCATTGAACATTTCCTCATCAATTGGCTCTTTACTAAATGCCACAACCTTAATTTTAAAATAAAAATAAGATAAATTATTATAATTATAAATGTAGAAAAATTTCATTGTCTAACTTGAGCGAAAGAAGTCTATCGTAATCTATCGCCTAGAGATAAAAGTTTACCTTGATCTATCACTGATAGATAGTGAAATTTTGTTATATTTATAAATATTTTTGTTCATCTTTCTATATTTAAAAAATAATTCTAAAAATAAAAGTAAAGTAAAATAAAATAAATTAAATTAGAAATGAAAAAGGATAGTAGACTTAGTTGAGAGAGCCACCTCTCTCAATTAACTCATACATTGTTCAACTAAACCTTCTACAAATTAAATAAAGTAGGGATCATACTAAAGGAGCTAAATCACTTTTAATTAAAAGAAAAAGTTAATTTAAATGGGGTGTATTTAGAACATATTTAGAAGTGACTTTTAAATAAGTGATATAAATCCATACTTTTAATAAAGTAACGTAGAAGAATAAATACTTGATTAATTAAATTAACTCGGAATAATCAACTTATTAAAATTCACCCTAAGTTATTTTATAAAGTAATTGTAGATAAATCAATGGGAAAAAAATCCCTCTAAAGTGATAGAAAATAATTTTAGATTTTGTAAAAACATTTTAATGAGAAATAGTACTAGATATAGTTGTAAGTTTTATCCACTTTGGAAAAGAAAACATTATAAGGGCATTGGATAATTATGAGAAAAGGCAAGAAGAGGTGGGATATATAGAGCAATGATGGAGATATTTCAGCATTGAGTTTGGATATATATGTTGAATTCCCAACATGATAAGAACAAGAAAATATAGAGATGAAATGTGGCCATACCGAAACTTCTCTTCTGTCACAGACATATATAGACATCTGTGTATGTAGGTTAGAACTAAAATTAAATTTACCTATTTTATATATAATTAATCTTTTAGATGAATTAAAATAGTGATTTAACATGGTATTAAAGAAGGTAATTTAGGAGATTTTAATATCTCAAACCTACGAATGAGAGAATGTTAGTGTTTTGGTTGACAAATAATATTTTCTTTATTTTGTTATTCTCTGTGTCGCTGACTTTAAGAATATTTGGAGGGAAGATTTGTTTCTTTCCGTGGTGTTTACTTTTCTTCCCTTATATGGGTTTCTTTTTAGTGGTGCTCTTAGCAGAGCGGTGTTGAGGGTTTTTGTGTGTGACGGCGCTAAAAGAAGTTTGGGTAAAAACGAAAAGGAACGAAGAACAAATTCAACAGAAAAAAAGAGATGTACGTGATGATAGATGATTGTAAAAGGTGAGGTTTTCAATGTTCCTGTTTCTATTGAGGTACAGTACTCACTAGTTGATAGTGTACTCAACTAGCAGGTAAGAAGAAGGTGAAGTCATTGCAAAATGCATCAATTTAAGGGAGAGCCTGAGATTGCCGACTCATCAACTGCAACATCAGACTTAGGAGGGAGTCTAACTTGCACACTAGAATACAGTTCGATGTATACTGATGTATGAAATCTTAGTCAAAGTGTACTTTGTAAATTAAGATTTTTTCTAGTGGATTTCTTTTCACTCAGGGTCTATGCCTCCCAGATGTAAGTGATAATTCATTCAACTAGGTTATCGTATTTGTGTGTTCTCTTCTTTAATTTGTTTGTGTCAGCTTAATTATTAATGACATCCAGTCTGTCTTGTATCCGAGTCGAAGGATTCAATATGAATATTAAGGTGTTGATATAATATTAAATTTATTTTTTCAGAAGACTATATATGTATATTCCTCCCAAATCCATCCATATTTTTCCTCTTTCCCATCAATTACACCACTGGTATATGTAGAGAGACACATGGCCTAACCTCAATTGGTGGGATGATGATGAGGAATTGAAGAGACTCTCTCTCCAAACTACCCTCTTTTTCTATCATTGGATGTATGAAAAAGAAGAAAAAATTGACATTATCTAACTGATATTATTAAAGAGTGATCAACGTATTGAATGATTTTTAATTTTCCTTTCGTGTCTTATTTGAGAAATTATTTCAGAGAGTTGGGACAATATAATGAGAGATTCTACACGTTTAAATGTATGGAAAGAATTTTAAAATTAGTATGAAAAATTATTAGGAAAAATTTCATCGATAAAAAAAATGTCAAACTATTTACAGAAAATAGTAAAAAAAAAAATGATGATAGATATTGATAGACTTCTATCAGCATCTATTCTAACAATTTAAAAAATTTGCTATAATTTTTTAATTTAAAAAATTTCTCAAATTATTATGATATCACTATATGACAAATGATTATTAGGAGATCACAAGTCGTAATATAATAGTCTATTAAAATAATAGTTAAATTACATGGTTTTTGAACTTTACTAAAGTTGTGTATAATGGTTGTATTTGTATATCAAATTAAATTATATGTCTAATTAATTACCGATTTATTATTTTTAAATTTTGTATATGTACAGGACGATCATATACACAATATTGATTAATAAGATTTTGTTAAGACATAAAAATTAATTTCATGTCTAATCAAATCGTGAAATTAAATAAAAAATGTTGGACAATAAAGTTAAGCAATGCCAGTCATTTTGGTGGGAAACTGAAACAACCCTCTTTCTCTTTCTCATTTTGGTGGGTTACTGAAATGACTCTCTCTCTTATCTGGTGGCTTAGTAAGATGAAAATGGTGTCAAATCAAATGTCATGTGAAGAGAAATGAGGCCGAACAAGAGAACTTTATGGGACATTTGGAGCAGTTAGCCGAGTTTGGTCTGGTTGTTAAGTTATCGTGGATTTACGATGTAATGAGTTAATAATTCATAAAATTGATATTTTTTAGTTTAGAAATCCACGAATTCTTTAAAAAGATGGTCAGAAATAATTCGAAAAAGTTTTATCTTGTACAATTAGTACTCTTTTTGACAATTTATTAGAATAGTTTTTTACAGTCCTTTCCAGCCGAGATCACCCCAAGATTTGAATAAAAATTTAACTTCTTTTCATCGCATATCCAAACCATCAAAAAAGGCTTTTCTTGGTAGAATCTCGGTCAGGACGAAGACTGGAATTGTATGTAGTTTTTCTCAAAATTTAACTTCTTTTCCAATGTAGAAATCACACAATAATTACCCTGAGATCCAATTTTCTTTCCTAACTCTTGTACAGTCACTCAAAGAGGGGAAACAACGAAAAGTTTGTCAATCCAATCGCTCAAAGAGGGGAAACAACGAGAAGTTCGTCAAACCATAAGGAAATTCATAATTCAGACAACTGTGGAAAAAAATTGGGTGTAAGATTTAGAAATTTGAAGAAGATTTTAAGATTACGTAGGATATGAAAAATATTACATACAATCTCGATCTTCATTCTAGTCGAGATTTCATCGAGAAAGCTAAAAGAATCAATAGTTTGGTTGTATGATAAAAACACAAAGTTAAATTTTTATTCAAATTTCGAGGTCGGTCTCAGCCAGGAAGGACCGAGAAAGAAAAACTATTTCAACGAATTCTTCAAAAGGGTGCTAGTTGTGAAAGATGAAAATATTTGTGCACACACTTCCCTTACTTTTTCTTTTCAAAATGTGCAACCTATTCTTCTTTTACCTTTTTTTTTAAAAAAAATTCCAAGCACACAATAAATAGGAAAATATTTTAGTACATTAATAGTAAGTATAACTCTCGTACAATATTTGACATGTTATTAGACGATATATTATTTTATTTCATAAAATTTTATACCATTTTTTAAATAATGTATTGTATGACTAAAACTGAATTGAAATGGTATCGAACATTTTATATATTACAAATGTACTAAAAAAATTCCACCACAAATATTTGTGAAGAAGGTAAACAATGTAAGGGCGGTCCACGCTTCAATAATTCTTCGCATCATTTTTATTTTTTAAGTGAAGTGATATATATTTATATTGGAATCTCTCCTATTTAAGAAAAGAAATAAAAATTCGCCGTGGTCATCTATATAGAATTCGAAAATATATTGTCAATTGTCTCAGGATAAATAGTTGAGAATTATTTCAAATAATTTAAATGGAGTATTGTATGTATTTTGTGGAAATGCCTCAAAGATACTTTGGTTGAAATGATAGTGATGGTGACAAAATAAAAGGTAAATGCCGAAACAACTTATCAAAACTTTTAGCCGTAGATAAAGATTTGCATTTCACTAAAAATTTCTTTGGAGGTAATATTCTTAACATATACATCATATATGTACGATCTAAGCTTTAATTAATTTAATTATTTGAAAGGGGAGAATCGAACATTTTGTATCTTTTGACTTAAGAAATATGTTGAAAAAATGAAATGGGTAGTCCAAAATATAAGACCCAAATGAAATTTGACCTAATTTTTAAAAACAAATATTTTTTTGTCTTTTGCTTACGTTATCCCTTTATAAAATTATAAAAATCACTCAAATTCTTTCTACCATCTCTTCTCTTCTTCTCGCTTTCGACTGAACTTTCTTTTAAAAAAAAAATCAGTGATATCTTCAAGTTTTTCTTCTTCTTCTTCTTATCGATCACACTTTTTTATTATATTGTTTTAAAATAAGCGATCTGCGCCTCCTCTCTCTCTCTCTTTTAAAATTAGTGATCTACACCTTCTTCTTCTTCTTATTGGAATGGAAGCTAGAACGAGAGGAAAAGCGAGAGTAAGATTGAGGACAGGAAGGAAGAAGCTAGAGCGAGACCAAGGAGTGAAAGGAATAAGCAATAGCGAGAATCTGAACAAAGAAAAAAAATTACAAATTTGACAAGGAAAAAAGATGGAAGAAATGAGACTTCATGGGAGCGTCAAGGAGTGAAAGGAATGTGCGCATTACAATTGAGGAAAAAAGATGGAAGAAATGAGACTTCATGGGAGCGTCAAGCCCTTGTGCGCATTTTGAGGTCAAATTGATACTTTCACACATGGTTGACATCAATAGAAGACCATTTTTTATTCATTTTCTAACATTGTGCCATTTTTTATTTAGCGGTACAAAATTTTCAAAGATATTCTCTTAACCAGTTGAGTTATGTTTTTATTAACATATTTGATATCTGAATAAAATTCAAGCTACCATGTTGCCATATTTAAATACATAAATATTATGTTTTCATGATTGAGCAAAAACGTACCTTTGAATAATTTGCTCATTCATGAGTTGTTCTAATATTATAAATGTATGTCCTCTAATTTATATCTAATATTATTGAAGTATAAGGACCAACATGAACATTTTGAAAGTACAAAAACCAAAATGAATCAAAACCAAAATTACATCGATTAAAATAGTATTTAAACCTTTATTGAACTAAGGCCAATTCCTATTCCCAATTTCTCGTGATTATGCCTAACCTTATTTTTGTTGATCAGTATTATATGTTCTCACTATTTTTTAAGGACATTAAAATATTGTTTTAGTCACTCTATACTTTAGAACTCATTTCATTTTAGTCATACTACTTCCAAACATCTAAACTTAATAGTCCTTCTACTAATAATAATTCTTAAAATTAGTTGATCATACATTCATACTATTAGATTATGATTAAATATTCCAATAAAATATTAATTAGCCCTCCATAATTATTGAAAACCTATTTACTTTTGTGACTTTTCATGAATGAAAAGTATTATTATTATTATTTTACCAATTATAATTAAATTTACTTTAAGATTTATTGAAAATAAAATTCAAATTGATAAAAATGGTAAGGCAAAATCATATTATTTCGTCGTATGCTTATGTTTTTCTAGTTTTGTAAGTGATTGTATAGAGTAGGATGAAAATTAAACTATTTTCAATTATCGATGGTGTTAGGTATCTACATTAATTTAAAATGTCAATTAATTTAATTCCAACAAAGCTTCTCCATTTAAGAGAGACCTCATTGCAATTGGTCAATGCAAATTAGGTTAATTAAGTATAATAACTAAAACATTTATGTTGGTTGAAATGTCAACATGACTTTCAAGTGTTGAAAAAAATTAAGATATTTTTATTTTTATTTTTATTTTTATTTTTTTGGAAAGGAGAAAATATGAAATTAGGAAGAATCATTATAAACAATGTCTAAGACCTCAATGTTCTTGGAAATATCAAGGTCTCAATGTTATGGAAATATTATTGAAAGTATTGATATAATGTCGATATCGATAGAAATTTTTAGAAAAATGATAAAAATTAAATAAATTCTTTAAATTAATAAATAAACATTTTATGCTTTTTTTTCTTTTTTAAGAAGTTAAAATGTTTACTATTTACATTATTTTCATATTAGTGAAATTTTATTACTTGTTTTATTATTTTTATGATAAAATAGAAATATCAATTTTACCTCTCATGTCGATATCGAATCTATGGAAACGTAGAAATATCGATGAAAATGTCGTAATGTCGACAAAAATTTAATACCATGATTACAAATTAACATCGTCAAATAAACTAGCAAAAAAAAAATTACGAACCAAAGGAGAAGAGTTCATCGTAGAAATTAGTACCTTTATTATTCAATCAAAAGGTCAAAAATTTAAATCTCTACCAACATGTTAGTTAAACTTTAAGGCTCCATTTAGTAACCATTTCATTTTTGTTTTTGGTTTTTAAAAATTAAGCCTATTTTCTCTCAATTTACAAGGATTTGCAACTTTTTTAAGTATTAGAGTTGAACACCTTAGACAAATTTAGAAACAAAAATAAGTTTTTAAAATCTACTTTTTTTCTCTCCAAAATTTGGCTTGGTTTTTGAAAACGTTAGTAAGGTAATAAATCAAGAAATTTAGTTATGGAAGGAGTGTGTATAGGCTTAATTTAAAAAATAAAGAATCAAATAATTACCAAACAAGACTTAGAAAATTGTATTTCTACACTTTTATGGTTAACAATTTGCGAATCAGGTCAATTTGTTTATTTTCTAAAAAGAAAGAAAAATTGTTAACATATGACTTTCTAAAAATTGAAATGTAAACCCCCATTACTTTTCAAGTCACGTTTGTCGTTCATTTTTTAATCTACTTTCCTAGAAGTGATGATTGCTTAATAAAAGTTATCAACATTGGCTACACATTTGCAATTCATTATTTAATTAAAAGATACATGTTTATCACTATTTCATTTATGACGATGCAATAACAACTATCACTTATTTTGATAGGAAAATTACTTATCAAAGGTATGTTTGAGTTAATTTTAAAGTTCAAAAGTGAAAGTGAAACTTTTTAAATGATAAATATATAATTGAAATCGACCACCATAAATTTAAAGGTAATGTAAATAATTTTGCACTGAACTAATACTTACGACTTCGACAACAACATGGTTTGGATTTGGTTCAAGAGCTGAAATTGATAAAACTTAAAGTTGTAATAAATTGAAAATTATATTTAGAATGTGACTTTTATTTATCTCATACTCTAATTTTATAAAATCTTCACTTGTAAAACTCATTCATAATTCTATTTAGCAATTACGAGAATAAAAGATCGAACCATCGACATATGAAAGTGTAGAGTTATTGCTTTATTTACTCTTTTTGGTACTTCTTTTTTTTTCTTCTTTTTGGACGAAAAAATAAAAATGATAATGATTATCCATTATCCATCATTAGATGAGATAATTGGTTGACATTCTAGTAATTTAATTAGTGCCGACTTGAATGGTAAGAAAAATCAAAGTTCAGTGAATCTTCATTATTTAATTATAATAAAGAAAAGAAAAAAAAATAAATAAAGATTATAAAAAATAGAAGCATTATTAAAGAGTAATTTTGATAGAGAAATTTAAGGAAATGGGTGTGGTTGTCCAACAGGGTCAAACCCTTGTCGGTCAATTACATTCGAAGTTCATATCAAATTATTTTTGTGTGCGATCCAATGATGTGATGTGTTTTCTTTTTCTTTATTTCTCTTTTAAATTCATCAATAATAATTTCATTTTAAAAATTCAATCTTTTTTCTTTATATTAATTTCATTGTAGACTTATTTATTTTTAGATTATATCTTACAAAAATAATTAATAGTTTTATATAAATATAATAAGTTTAAGAAAAATCTCTTAGTTTAGACAAAATATTAAAAAAGTAGTTTAAATAAGTGATGAGCTCCAAGCATTATAAAATATCTTATGACTTTGGTTTTAAGTCATCTAGACCCAATTTAAAGCACTCTAGTATAATACTTTGAGAGAGTCTTTTCTTTGTAATTGGGGTCGGGAGAGAGCTTTATGTGTGATTGTAATAATTTTTCACATAGTAAATTTTTGTTTGGTCTGTATTTTTTTTTAGTTTTGGAGTTTTTCCACGTAAATTCTTGTATTTCCTAATTTTTTTTTTCATTTTTTCTAATTTTTCTATTTATTTTTTAAATAAAAGTGAGAGGTTTTTTTTTCCAAACAAAACTTAACATATATGAAAACAAGAAAAGTAGTGTTTTGGTTTCTTACTTTGAAAATTATCATGCATGCTAAAGAAGTTTTTTGTGTTGAAAAACATTTTTTTTCTAAAGAATATAAAACGGGTTTTCCAAATAAAAAATTTCAAGTTTTTATTTTCTATTTTGATACCTAAATAAAAAAATTTCAATGTTTGTAAAATGTGAAAAGCATGACATAAACAAATTTTAAAGTTCGAATTTCTGCTCAACATATTGAAATCAAGAAAGAAAAAGAAAAAGAAAAAGAAGAGGATTATTTGAATTAATCAATAAAGACTTTAACCAATAAATAGGATACCTAAGACTAATTAGTAATAATTTTATTAATCAAATGTGAAAAAATCTTAGTTTTTGAGTGTGTTTGGATTAACTTTGTAAGTGACGGTAAAAGATGAAGTATGTTTCTTCAAACATTTAGAGGAAGAGGAAGAGGAAGAGGTTATAAGATTAATTTAATCTCCGAAATTTACTAATCTTTGGTCCCCAAAATCTTCATACTTATAAATTTAGTTTATGAATTTTTAAAAATTAATTTAGGATTTCATTAGACATAAAATTCAAATTTATATCTAATAGAACAATGGATTATTTTTAAAAATTTTTTTTATCAAGGACCTACTAAATTCAAAATTGAAAGATCGTGATTTATTAGACACAAAATTCAAAATTTTAGAATTTATTAGACATTTTTTTAAAGTTCATTTTTTTTTTCAAAACTAGATGGACACAAAGCTTAAAGTTGAAAGTCTAAATATAGCAAACTATGGTGGGGTATGCATTATTAGTCTCATATATGTAAGAGCAATGATTAGATACAGTCTAGTTGACTGTATTTAATCACATGCTTCTTTTTTTTAAAAAAAAATCATTTTTTTTAAAAAATTATCACATGATAGTTTTTATTTAGAAAAAATACAAATCCAACAACATCTAAGATTTTCTATATATATATATATATATATAGATACATACAGTAGTTGTGGAAAAATAGGCCAATCCCCCATTTATTTATTGGAAAAATTAGCCATGCATTCCCAAAATAAAAGGTTGCCAATTTCAAATTGAATGTATCAAACCAACCAAATTCCTTTCATTTTCTTCGAAATTTTGCAAAAGATGTTTCATTCTCAAGTGGGGTTTGTATTTATTTCCAATTTGGAGTTTGTAGGGTCAAAAAAAAAAAAAAAAAAAAAACTACGGACCAAATATAATATAGTTATATAGAAAACTCAAAATGTTTTCATTCTTTAAATAAATTAATTTGCTTAAATATAATTTATTGCATTCTTCAAAGATAAAAAATAGTCTGGACCACAGTATATGTCTTAAAAATGTGCTCATATATATATATATATATATATATATATATATATATATATATATATATATATATATATATATATATATGCTGATGTCAGCCCTAACAGCAACATGATGTCAGAGTTCTCATATATATATATATATATATATAATTGTGATTAGAATGAACGATTTATAAATATAAATCATAAAAATGAAAATAATAATAATAATAAAATCTAGGACCAAAATGAGTATAATTTAGCAATAATTGTTACACATTTTTCCTTGTAGTAGAAAGTTCACATTCTCATACCCCACATTCATCGTAGTAAAAAAATAATTCTATGAAATAATGAAAGATTACAAAAAAAAAAAAAAAAAAGTCTTCAAACTGCTTCATATTATTATATATATGTCAGTATACAAATCATCGCACCTATGACATATCCAATCAATATGGGAAGAGAATCAATAGATTAATTTTTGGGAGTGATTCATTCTTTCGAAACACAAGTACTTGTACGTGGTCCTTGAATGACGGCTCAAAGATTATCCTCTTAAAAAACTTTAATTTCCTTATAAAGTTTTCTCCTTTAATGAAATTTTAGCTTTAGTTAGTCATGTTTAAAGAAATCATTGGTTTCGTTTGGTGGGCCAAAAATAACCAACTTATCAATTTATCTAGCAAACTATCCAATGATCAAAATAAATTTATCTCAACAACTAAGATATCTACTTCTCACTTGACACGTTAGATGTTCAAATCTCCACGTTTGTTCTACTTATAAAATTTACAATTATAAAATGTTATAAATTTGAATCGAACCAATAACTTTAATCAAAGGGAGAAGTATCATAAGAATATATCGTCACACATATGTAATAGGGATGTGATTTATTCGATGAATGTAATAAAGATAGA
This sequence comes from Lagenaria siceraria, assembly GCA_002890555.2. Lineage (NCBI taxonomy): Eukaryota > Viridiplantae > Streptophyta > Magnoliopsida > Cucurbitales > Cucurbitaceae > Lagenaria > Lagenaria siceraria. The sequence continues at coordinate 7,254,185 of CM016488.1, forward strand.
ATTAATTTTTGGAGCCTATTATAAATATAATAAATATGACATTCTAATAATGGTGTGTGTACAAAATTAATTGGAATATAGCATAAGATGGAAAGTGACAAGTAATGGAGGTTGAATAAGAGAAACAAAATCATTGAGAGTCCCTCAAAACCTAATGGGAAGAAGCATATAATTTATAGTATAGACACATCACACAGTAGAGGTTTTGCTTATACAAATTTATCTTAGGGAAATTTTTAAAAATAAAAAAATAAGGAATATAAAATAGCAAAATTTTTAGATAGTTGTGATAGACGTTGATAGAAGTCTATCAGATAAAATAGAAGTCTATCTACAGATAAATGCGAATAGAAGTCTATCAATGTCTATTATATTAGTTTTTTTTTTTTTTTGCTATTTTCTGTAAATAGTTTGACATTTTTTCTATCTGTGAAAATTTTTCTTTTATGTTATGGGCTTTCTCAAAAGTACCTTGAAAAAAGGAAATGATAAATTAAAATAAAACCTCTAACTTTAATGGTTCTTTTGCCATTTTTCTTCTTTAATCCTAACCTTTTTATACATTTGTGCTCCAGTAACATGAAGTTTTAGATCCACCACTAAGAGTAGGAGATTTAAACCACAAACCTCATGATCGCTAACCATGCCAATTGAACTAGGCTTATTTATGTCTTTCTCGGGCAATTTAATTGTGCGACATTTTTCAAAACAAAATTGTGCAAATATGTATTTTTGTAATATTAACCACAAACACATCGTTGATTAACTTTGATAATATTAATCAACTTCAACAATTAATTTGTTGAATTAGCACACGTGTTTAATTGTTTTTAAGTCGTAATGCAATTTCTAGTTATTATTTATAATATTTTTCTTAATTATGTCAACCATTAATATATAGTTTTTTTTCTAGAATTTAAATTCAAAATAAAAAAATACAAAAAGGAAATAACTTTTGTTTTTCTCCCAAAGCATACAATTAACTTTTTTGAATGTATTGAATTAAGAAAAGAAACGCAAAGAAAAAAAAAAAAGAAAAGGAAAGAAAATTGGAACTTTGTTGGGAGGGATAAGTTAAACAAAGAAAGCAAAGGTCCGGCCCATCAAGAATCCATTCGGCCATTTCCATCATATTAATGGGCTTCAATCATCAGCCCATGTCAACCATTGTTAGGGTGTTGTATTTTCTTCCGTAAAAAGACAATAGAGCTAAATTCACTTTGACTTATATGTTGTACTTTTAAACAATGAAAATCCTTCTAAATACTCAAAACAATAGGTCGATTTTTAAAAATAGACAAAAAAAAAAAGTTGAAAATATGTTCAAACGTGAGATTCACATGCACAACAATTGCACTGATTTTTTTATATTTGCCCTTAGGATTACACTGTACTTCCATATTTATCTTAAACTTGATACACATATATTTCTCCCTTATTTTTCGAATGATGTATTTCAATTCTCTTTTTGATCCTATAAATTCAAATCTCGAATTTGAGTTTGTTGTTTTTTTCTTAAAAAAAAAGGTTTAATTGGCCATCGATACTCATTCTCTACCTCCTTTTTGGTGGTAAAAAAAATTCATCTAAATCCATACTTTTTGCCACAGCCAAGTTCGAACACAACATTTCCCAATATTCGTAATGCGATATTTGATATGAAAATTCCAGTGGATTAAAAATTAAGAACCTTTGGGTATTTGAACCCTTAATTATCAAACAATAAAACTCTTAAAATCGATTCGATTTCAACTCTGAAGATTGGGTTAGACATGGATTGACATAAAATCAATGCTCTTTTAAGACAAAGAACAAGTTTCTCAGCCAAGATCACTTCACAAGATGATCAATCCACTTAAATAATCTTGGCATGTAGCTCAACACATGAATTGCAATATTCAAGAAGCTTTCCTAACTAAACTTGAAAAAAACACAAAGGCCAAAATCATTGTCCAAACAACTTAATGTCAAAGCTTTAGATGAGAGCCTCCCGGTGAAACTTTAATGCCAGATTATTAATCATAACAAAATTATAAAAATGGCCCTACTTAATATGTCATAAAAATGATAAAATTGGAACATAATAAAATTACATTTCTCAAACCGATCGATAATTAGATATGGTTGCTTAAAAGATAACTCAATTAATAAAGTACCTTATTTGAGATCTAGATTCTGATGTTGATTCCACCTATATTTGTTGAATTAAAAAATATATATTCCTTAGAATCAAAGATAAAATTGTAAAAGGGAAGAATATTTATTTTTACCTTTATACTTGACAAAGTGAAATTTTAACATGTTTTTAGTTTTATCAAATTGGACCATTGGATAAGTGTGGACATTTTTACAATTTTTTTTTTCTTCAAATTAATGAGTTTTTGAGAGAGATTTTTGAGATAGATCTGATTCGTTGATTTTCTTAGGCTTGCTCTTGTGCACTGATTTCTTGGGGCATAATTTTGTTAAAATCATTAGGTTTGGATAATATTTTTAGGTTGACTTTTATTTAAACTAGAAGGTGAATGTAATAATTAGACCTATTTCATAATCATTTCATTTTTTTTTTATTTATAGATTTTAAAAATTAAGTATATTTCTTCTCAATTTCTTCCTATAATCTACATCTTTCTTAAATATATAAGAGTTGAACTCTAAGTTAAAAAAAAAAACCAATATTTAAAAACTACTTTTTTTTTTTTTTTAATTTTCAAAATTTGACTTGATTTTTAAAATAAATTTGTTAAGTCAAAATTTTAATGTGAATAAAGGAAGTTTTATACTACCTTCATGAAAAAATTTCCTATACTACAGGACTATGAAAAATATTTCATTCTCTTTGCATTTATTATACGCCACGTCAGCATGCTTCTAAAAGATAAAATTTCTAGTATTATGGTAGTATGAAAATTTTTCCATATTACTTCATTTCATTGCTTCACATAAAATTAACATTTAAGAATTATGTAGAGTCCACAAAATAAGCAAAGAAATTATTTAATGACATGTAAAATAATGAATGGGAGGAGTAGGTACTTACGGTAGTACTAGACATTTTTCTACTTTTAAAAATAGAGTGGGATCCATGAGAAAATTATAGCATTACGGTTTTCCATGCTACCTCAATTCGTTTGTCACAAAAATAGCATTTCGAAATTATGTGAGATCCACAAAATAAATAAATAAATCATTTAATGACGTGTCAAATAATGAATTGAAGTGTAATACTACGGTACTACTAGAAGTTTTTTCAGGACCCACTTACATTAGTGTAGAATCTACTAATATTTATGAAGGCAAATTTATAATGTGAAAAAAGAGTATAATACTTCGGAGTATTTATCAAATGAGTTTTTTTGTTTTTGTAATTTTTGCAAGCTTGGCACGTGGCAACTATAAGTAGTTTGCAGATATGTCCTTTTTAGTAAAATAATCATCCCTTGTGTCCTTGTGTGGCCATAGAGAAAGATAAGAAAGATAAGAAAGAGAGAGAGAAGAAGAAGAAAAGGTATGAAATATGATTTGAATTGTAGGAGTGAACAGAGTTTTTGAATATGAACTTCTCCCTTGGCCTTCACATCCCCAAGGCCTTGCCTTCTCTCTCCTCTTCCAAAACACTCTTTCCTTCTCTCTCTTCCCAAATTAAGCTTCACAATTTGAATTTCCTCTCCAATTCAAAGCCTAACAATGTCTCTCTCTCTCTCTCTCTCTTTCACTCTCTGTTTTTCTCTCTCTTCTTTCTCTCTCTAAACATTTTTTTTTCTTCTGTTTTTGGGTGTAGTTTGAGGTTGTGGGAAGCATCACAGAAGATCCCATTGGCTATCTTCACCAAAAGAAAACTAGTTTAGCTCTTCAACTCGCAGCCCTTTTAGCCGCTGTAAGCAAGTTTCTTCCCTTCTTATTCTAAAAAATAGCAATTTTAAGAATAATAACAAAATATATAACGACATTTTAAAAAAATTACAAATATAACAAAATCTATCCCTTTATTATATTTGTAATTTTTTTAAAAATATTGTTCAATACTTTGAATCTAATGGCTATATTTGTAACTCTCCTTAATTTTATTCCTTCTTTTTTTCAATAAAAAGATGAATTTAATATTATTTGTTAGTTGAGTTTTATAATTTGGGTGTATTGATTCTATTGGATGCCTTTTAGTTGGACTTCAACCTACTTGGTTCCTGAATTTATATAGAAAAATATTTAGGTACATTTAGTATTGCAATGTAACAAATTTACTTTGTTTTTTTAAAAAAAAAAATTATTTTGTTTTTTTTAATATTTTAATTTTTTTTTTGATGAAATTGAAATGCATAAAAATTGGTGCATTTTGAGATGCACCTAAGCATTGCTCATTTATATGTAAGTTAAAATATTATTTTTATTTCCATATTTTGAAGTCGGTTCAATTTTAGTCTTTGTACTTTTCAATAAGCCTTAAATTGAGTCACTCAAGTTAATTTTTATCGAAATTCATTAAATAATAATAATAATTTTTATGCAAAGAAATACAATATGTGAATATGTTTTCAAAATTTATGGTAAAAATGCTAATGGATTAGAGAAAGTTTTTTTTTTTAAAAAAAAATCAATAACAAATTAGTAGTGAGTGTTGAAGGAGAAATTTTGGATCAATCACAAATTGCCACGTCATTTACCAAATTAATGGCGAAATTATAAAATAATTAAATTTGGGACTAATTAAATGTTACATGTGTCCTAAATTGAAATTGAAGACGAAAATTGGCAAATCCCGATGGTGCCACGTGTTTCCGTCTTCATGGTTGGATCAAATTAATTATTTTTTGTTCAATTAATTATTAATGTTTGGGCTAAATTTTAATTAAGTCCAAAAATAGATTTAATTTGGCCCAAAGGGCCCAAAGGCCCAAATCCAATTAGTTAGGGCCCAATGGGCCAGGTCCATGGACCAATCAAGCTCAAGCCCATGAAAGCCCACATGAGAACTCTATAAATAGAGAGGTTCTCTTCATTTACTAAAGTTCAGAAAATTTAAGAGCCTAGAGAGAATTCTCCCTACAATAAGAAGACTCCCTAACTCCTGAAGCTGAACCATACTGAAGACTGAGTTTGCTTGGAACACATATATTCCTCCAAGACTCCAACTTCACGTACATCCACGCGCTCCGCTTCTATACATCAAGCGCACGCGCAAGGTTTAGAAAATTTACATTCAGAGAGCCTAGAGAGAATTCTCCCTACAATCAGAAGACTCCATAACTCCTGAAGTTGAATCATACTGAAGACTGAGGTTGCTTGAAACACATATATTCCTCCAAGACTCCAACTTCACGTACATCCACGCGCTCCGCTTCCATACATCAAGCGCACGCGCAAGGTTCAGAAATTTTACACTCATAGAGCCTAGAGAGAATTCTCCCTACAATCAGAAGACTCACTGACTCCTGAAGCTGAACCACACTTGAAGACTGAAGTTGCTTGGAACACATACGTTCCTCCAAGACTCCAACTTCACATACATCCACACGCTCCGCTTTCCTACATCAAGCGCACGCATACAGTTAAGAGAGAATCAGAGGATCAAGTACTAGAGATCGAACCACATCCGCATCAAATAAACACAAGTTCAACTCCACGAAACACGTTTCTCTGGAAACCTCGTGCGAACAAATTGGCACGCCCAGTGGGACATCTCTACCTCTCATCTCTCTCTCTCAACACTCAAATCAAGCAATGACTTCTAAGAAAGTTGCATCCAACGCTCCTGCAACGTCCAACGCTCCTGCCGTGTCCTATGCTCCTGCTGCGTCCAACACTCATGCTGCAAGCGATGCATACACAGGACCCATCACTCGCAGTCGCTCAAAGGGGATCATGCAGGAGAAGGAACAAGGTTCTGCTGTCGCAGAGGACATCTTGAGGCGATTGACAGAATCTCCTAAAGGGGGGATTGTCATCAAGGAAAATCCTTTGTTTGACAACTTTGCTCCTGCCTCTGACCGGTCCAAGAAGGAATCACACCCTGATGTGATGTCCGTCATGATGGCCGGCATAACGACCGAGGTAGCCATGGCAGAATTGGAGAGGAAGATAAATTTCCTAGCGAAAGCTCTCGAGGAGCGAGATAATAAGATCGCCGCCTTGAGGGAGCAAATGCAGGCTCGAGAAAGTGCTGAATCGAGCCAAACTCTTGCTGTCAAAGCAAATGACAAAGGAAAAACTCCGCTGTAGGAAAGTCAACTGCAACATTCTACCTCTGTTGCCTCTCTGTTAGTCTAGTAGCTGCAGGACATGATCACAAATACTATCAGAGCCCAGTATGGGGGATCGCCACAAACTTCTTTTATGTACACCAAGCCGTACACTAAAAGAATTGACAACCTAATAATGCCTGCTAGATATCAACCACCAAAATTCCAGCAGTTCGACGGAAAGAGCAACCCTAAACAACACGTTGCTCATTTTGTTGAAACCTACGAAAATGCAGGGACTAGAGGAGATAAACTGGTCAGACAGTTCGTCCGTACCTTGAAAGGAAATGCTTTCGATTGGTACACCGATCTAGAGCCAGAAGTGATTGACAGCTGGGAGCAGTTAGAAAGAGAATTCTTGAACCGCTTTTACAGCACTAGGCGAACTGTTAGCATGATGGAGCTAACAAACGTCAAGCAGCGGAAGGGAGAGCCAGTCATCGACTACATCAACCGATGGAGAGCTCTAAGCCTTGATTGCAAAGATAGACTCACTAAACCATCTTCAGTGGAGATGTGCAGACAAGGCATGCACTGGGAACTTCTCTACATCCTGTAGGGAATCAAGCCTCGCACATTTGAAGAGTTGGCGACTCGCGCCCATGATATGGAGTTGAGCATCGCCAACAGAGGAACAAAAGACTTCCTGGTTCCAGGAGAAAAGAAGGATAAGAAGGATACAAAGGGCACCGAGAAAACTGTGAAGAGTGCCACGGAAGAATCTATGGTCGTCAATACGACTCCATTGAAATTTTCCTCTAAAGGAAGAGATTCAAGAGCTGAAAAGAAAGATGATGGAGGCGAGCGGCGTCGCCTAACTTTGAAGGAGAGGCAGGAAAAGGTTTATCCATTCCCCGACTCTGATGTTGCAGATATGCTAGAGCAGCTGCTAGAGAAACAACTGATTCAACTGCCAGAATGCAGGCGGCCGGAGCAGTCAGGAAAAGTCAACGACCCCAACTACTGCAAATATCATCGGGTCGTTAACCACCTAGTTGAAAAGTGTTTCGTGTTGAAGGAGCTGATTATGAGGTTGGTTAGTGAAAAGAAGATTGAGCTAGATCTGGATGAGGTGACTCAAGCAAATCATGTTGCGGTGGCAATGCCTTCAAGCATTCCACCATCAACACTATTTTATGATCAAAGTGAAAGTTTGATCCAATTTGGGACCTTTGAGCCTATAGTCGTTCGGTTCCAGCAAGAGATCATAATGACAGACCTTCAAGGCAAAGATGAGTCTGTTAAAGATGACAACGAAGGGTGGGTCCTTGTGGCTCGTCGAAAGAAAAGAAAGTCGAGCTCCACCAAAGAAGAGTTATGCTTCCGTCGAGATTATAGAAGAGGAAGCAAGACTCAGAAAAAAAAGGAAGAAGAAGATGTGGAAGTCTAAGCCTGTCAAGGAGGAGGACGAGGATTTTTCTCAACCTCGGCGACTAGTGACTCTAGCAGAATTTCTTCCAAGAAACTTCCTTGATGATCATCCAGAGGAAGTGCTAGAAGTTGTTGCGTGCCATGTCGTCAGCACAGCAGAAGGCGAAGATATTCCATCAAGTTCGTTGGAGACGACCGTAGAATCAAAAGATCTACCGTCGTTCAGCATAGATGACTTGTTGTCTCTCCCTCAAACAGCTAAGACTGCTCTTATTGATGCATTGCTAAACTCAAGTGCGTCAAGTTCATCAAGTTCAGACGTCCCAGCCTCCATGGTGCGTACATGTGCTTCTTGCTGCACATTTATAGGCTTTTCGGATGAAGACCTATTGCTGAGATCAAAGTATCATAACAGGCTCTTGTTTGTCTCACGATATATGCTAGAACATAGGGTTGGTCGAATTCTCATTGACGATGGGTCAGCTGTCAACATTATGCCTAAGTCGACTATGAAGCAATTAGGTATCTCAATGGAAGAACTAACGAATAGCAAGTTGGTGATCTAAGGCTTCAATCAAGGCAGTCAACGAGCGATCGGCATGATTCGCCTGGAACTCATTATCGGCGACATAAAGGCCAACACATTGTTCCACGTCATAGATTCGAGGACCACTTACAAGCTGTTTCTGGGGCGTCCTTGGATTCATGGAAATGGAGTGATAACTTCTACACTCCATCAATGCTTCAAGTTCTATCAAGATGACATTAAGAAGGTTGAAGCAGATTCCAACCCATTCTTAGAAGCTGAGTCCCACTTCGCAGACGCAAAGTTCTACTTAAAGACCGATAATGTCGGTGAAGTTATGCCCGCAGAGATTCCTCTAATAAAAGGGGAGGATAAGTCTCAGTCCAAGCCACAAATAGATGCAGCAAAAGAACCAAGTGAAGGGGCCAGTACTTCTGACTCTCAAAAGAGTAAGGCATCTACTAGCTCTACGAAGACTGAAACTTTGGAAGATGAGAAAGCTCCAAGTCCTCCAATCTTGCATTATGTTCCTTTGTCGAGACGCAAGAAAGGCGAGTCACCATTCGCAGAATGCTCGAGGGGCTTGAAGGTGGGTGATGTGGAGATCTTAAAAGAAAGTTTTGTTACACCTCTTACAAAAATAACAAAACAAGAAATTCACAAACCAAAAATGGACCTAACGAAGGCGAAGTTGTCTGAAAGACGAACAAAAGATGGGTTCGACCCAAAGGCTTATAAGCTGCTGACAAAAGCAGGCTATGACTTTACAACTCACACTGAGTTCAAGAGCCTGAAAATTTATGAGCAGCTTGAACTTTCTCCGTCTCAGAAGAAACTTTTGCAAGAAGGGTATGCTATACCTGCCTCAAGGAAAGGACTTGGATATAAGTCTCCTGAGTCGGTTCGTATAACTAAAAAGGGAAAGGAAAAAGTGGCTGACAGCAATCACATAACAGTGAAGGAGGTTAATAACTCTAAAGAAGGAGAAAACAATGGTCAAAGAACCTCTGTCTTCAATCGCATACGACCGCCTGTCACACGTGCTTTAGTCTTTGAGAGGCTAAGCATGACGAAAACAGAAAAAGAAAGTCAGCGCCCAACGCCCAATCTTGGCCGACACTCTGCCTTTCGAAGGCTTGTCATGCCTTCTGAGGAGGAAGAAGACATTCGTCATTCTCCAGTGACTCGACCCTCTGCATTTGAAAGATTAAGTGTACTTACGAAGAAAAATGAGGAAGCACCTCGCGTGTCAATTTTCAACCGCCTTAAGCATGAAGCTGTCGAGAATCACTCTAACAAAAGATCGTCTTTCGAACCAAAAGAAAAAGAAAAGATTCGCAGTGATGCTCCTAGTATACCTACAAAGAAGAGTGGAGAAAAATCTCGCACATCAATTTGGCGCCGCATTAAGCATGAGGATACCGAGAATCATTCAAATCAAAAGCCCCCTTGCGAGACAAAGGAGGGAGGGGAAATTCATAGTGTTGTTCCTTCACGAATGAAAAGGAAAATTTTTGTCACCCTCAATACAAGTAAAGGCTCTTTAAAGGTGAAAAGATGTGACGTTATTTTTACTAAGCCCGAAAGTGAAAACTTAGAACATGAAGAAGGCGAAACCATGTCATCATATCACCGTCATCGAAGAGTCGGAGAGCGAAATGGACCCTATGTCACTCCTAAATGGAAATAAGTTCGCTTCTAAGTGGGATGGACCCTATGTTATCAAAGAAGTCTACACAAATGGAGCATACAAGATTGTCCATCAGGATGGATTAAGGATTGGCTCAATCAACGGCAAATTCTTTAAGAAATTTTATGCACGATAAGTATGTAAAATGCTCCTTATCGCAAGAGCCTAAACTGCACGGTGCTCCTGGCCCGCATGAGCTTAAAAGGTGAATGACAATACAAAAAAAAATTCGTTTGAACTACGTTATGACTTGATCCCTATACATTATAAAGGGTACGTAGGCAGCTTGGAGGAAACTTTAAGTTCAGTCACATCAAAAAAAAAAAAAAAAATCGTTTGAACTATGTTATGACTTGATCCCTATATATTATAAAGGGTACGTAGGCAGCTTGGAGGAAACTTTAAGTTCAGTCACATAAAAAAAATCGTTTGAACTACGTTATGGCTTGATCTCTATACATTATAAAGGGTACGTAGGCAACTTGGAGGAAACTTTAAGTTCAGTCACATAAAAAAAAAAAAAAAGAAATCTCCTTTGACTACGTTATGACTCGATCCCTATACATTATAAAGGGTACGTAGGCAGCTTGAAGGAAACTTTAAGTTCAGCCCACAAAAAAAAAGAGAAATGTCACGATCACCTGCAACGTGACACTAGGACATTGATGGTGTTCGTTAAAGGATGTCACTAAAGGTTGAAGATGTCTTACTGGGGGCAACGCAACAAATCAAAGGAATGCATCACTAAAGGTTGAAGATGTCTGCCTAGCTCCACCTCATTTGCGAGATTAGGTCCAGTCTGCTTGACTCTGCCTTGTTTGTGAGATTAAGTTCGATCTGCCTAGCTCCACCTCATTTGCGAGATCAGGTCCAGTCTGCTTGACTCTGCCTTGTTTGTGAGATTAAGTTCGATCTGCCTAGCTCTGCCTCATCTAAAAGATCAGCTTTGCTCAATCTCAAAATATTGGTACAGCTCTGATTCATCTCCAAAAAATATTGGTAAAGCTTCGCTCCTCCTCCAAAAAATGTTGGTGCAGCTCTACTTCATCTCCAAATACTGGTGCAGCTTCGCTCCTCCTCCAAAAATGTTGGTGCAGCTCCTCTCCATCTCCAAGTGCTAGTGCAGCTTTGCTTCATCTCCAAATATGGATGTAGTTTCGCTCCTCCTCCCAAAAAATGTTGGTGCAGCTCTGCTTCATCTCAAAATACTGGTGCAGCTTCGCTCCTCCTCCTCCTAAAAAATGTTGGTGCAGCTCTGCTTCATCTCTAAATACTGGTGCAGCTTCGGTCCTCCTCCAAAAATGTTGGTGCAGCTCCTCTCCATCTCCAAATACTGGTGCAGCTTCACTCCTCCTCCAAAAATGTTGGTGCAGCTCCTCTCCATCTCCAAGTGCTGGTGCAGCTTTGCTCCATCTCCAAATATGGATGCAGCTTCGCTCCTCCTCCAAAAAAATGTTGGTGCAGCTCTACTTCTCCTCCAAAATATTGGTGCAATTCTACTCCATCTCCAAATTCGACAACTATATTGCAATTTCACTTCTGTCTTAAGTTCGATGATATCATTGCCGCATCTCCATCTTCTAAGACGCGTTGGTGTCTGGCAAGCTCTACAGGACGCATTGGCGTCTGACAGACGAGCACACGACGCATTATCTTCTAAGGAAATACATCAAACTGAGGCTGATCTTTCAGGGAGCGGGACACGTTAACAAATGATGGACTAGTATGTCGCACCCTAAGTTGGTAAAGAAAGCAGGCGTGTTGACGATGGACCAACTTCTATTCGCCCTTGCAAAGCGCGGACGCGTTGGCGGTAGGCCAAATTCTGTTTGCCATTGCAGAGCGTGGCGGTGAGCCAACTTTTGTTCGTCGTTGCAGAGCGCGGGTGCGTTGGCGATAGGCCAACTTCTGTTCGCCACTGCAGAAAGCGAGCGTGTTGGCGGTAGGCCAACTTCTGTTGGACGTTGCAGAGCACGGGCGTGTTGGCGGTAGGCCAACTTCTGTTCGCCGTTGCAGAGCGCGGGCACGTTGGCGGTAGGCCAACTTCTGTTCCCTGTTGCACAGCGGGCGCGTTGGCAGTAGGCCAACTTCTATTCGCCGTTGCACAGCGGGAGCATGTTGCATAGAGCCACCTTTTGCCCCAATGTGCTCAACATACCTGCATTGAAAAAAAAAGTATATTCTAAGAAAAAAAATGGTTACCTTGGAGTTTACCTTGTTTAGTGGGTGAAAATTTTATTCCCCAAAAAAGAAAACTGAAAAAAAAACAAAAAAACAAAAAAAGTTTCCAATTTTTACATGTTCTGTACAATACGATTATGGATAAATTAGACTTCAAAACACAAATCTAACCGTTCAGAATGAGGCTCTATGTGTCTCGAACAGGCGGACAAAATTTCGATACGATCCGACGGTTGAAATTTTGGCAAATGACGTTTTCCCAGAGACGTTTTCCCAGAGCTGTCGCTGAAAAACAAATTCCCAGTTTTACATGTTCTGTACAACAGAGATTATGGACAAACTAGAGTTCAAAATAAAGATCTAACCGTTCAGAATGAGGCCCTATGTGTCTTGAATAGCCTTAAAAAATTTCGATACAATCCGACGGTTGAAATTCTAGAAAACGATAATTTTCGGGGAGCTGTCACTGAAAAGAAAAAAAATCCCAGTTTTACATGTTCTGTACAACAGCGATTATGGACAAACTAGAGCTCGAAACAAAGATCTAACCATTCAGAATATGGCCCTATGTGTCTCGAATAGGCTGATAAAATTTCAATATGATCCGATGGTTGAAACTTCAGCAAACGACAATTTTCCAGGAGTTGTTGCTTAAAATCCGAAGTTCTATTTATCCCCTCCGTTACTTTGGTGGATTTTTCTCCCTCTTAACCTCATTAGGTCACTTATATATATAACCCTAAACCTTAATTCCTTAATAAATTATATATATATATATATATATATATATATATATATATATATATATAAATTTCTCCAATTAAAATTTAGCCATATTCCAAATTTTATCCCAAATTCAAATCTCCAGATCTTATAGATTGGATCTTAAATTGATCTCAATTTAAAATTTGGTCATATTCCAAATTTTATATTAAATTCAAATGATTCAAGCTTAGGCTTTTATCAAATTTAAATTGCGGATAATATCTCAAATTTATCCCAAGATAAAATTTGGTCATATTCCAAATTTTATTTCAAATTCAAATCAAACGAAGTTATCCCAAATTAAATTTGGCCATATTCCAAATTTTATATCAAGTTTTAATCAAACTCAGGTACTAAATTTATAGTTTGATTGACATACCAAATAGGGTCAAATTCAAGAACATATACAACTTGCATTTTGACTCAACTTCATCTTTTTTTAGATTCACCCATACGTGCATAAATCTCGAAAATGGCATTTGTTGATGGAGAAATTTTGGCAATCACAAATTGCCATGTCCTTTACCAAATTAATGGCGAAATTATAAAATAATTAAATTTGGGACTAATTAAATGTTACATGTGTCCTGAATTGAAATTGAAGACGAAAATTGACAAATCCCAATGGTGCCACGTGGTTTCCGTCCTCGTTGTTGGATCAAATGAATTATTTTTTGTTCAATTAATTATTAATGTTTAGGCTAAAATTTAATTAAGTCCAAAGATAGATTTAATTTGGCCCAAAGGGCCCAAAGGCCCAAATCCAATTAGTTGGGTCCAATTGGCCAGGTCCATGGACCAATCAAGTCCAAGCCCACGAAAGCCCACATGAGAACTCTATAAATAGAGAGGTTCTCTTCATTTACTAAAGTTCAGAAAATTTACATTCAGAGAGCCTAGAGAGAATTCTCCCTACAATCAGAAGACTCTCCAACTCCTGAAGTTGAATCATTGCTTGGAACACATATATTCCTCCAAGACTCGAACTTCACGAACATTCCAACTTCACGAACATCCACGCGCACGCGCAAGGTTAAGAAATTTTACACTTAGAGAGCTTAGAGGGAATTCTCCCTACAATCAGAAGACTCCCTAACTCCTGAAGCTGAACCATACTGAAGATTGAGGTTGCTTGAAACACATATATTCCTCCAAGACTCCAACTTACGTACATCCACGCGCTCCGCTTCCATACATCAAGCGCACGCGCAAGGTTCAGAAATTTTACACTTAGAGAGCTTAGAGGGAATTCTCCCTACAATCAGAAGACTCACTAACTCCAGAAGCTGAATCATACTTGAAGACTGAAGTTGCTTGGAACACATACATTCCTCCAAGACTCCAACTTCACAAACATCCACGCGCTCCGCTTCCCTACATCAAGCGCAGGCGTGCAACTAAAGTTCAGAAAATTTGACACTCAGAGGGCCTAGAGAGAATTCTCCTTACAATCAGAAGACTCCCTAACTCCTGAAGTTGAACCACACTTGAAGACTGAAGTTGCTTGGAACACATACGTTCCTCCAAGACTCCAACTTCACATACATTCACGCGCTCTGCTTCCTTACATCAAGTGCACTCGTACAGTTGAGAGAGAATCAGAGGATCAAGTACTAAAAATCGAACCACATCCGCATCAAATCTACACAAACATAAGTTCAACTCTACGAAACACGTTTCTCCGGAAACTTCGTGCGAATAATGAGGACTAAATTTAAGATTTATTAAAACTACAGGGACTAAAATTGAACAAATTTATAAGTATATGGACTAGAATGGTATTTTAACCTTATATTATTTCTTCCATTCTTGATTTTTTGGTAAAGTATAAGATATAATTTATACCACTAAACTTGAGTGTTGTGTCAAGTAATCCTTAAACTAATACGTGTGAAAATTATGCATTTAATAGTTTAGAAATGAAATCCCAATAAATGTCTAAATTGATTCATTTTTAAAGATTACAATTATTGCTTTAGAATTTTAAGTGACACAACTCTCAATTAGCTAGGTTGAGTAGAGAGTAATCTCACCACTTATTTGAAATAACAAACTAAGCTCTCATAAAATTGAAAAGACTAAAGTGAAAATTAGCTCAATTAACTAGAATTGTTTTCAAATATTGAAAAATGAGTCAACTTATTTATAAATATAGAAAAATTTAATTGTCTATCAGCGATAGACCGCGATAGAAAGTGTATATCACTTGCGCGATAAAATTCTATCACGGTCTGTCGCTAATAGACAATTAAATTTTTTTTATATTTGTAAATAATTTGATATATATTTTCTCTGGTTATAATAATTTTACCAATTAACTATTGGATTTAGAAATATATATTTGTGGGTAATTTAGTTTGAAATAACAGGTTGGGGAGCCAGCCTATGCAGTAACAGGTGACAACAACCATGAAGTTCCACTTACATGGATTTTGATACAATTAGGCATTGTTGGATTCTTTTACTTCCTTATCTTTCCTGTAAGAATTTATTATTATTTTGTCAAATTCTTTCCTTGAACTTATGAATTAATTAGAACATTTTTAATATTATTTATTTTTTTTGTCGGTGAATATTGTATTTGCAGCCAATCATCATGAACTGGCTGAGGATAAGATGGTATAGAAGAAACTTGCTGGAAATGTACCTCCAATTCATGTGTGTCTTCCTTTTCTTCCCTGGGTACGTTCAAGGTTTTGTATTAGGATTTGTTTAGAGTGATTTTGACACGGTTAACATCATTTTTGTCATGTTTAAAATCACTTTGAAACATGCAGTAGTTAACAAGCTATTTTGATTTTAATTAACTTCTCATATCATTAATCAGATTGTTACTAACCGTTACATGTCAAATTATCAAGATAATCTTATTTGTAAATCTAAGTACACAACTAATTCAAAGGATGAACACTTGGACTTAATTTCAAATTTTATGGCTAACCCTATTGTTCAGCCTCCACAAGAATTAAGAGAAGGACGTTTTAAGGTTTGACCCTTTTCCTCTCTCACAACCGACCCATAGGCATGTAGGCCATCGTGGCCAACCTTATGGGTTGGCTCAGGCTAGCTCCTAGGGTCGACCTCGACTTCTCTTTAACTTTTTCCTTCCAATAGTCAATCTTTAAAGTGACCCACTTAACTCAATTTTTTACTCATATATTGATTTTGAATGATTAGAGATATGTTTCGTAAATCATATATATATACATATGTTAAAGTTGTTGTTAGTTGAATTTTGCAGGATTCTATTGTGGGCGCCGTTTCTGAACTTCAGAAAGTTTCCGCGAGATCCATCGATGAAGTATCCATGGTCGACGCCCGAAGAGCCATCTCAGATAAAAAATGCATACTTGAAATACCCATTTGCTAAGCCTGAAGATTATGACTGGTAACTGTTTGTAAAAATGCCTCTTCCCAAACTCAAACCCTTTTTCCTTCAACTCATGAAATTAAATGTTTTAATTTACTTGTATAATCCACATCATACTTCTAATGGAAATATATTATTCTTGTTTCTTTTAGTAACCATTTGGTTTTTTGTTTTTTTGTTTGCGAAGATTAAGCCCATAGACACTACTTCCACCTCAAAATTTCTTTATTCGTTATCTAATGCAAGTCATTATAACAAATAGAGAGGAAATAGACTTAATTTTTAAAAACTAATAACAAAAAATAAAATAATTACCAAACGGGACCTACATTATTTTACCTTGGATATTCACTTTCTGGGTTCATTACTAAACTTAAAATCGAATCGATGTGCTTGATTTTTTTGCAACAAATCGTAACAAAGTCTAGTCAGCCAACAACATCTAAATTCATTTTTTTTGTTAATTTTCAAATATAGAAAAATTTCACTGTTTATCCGCGATAAATCGCGATAGACAGTGATAGAAGTTTATCGCTCGAGTAATAGGATTCTATTGCGGTCTATCGCATATAGACAATAAATTTTTTTTTTGTATTTATAAATAGTTTTGTTCATTTTTCTATATTTAAAAACTGAAAAAAAAAAAAAAAAAAATCTTGTATTCGCACTCCTTTGGTTGTCCAATAAATCTTTTTTTTCCCTTAAAGAACTAACATAGAATCAAATGAACTAAAGGTGTGCGTCTCTACAAGAGAGGAGAATTTTAGGGATATATTTTCCCCTTTTTTTTATTTCTTAGTTATGGATAAATAAAATTATTTTAGATTTAACCAAAAACTTTGTTTATAGAGATCAGGAGGGAAAAATCATATTACTATTTGAGTAGTTAGTACACACCTCGTTCATTTCTACCCTATTTAATGATATGTTATTTAATTTCATATGTTCTACATAATTTTAATTTTTTCTTTTTTACATTCGGTAAATAGAGATGGTATAAAAAATTGTGCTAAGTACCATAAATATTTCCATGCCATGGCGACACAATTTGAGACCCACTCAAATTCTTAATATTATCTTTCATATATATATATATATATGTTTGAAGTATGTTTTAATTGTTTTAATTCTACTTAAATAGCTATTTTATAAATGTATCTAATATATTAATGAAATATATTATTTCTTTCTTTTATTTGATGTATTCAATGATATAAAATAGAAAGTGGGATATTTCAATTTTTTTATTTCAATGTATTTGAATAATGGTTAAATAACTTAAATTATAAGTTTAGTTTTTTAATTTTAAGTTTGTTATAATGAAGATATTTAAATTTTAAAAAGTGTCTAATTTGAACATTCAATTTTTGTTTATCTGATTCCATTCTCTAGATTTTAAAAATGTAGCTAATCTATTTAATTTAAAATTGAATTTTATGTTAATAGAATCTTAAGCATCTGTTGTTTTCGTCAAGTAAGTCTGATTTTTTTTTAAGAAGTCTAATAGATCAAAGAGATTATTCTTTACAATTTACATTATAGCTTTTTATTTATTTATATATTTTTGTAAAGATAGGCTACGAAAAAGAACTAAAAAAAGACGGAAGAGTCTCTTAATTAAGATTTTTACCCTTTTTTCTTCAAATTAATTAGTTGGTAAATTAGAATAAAACGGATAGAGAAAAAAAAACGTTAAGTTTATAGTTTAATTTGAGGAAATTGAAACGTTATGATACTTTTTTCTTCCAAAAAAAAAAAAGTTAAAATCAACATTGATACTTCAAAAAAGAAAAAAAAAAAATCAACATTGATACAATTTGACAAGCTTAAGAGTAAATTTTTTTTGTCTATTTCGAGTCCACTATTGTCGTTCGTCCGCTCCGAGTCCGCTATCACCGTTTGTTCGCTTCAAGACTGCCATCGTCGTTCGTTCGATTCGAGTCCGCCATCGCAGTTCGTTTGCTTCGAGTCCGCGCCGTCGATTCGACCATGCCGTTTGTGTTGTACCGTGCTCGCCCCACGTCATCCATATCCCGCAACTCACATCGCTGGTAGGAGAAAAGAAAGAGAGGGAGAAGGAGAAAATGACTTTGAAGAATGTGGTGAAAGAATATATACATGGGGAGAGAATATGTATGGAGAAGAGAGATTGTGCATGGGGAGAAAGAATAATATATATATATATATATATATATATAAAACGTAGGTGAAGGCTAAATTATAAATAACCACTGATATTAATAAAAATAGAGAGGTCAATAAGTTTTTTTTTTAAAAAAATAAAATAAAATGTTTAAGACTTTACCTAAAAATATTTTAGGTACAAATTCTAAAGAAAAAAGAAAACTCAGCCCAAGCTAACGGCAATAGCCCATTAACTCAGCCCAATCTATTCACAATAGCCCATTAACTCAATCCAGCCCATCTGATCAAAATAGCAAAAAGAAAAAAAAAAAAACCGAAAAAAACAGAAATAGGAAAGAAAGAGGAAGCCCTAGTGCCTTCTCTTTCATCTTCCTCCCATTCTCACGTGCTCCATTCTTCTTCTCGCCGGCTTCTCCTCTCTACCGTTCAGCAGCTCAGTACAACCGCCGCCGCCTCTACTGCCTCACTCACTCTTAGCAGTTTTCACTGATTTTCTACTGGTATTCTCCCAATCTCCATCTATAACTTTATGTATCATATAGGTTAGAATATAATAACACAAACGTGGGGTGTAGTTCTGAACCTTCAACCTTTTAAAAAGTTAGGGATGATTTCTCACTTCTTTAGATTCTCTCTTTAGTAATTGTTTTCTCCTTTCTCCAACTTGCTGAATTAGAAATCTATATCTGCTTAGGTAATTTCTTTTTCGCATTCTAGTATCTTCATACGCTTGAATGAAGAACTTATAGCTTAGGCTTTCCAAGCTGTGATTGGTTTTCACTTTGTGCTTCTTATCACCAAGGACTTAGTTTAATTTTGTTGCTATCATCTTATGCTGATAACTTTGCTGTTTCTGAACTGTGAATCTTAGATAGTACTTCCTAATTCACGAGCGTTAGAATATAAATTTAGCCTCACATAAACGAAATGATGTTCAAGTTGTTCAATTTTTTAAAGATGCCTCGAAGGCCAACAAAGAGGCGCCAGCTGCGGGGAACTCGTCCTTTAACTTTTTCCTCATTTGCTCGGACTTCGTGTATGGCTAGGAATCAAATTTTGAAGTCGAAAGTAGTGAAATCTCACCCTAAACATGAAGGTAATCACGTACTTTGAGTAGTTTTTCTTTCCTTGAACTAATGAGTTCATTTCTTTGTGCGCTGGCATTGATACTGCAGAGTTGTTAGTGAATATTATTATTGCATTTTGTTCTAATTGTAGGTAATGGTTTTATTAGGAATAGTCCTGAGCCTCAGAGTGAATCGGCTGACTCTTCTTCCAGTGGTGAAGAGTTTGAAGTAAGACTGTCTCTATCTTAATTCTTGAGAATTTTTATAATAATTTTTAATGATTAATTTTTTCTTATTCATCCATATGTATTATTGTATATGAACCGTGTTGATCTCTTCTTGTAGGAAGTTCAAGCAGACTTTGCCTTTTTTGATCCCAAACCTGATGATTTTCATGGGGTGAAGACATTGCTGCAGAACTACCTAGATGACACACAGTGGGATATTAGTGGATTTTCTGATCTAATATTAGGACAAACCACAGTTGGTAGTGTTGTCAAAGTAGAGGGGGATGAAGATAATGGGGTATTCTCTTTTATCACAGCCCTTAACTTGGAAAGATATAAGGTAAGCAATATAGAAGCTTGATCCAATACTAAATTCTCTCTCTCTGCCTGTAGTCTTCTAGTAGTTGGTTTGTGCAGCACAACACATTGGACCACTCTGTCAAAGTAATTATATGTGAAGCCGTAGTGTGGGATGAAATTTAGTTTGGGGAAGGAAACATGAGCAATTTGCAGCTTAATAACAGAGCTGTCATCTTGATAATTTTCACGTCTACTGTAACATGAACAAATAGAAATATTCAACACAAACAATGATTTCACTTGCATTATTCATGATGGTTGGGTAGAATTCCAGTATCAAATCTTACGACTTTGTACCTTTTTTTTGGCTGGAGATAGGCGGTACATAACCTTTTAATTTTATTCATCAGTAAACTGTTGTGGAAATTTTGTCTTACTAGGACAGTAGATCTGTACTGGAGCTCAAGGAGTATCTCTTCAAAGTTTGCCAGGACAAGGATATAAAGAATGACTTGAAGCGACTTCTGGAGGAGCAAGCATCCAGTGTAGGTCTCATAGTCTCTCAGAGAATTGTGAATCTTCCACCTCAACTTTTGCCACCCCTTTATGATGCCCTTTTCGATGAAATCTCCTGGGCCATTGAGGATGAGGTTAGATATAGTAACATTTGGACATTCTACTTCTCAAATATCCATATGGATGTGTTGGTGTAAAAATGTCTTTTTTGTTTCTTTTTAAGCCAACTAAAGAGCTCCAGGATTCCTTCCGCTTCAAATTGTATATTTTAGTCAGTAAAATTTACAAGGTATGCCTGTCTAGCGCACTTTGTACCCTTTCTAACCATTATTTTCTTTCATTCTATATGACCGTTGTGTGTTGCACTACATATTTCTTTTCCTTATGTGCTGCTGTGGTTATTGGTCACAAACTACAGCTCAAGACTACAAATCATAAGAAAAAACTAACTCCTGAAACAGAAGAGTCAATTATCTATGTTAAGGCAGAAGATGAAATACTTCACAAGGTATTTTGATTCAGCATTCCTGTACCATAGTTGCTTCTTAGACTCCTTTCAAACCTGTCTAACAAATTTTCTCTTATCCAAAAACTTATTTCAGTTGTGTTTATGGTCCTTCTGCTTTCCATTGCACGTCCAACCACAGACAACTAATGAGGCAAGTATTAAACATACAAGACTAATCTTAAATGATTTTCTTACTCGTTAGACATTATTGTTGCATGCTTGCATTGTGCTCAATTATAAAGATGGCTAGCTGATGTGTTTTCTTCTGTTCATTGACTTTTATTCTGTTGTGAACATTTAACAGATCCATAATTTGTTACAATTTTTAGCTTTTGCAATGCTCTTTGAGGATATGTTTATAGTGTTACACTGTTACTAAACACATTGGATTGATTCTCCTCTACTACTACTCACTTTTAACCACATTAGAATTTTAAATAATACTGAATAAAACAAACAAAGAACTAAATGGTGCTTTGGTTTAATCCAAAAGTCCGGGCCCCTTATTGTAACTTGCTCTCTGTTCCATCTTTCCTTGTTAGTCTTAACAAAAGTTGGTTTTTAAGACAATATTGCTAAGAAGTAATATTGTGTACGGTATCCTACTGCAGAACTAGAATCCAATTTTACCTCCCAAGGATTACAT
Organism: Lagenaria siceraria; assembly: GCA_002890555.2. Lineage (NCBI taxonomy): Eukaryota > Viridiplantae > Streptophyta > Magnoliopsida > Cucurbitales > Cucurbitaceae > Lagenaria > Lagenaria siceraria. The sequence goes on from CM016488.1 coordinate 7,275,733, forward strand.
AATTTAATGTGTTAAAGATATTGTAATTTATTCGTAATTCTGTTTTTCATATCTGTTGGTGTTCTTGCAGCTAAAAGGGTACCAGTTAATGGGAATAGTAATGGCTGTTGAAGCAAGAAAAGTTCCCGCATTTCGAGATGAGTTGAAATCTTTAATAAGTGAATCCTAGCAGCAATCTTAGTTGAAGAAGTTGTTAGTTTGAAGAAGTATCCAATTTTGTTGTCAATGCGAGCCGGAGCCGGATGTTAATTAGTTGAGTTGTTTCTTCGAGGACTTTTGTTTATTGCATGAAAGATGAAAAATGTCTTTGAATTAAAATATTTCTTGGCCAAAGATCCTGTGTAAATGTGGAAAAAATTGCTCGTATCATAGATATTTATATTGTTTAAAATCTACCAAGGCCACGCATTTTATTTTGGGTACCATTTCTGGACATTGCACTTAATGGTAAGAAAATTTTCAGGTATGATTATGATATGATACTCCGATTTTATTGCTTGCTACACTAGCATTGATTGAGTGATGTAGGGCCTATCAACATTAAAAATAAATAACAAAGATAAAACATGTGTGAACAGAGAGTGGTATTCTTGTGTCAAAATGAGCATAGTTCAATTGACATAGTATTGTACTATCTATTTCAAAGTTAGAGATTTGATTATCTTATTTTAAATATTGTTAAAAAAATAGAGGTATTAAGAACTTGAATTTTTTTTGAACTTGATATTATCGAAGCTCCTCTTAGAGAAGAGGCACATATATTATCGAAGGGGAATAAAAAGAGAAACATAACAAGAAGTTAATTTTCATCCCTACGGCCACATTTAGCATGACAAAGAATCAAACATTAGATTATGTATGTTCTTTTCTTCATTCTGTTTGATAGATGGTTAAGAGATCATGTATGTTTGAGAGTGATTTTGCTAATGTCATAAATACCATCACATGTGGACAAATAATCAAAATATAATGTAAAACATTTTGCCAAGGTTAAAATATCAAATGTCACAAATTCAAATAAATCAAATAAACTTATCAAAGCTATCGAATTAACAATTGAATTATTATCAGTTGTTTACAAAGTAAGTTAGATCTCATGATTGATAACACATACTATATCATACTATTAATTGAGTTATACTTGCTTTAACTTACTTTGTAGAAGTTTTCTCTTGAAATTATCCCAATTATATACAACATAGTTCTTTTAGAAAATATTCAATATATACATAGTGGAATTTCAATATTTGTAAATAGTTTGGCTCATAGACAGTAAAATGTGGTCTCAATTTTATGAAAATATCAACAAAATGCTAATGTGGGATACTTCTAGAAAATTTTTAAAAACAAAAAATTGAAAACATCTAAACTAATAAATAAATATTTTATACTTTTTAAATGAGTTAAAATACTTGTTATAATCTAATAGTCAAGTTATTTGTTGCTATTTATTTTAATATTTTATTAATTTTGTATAGTATAACGAAAATATCGATTCATCCATTAAATCAATGTCGAATCTATGAATATATAAAAAAATGGATAAAAGTATGAAAATATTAATGAAAACTTAATATGGCACACAACCTAATTTGAAAACACGGATAAATACTTTGAAATTTTTTTATATTCGTAAATAGTTTGACGTATATTTGAAGACAAACATTCTCCTTGTATCAAATTATTAAATTGGCAAATAGTTTTTATTTTATTTATTATTATTACTGAATTCAAAAGGGGATAATTCCATTAACCAGATAACAGTTCATACTCCACACTGCACTACATTTCTAGTTAATTCCACTGGTTTTCTCTCTATTATTCTGCGCTTGCCTTCGATCGTTCTTCTTCTTCCCATGATTTCTTGCCCAAAATGTTGGCCTCTGCAATTTCAATACCCACCAATCTCAACTTCTCCCTTTCCTATTCTCAACGCACACTCTCAAGCACTCCCATGAAGCTTTTTCCAGTTGTTGCCGTTATGGGAATTCCTAAACCCACAGACGTATCGCTCTTTCTCTATCGTTTTCGTTTCTCCTCAGAATCTCTCTCGAAACGCGTTGTTTGCAGGCGGGTTAGCAGTGATGGTGGTGCTGCAGCTGATTCTTCGCACCAGCAGTCTGTAGCTCCTGTAGGTTTCTGCTTCTTCATATCCTATCTGGGTTTTGTTCATCTCCGATTGTCTTCTGTTTGTTTTAGAATTTGGGTTATCTTTCTTTTTCCGTTTCAATTGGATGGATTCGTTTTGGGTTAAATTGCAAATTTAGTACTCAACTTAATTTCATTATGCCTATTTAATCCCAAAAATTAAGATGTTTCACCGTCAACTTTGGTTCGGATTATACATAGATTTTAACGTAGTGTGTTGATTAGACTAACAATTTGGCACATGGGTGTTGGCTGACTGAATATAGTTTTAAGCCAAACAAATTTTTCCCCGTCTAATTCACTTTATCTAATAGACCTACTTTTTTATGCCACCATTGACATGTTATTGTAAATCGTCACTTCTTAGTCTAATTAATGTGCTATGCTAACATGAGTAACAATGTTAACAGCAGAAAGTTAATAAACCAAAATTGAAAGCTCAAGAACATCATTGGAACTTTCTAAATTTAATTCAGGGATTAAATAGCTGTAATCAATGAGCATTTTGTAACTAAACTTTATTATTATTGTTGTTTTGTCAGGGTATGTATGTCTACTTTCTTGGTTTGTATTTTAAATTTGTAATCCACAGTAAAAGTACTTGCAATTCTGATTGTTTATATCTTAACATTTTTTGTTCTTCGAAATGGTCATTGTACTGTCTGCATGGTATCGGTAATGAGCACGCAAGCTGTGTATGGAATTTGGGTTGAATGTTGATTATCATTATGAAAACCATTGATCTTTGACCAAAATACAGTGTTAAATTGGAAAAATATGCACTGATTTTCCCCACATTCTTGGTAGTTTGCTGTTTTGTGCTAATGGTGATATGCTGTAATTGTACTCTCAGGGCATCAAAGATGTACAGAATGACTCTTCTAGCGTTGGACACAGTTATGTGGCATTATTTGTCCGGATGCTCGGCTTAGATCATGATCCTCTTGATAGAGAACAAGCAATCATAGCTTTATGGAAATATTCCCTTGGAGGGAAGAAGCACATAGATGCCATCATGCAGTTTCCTGGATGCATAAATCTAACAGTAAATCTTCTTAGGTCAGAGTCAATCTCTACGTGTGAAGCAGCTGCTGGCCTTTTACGGTCAATTTCTCTGGTGAACTTATACCGAGATTCAGTTGCAGAAAGTGGAGCAATTGAAGAGATAACTGGCTTGCTTAGTCAACCGTCCTTGACTCCCGAGGTGTGTTTTTATTTTCTGTTGTAGCATGAATTGAGTTATATCTGAATGTAGCTGTAGCTGTGCAGGTGAAGGAGCAAAGCATCTGCGTTTTGTGGAATTTGTCAGTAGATGAAAAACTCAGAACTAAGATTGCAAACACTGATATTCTGCCATTGCTTAGTAAGAATCTTGATGACGAGGACATGAAGGTGAAGGAAGCAGCTGGAGGGGTATTAGCAAATCTGGCTTTGAGCCCATGTAACCATGGGGTCATTGTAGAATCAGGCTTAATTCCTAAACTGGTAGGACTTCCTCCCCCCCAACCACATTTCTTGGTTTGTGGAAAGGTTAAAATTGCATTTGAAGCAGATGATGAATATTGGAATATTGTGTTTAGAAGATAATGTTGGCATAGAAGGAAGTAGGAAGTATAGAATTAGTGAAATTGATGAATTGGAGAGGAGAGGAAACTGAAGGTAGACAATTAGAAATTCTAATCCAAAATTTAAAATAAAAAAAAATTTAAAAAAAGGGAGAGAGAGGAACTGGAGAGTAATTTTATATAGTTTGATAACTTATTCAATCTCCAATTCTTGCTATAAATTTTGAAAATCCAATTAAATGAAACTGAGGCAGATCAAACAAAATTTTAAGGAACGAATACCTAATATAGTAATAATAGTAATTTGTGATGACTTTATATTTTCCCATTCCATATCGACTGCTCAATTATGTTTAATAATCTGTGCTTTCTTACCGCTAGTCTGTGCTTCAATCAGGTGGAAGAGCTTGTTTGAATTTAGACAGTCAACAAGTAAAGTGGCCGATTAGAAGGAAACCAAGTATTGACTTTTGGTCTGTGGCTGCAGGCATATCAGTTAAAAGCTGAGGCAGACAGCTCAAAAATTTTGAGAAAGGAAGCAAGAAATGCGTTGCTTGAGCTTTCTAAAGATGAATATTATAGAATTCTTGTCATAGAGGAAGGACTAGTTCCAGTACCGATTCTTGGTGCTGCTGCCTATAAATCCTTCAGACCAGGCTTGCATTCATGGCCCAGTTTGCCTGATGGCACAGAAATTGAACAATCTTCCAAAGAACCTTCAAGATTTGGTGCCTCTGAATTACTCCTTGGGTTAAATGTTGATAATAATGCAAACATAGAAGAAGGCAAGATAAATGCAATTGTTGGACGGACACAGCAACAGTTTCTGGCTCGTATAGGTGCCATAGAATTTGAAGATCTGAAGGACTCTCAATCTGAATCATCTACCAGTAACCATCTTACACTCTTACCTTGGATAGATGGTGTGGCTCGACTAGTTTTAATCCTTGAACTTGAGGATGATAATGCCGTAGTGAGAGCTGCAGAGTCGATCGCTGATGCATCTATCAATGAACACATGCGTATTTCATTTAAGGAAGCTGGAGCAATCAAACATTTGGTCAAGTTTTTAGATTATATGAATAATTCTGTCAAATGGGCTACAGTTCAAGCTCTAGAGAGACTGTCAATTAGGTAAAACTAGAGCTATGCCATCCAATTTTTTTATTTGATTTAAATCAGTATTTTTTTATTACCTCTTTTAAAGGGTTGAAGTAAGAGATATTTCTTTGAACTTAAATGGAGAATGTTATGTTTGAATTGTGGTCATAAAGTGACTGTTTTCCATAGTATATAGATTTACATGCTTTCTGTCTCACATTTTGCTGGTGTTGGCACAGCAATGTTGTTTGCCAGACAATTGAAAATGAAGGTGCACTTGGTCCTTTGCTCAGTATTTTAAAGCTCTCAAGTATCCCTGAAACTGTGATGGAGAAGGTAATTTTGGCTACTTTTTATTTGTGAAGAACAAAGTAGTTCGGTTTGGTGCTGACTCAAGTCATCCTTGCTTTGTAGACCCTGGATATACTTTCTCGGATCTTGGACCCTAGTAAAGAAATGAAATCAAAGGTTTTGTTTTGTGTTTCATGTATCAAGTTGTGAGACCTTGAATTTTGAAATTGACTTGCTAAAAGTGTCCATACATTCCAGTTTTACAGTGGACCGGTAAACGGGTCTCAAGGGGGACATCATTCAGAAAGAAATTTTGAAGCTTCTACCAGGTCGAGTAGAAATCTTGCTGGTCAATCATTCTCTTAGATTAGTTAAATACTGATGTGAAACCTCTTTAACAACTTATAGGAAAGATGTGCTGGATGTTGCTGTTGTTTCTCGCCTAGTTGAGATTTTGAACTCCTCATCCCCAAACTTGAAACGGAAAGCTGCTTCTATTCTGGAATTTATTTCTATTATGGACCCAAGCATGGAAAGAATCGATTCCATGGAGATAGAGTCTGGATTGTCGGCTGTTTTCCAGCTTGGAGTTTCCATAGGTATGCACATCATTTTACTAAACGTCAATTGAATCTAACTGTCTTCGAAAATTGTATGAGTGCATGATGCGGTTGTGATACAAATGCTATTAGGAATGAATTAGGAATATTATCTCGGCATTAAGCATATATTATTAATTAGTTAGAGAAGTCGTCGGAAATTTGTTCTAAATAGAGTGAGTGGGAAACTAGCACTTAGTGCCAAACACCGATAAGAAAATATTGAAAAGACTAAACACACCATAAGCTATCCATTTAATTTTTTTAGTTGAGCGGAGTAGATGTCCCAAGTTCAAAAGTCTTTAGTATCATTTTCTTTTCAATCAATATTGGTAGCCCGTACATTTGGTCTTTTGCTAGTTTCAGACCTTACAAGTGAGAGATATTTTTAAAAATATCTCAAAAAGATCAAATATTTCCTTGCTGCTCATCAATTCAAACTTTCAAGTGTAGTGATTTAATGTATACAAGATATAATCTTGAGCAAGAAGCTGCAAAAGGGGCTCAATCTCCCCAGAGCTTACCAAAATCTAAATAATCTTTGCCATTACGCACCACAAATTAATAATTAATATGTTGTGCGATGGAGTTGCCTACTTTGGACTTCTCCTTCCATGGGCTGTTTGAGGAAAATAATGATCGCTATGACCTTTAAGGATGACCAAAGATGGAGGCAAAATTGTGAACGTGAATGGTTAAAGCATTTAGGAGGATTCAAGCTCTTTCCACAACATAGCCAATACTCGAAGAGGAAGAAGATATTTGTTACCTTAAATCTTCATTTGCATTTGTATATATAACATCTGCCTTGTTAAAGCAGATGGGATTGAAACTGAAGCCCCCTCATACGCCAGATTGAAAAAACAGTTGCTTTAGGAGTTTTAGATTTCTGCCCTCTTAGTATGGAACTTGGAAGCTAGTAAGAAGGGGAAAAAAAGAAAGAAAAGATGACTCTTGAAAGTAAAAGAATCACCCTTTCTATTTTTAATCTTGTGCATGTGTGTGCTAGCATATTACCAAATTACATTGAAATGATTGAATGTTGATAACTTGAAATTGAGGTTCAGACTGAAATTAAGGTTTAGTTCTATCTGCAAATTGCATAGATTTTTGGAAAAGGCTCTAATTTTGACAAGAAGAAAAAGAAATCATCGTATATCTACGTTTTCGTATAGCTTCTGAAACTTCAATACTGATTTGTTTAACTTGGAAGTTCTTGAGCATGTGATATTGAAGCCTGCTTCTCTGTGTGAATTTGGTTACACAGATTCTGATGCTGAAGATTGGCAGCCTGAAAGATATGCCCTTGAAGTTGAGGAAGCTGGTCTTGCAATTTCAGCAGCCTCCCGATTATTAACAAAGCTTCTGGATTCTGAAAAGTTCTGCAACAAAATAAACTCCGCTCATTTCACTAAGTTGCTTCGTCGAATCCTGAAATCGGACATTCCCATTAATCACAAAGATTGGATTGCTGCTTGCCTAATCAAAATCAGCTCCGTTTCAGGTCTGAACACAGATTCCAGAGATCCTATCAACATGGAGGTCACTCTCTATGAAACTATACCGAGACTTATTCAACAGATCAAAAGCTCCTTCTCCATGGAAGTTCAGGAATCTGCTGTTGTGGAGCTGAACAGAATAGTCTCAGAGGGAATAGTCGATGCTACCCGAGCTGTTGCTTCGAAAGGCGGTATCTTTCCATTGGTAAAACTGATTGATGAAGGAAGTGAGAGAGCAACAGAAGCAGCCTTAGCTATACTGTATAATCTGAGCATGGACACTGAAAATCATCCAGCAATTATAGCTGCTGGAGCTGTGCCAGCATTGAGGAAAATTGTTCTATCGCAACGAGTGCAGTGGCGACAAGCTCTTTATTTGTTGAGGACGTTGCCTACATGAAAAAAGGTATGCAATAAGAACTATATAGAATTATACTGGAAAATTAAAAAAATTTGTAGTTTTTGTACCAATATCAGTGACTTTAGGCCCATTCTAAACAATGTGAAAATGAATAGAGCAGTGATTTGATCTGAACTGTTCATGTTTATCCAGAAAATTCTGGAATCAGGAAAAAGGGTTGCTCTCAATATGAATCTTATCAGTTTTCTATAAATCCTTTAAAGTTGCCATATATTTTTCACTATCTCAAAGCAATGGTGCTTCTGGGATTTGACACACTAGGAGGGTATCATCTTCATAGCAGAAGATCACAACTGTTATATTTACTATTTAGACAAATTTTAGAAAAATATAAGACACGTTATTAGAGGTGTTCGTGGGTTGGTTGGATTGGGTTGAAACATTCTTTAGACTCAACTCAATTGATTGGATTGTAAATTTCTTCAACCCAAATAACCCTCTATAACGAACCTAACCTACCCATGAAACATTTGGATTATTGGACTGATTCGAGTTATTCGAGTCATTTATTTAAATTATTTTTTAAAGAAAGAAGTAAAATGTAATATCTAAAAAAATTATTTAATTATTTTCATAGAATTAAGATTAGCAATCCAATTTCATTTTATATTATGAAATTTTTCTTTTTAAACTACTAATAAATTTATTTTTAGTTGGAGAATAAATTATCCAAAAAAAATTGTAAAACTAAATTAATTATATGTATATATATAAGCTTATTGTCAGTAAAAAAAATATTTTTAAAATTAATAAAAAAAATTCTAGTTGGTTCGGGTTATTTTAGATGAACTCATGAATCAATTTAACCCATAAAATTTTCATTTATTTGAACTTAATTCGACTTAAATGAGTTTATAACTCAATTCAAACTGTACAGATTGAGTTGGGTTGATCGGATTTTTTCAACACTCCTACTCATTATCCGTGCAAAGAGATGTCCTCTTAAGTATGTTTATTCATTATCTTAGCGTTTCAATGATGTAAAAACACTCTATAATGCTTGACTATTTATAGATGACTTTAACCCCATACTAAACAATACGAAGACATCATAGATATTAGAGATATCAATTAATCTTTAATATCAATATCGAATCCTTTGATTTACAAATATATCGATGTGTCGCTAAATATTCTAATCCTTGGATGTCACTGCAATAGCCTTACGTTGGTCTATACATCTCAAAAAAAAAAAAAAAAAAAAAAAAAAAGTGTTAGTATTTTTTTTTCAAAAGTGTTAACAAGAACAATATAGCACCCAAACACTCAATATATTGACACTTATTTTGGGTACAAGAAGAGGGTGGTCTCAATCATTCTCCCAACTAAACTAGCCTTTTAAGTATGTAAATCTCTCCTTTCATCATCATTTCAATGAAAAGGAAGCAACAGCCTTCATATAATTTATATATAAGATTCATTTCTGCACAAAGATATTGGTGATAATGCTCACACAATTGCATCTCTAAAGCTTTTGCTTCATTATTTATTCTAAGTGTTCACTACTTTGTGGGCTTCAATTATATGAACAAATGCAAACTCAGCCTCTTTACCCATTTCTTCTTTCACTTTCTGCAAATCTTTGACACAAGGAGGGAAAAGCTGTTTCTTTTCATTTTTTAAGGTCTCCTTTCATAATTATTATGCCTTTTAGGTTATTGATTATTTCTCGATTAAAATACTATTTTGGTCTCTGTATTTTAGGACGTAGGACTGTCTGATTTTCGTCTATGTACTTTGAAATGTTTCGATAAAAATTCATTCGAAGACTAAACATAAGATTTTTCGAAAATACAAAATCTAAATTGTATTTTAACCTTATTTCTTTTTTAATGTTATACTTCTTAAATTCTTTTCAAATTTGTTTATAAAAAAATATCATCATAAACGGAGGCTTAGATATATGAATTGTTTACACTTATAGGTCCAACTTGAGGCTAGTTCAAATGATTAAAAGATATAGTTAAAATAGAATTTCCGTCTTTGTATTCCATTTTAGTCATTATATTTCCAAATGTCCTTATAAAAAAAATTTAAAATCTAAAATTCTTAAAAACAATTTTAGATCATTTAATTATAAGGGTAATTGCAATAGGTAGCACTTTTACAACTAATAATCAAGTGTATAGTAACATTTTTAAAAAAATTGCAACTGTAGCAATTTTCTCAAATTTTCCTATTTGTTTTATTTTTATTCCTATCAAACATTTTTTTTTTCTTTCTGAGTTCAACATGTGTTGTTAAAAGATTCTATCCTCTGACCTCTTGGTTTGAATTTTCTCTCTAAATGATCTCTTATGTTGTTTTTGTTCATCTTGTTTCTCATTCTTGATTAACATTGAAATCTTTTTCTCTCAATTTTGTATTTTTCCCTTCATTTTTATTATATGCTCAATTTCGTATAATATTCTCTTTCTTTAGTTATATCTAATTTTCATTGATTTTTCTTTTCTTTTTGAGTTCTTTCCCCCTCACTTTCTCTTGTTATTTTGTTGGTGCTGATCTTTAATTATGTTTTTTAGCACAATAATCGTGAGATTCGAACTTTTGACTTTTTTAATCAAAAGTTTATGTCTTGTGTTAGTTGAACTATGCTCATGATGACTTCAATCACCGTAAATTTTTTTCATAATTAGAAGTCTATCAGTCATAGAAGTCTTATCGCTATCAATACTTTTAATTCACAACCTAAATCTATCGATGATAGACTATTGTGATTTATAAATTTCAATCACATGCACAACAAACATATATTCTATCTCTTCTATCACTCATATAGATTTCAAACAAATGTTTTTCTTTTTCTTCCTCCAATTTTGTTTTCTCCATCTATTTTATAGATAACTCAACAAAATATTCAAATAATATAAACCATAAGAATTAGAAACAACTAAACTGTAGCTAAACTATCTATCATTGAAGCTTGAAAGTACGTAATAAAAGTATATAAGTAGTCTTTTATATAAGTGATAGATTTCTATATGGTATGTAAAATCTATCATGGATAGACTTCGAATAATATAAACCTATAAGCCATAGACTCTCATCAGTAATAGAGCCTATCAGTGATACCTCATATCTCTGATAAAGTCTACCCATGATAAAGTATCGGTGAGATTCTATTGTTGATACCAGTCTATCAACGATATACTTCTATTAATGATAGATTTTGCTATCAGTGATAAAAGTCTACTATAGACTCTATTTGATAAACTTCTATCATTGATAGACTCTATCACTTACCGACTCCGAGAACTGGATCTAAATTTTACTATATCTACAAATACTTTGGGCCTAATTGCTATATTTGTAATTAACTCTAATTATAAATGCAAATATGAGTATGCCATTGTAACTACTTTTCATAATCCTAGGGACTACTTTGGATAGAAAAACAACCTCGACTATTCCAAAAGATGGGCAAAATAAATTATGAGAAAATCTTTTAAAATACAACAATCCAAACATGTCTTCACTCAATTTTATTATTCTTTTGAAAAGTTAAAGAGCTAATTTTCTAAACGCTCCCAAAATAAATTTAAAAAAAAAAAAACAACAAAATCATTATAGGGAGAGGAAAAAAAAAACCCCATATTCACTTTATAAGAAGAATTGGAGCAAGATATTGAGGGGATTATTGTCCCACACACCACATCCATTGAAAAGCTTAGAGAAGAGAATGGAAGAAGAGAAGGGCACAATTGTTGGATTGAAGGGTCAAAAGTTTTAAAGTACTAAAGATTATAAGAGTAGCCTTATTTATTTGGAAAATTAGATAAAGAGCAAATGGTTGGTGTCCCCACCTTTTCAAAATTTCCATTATTGCAATTACCTCTATATATATATATATATAACTATTAGGGTTCTTTAGAGGGTTATTTTCAAATATAGAAAAATCAGCTAAATTATTTACAAATATAAAAAAATTTCACTGTCTATCAATGATAGATCGCGATAGAATTCTATCATTTGAGTGATAGACCACAATAGAATTCTATTACTGATAGATAGTGAAAATTTTCTATTTTTGTAAATAGTTTGGTATTTTTGCCTTCTTTTGTAATTATTATTATTATTATTTTAATTGATCTTCTTTTGCTAATTTCAATGTGACTTTTTTTTTTTTGTTGGGTTAAACTTAAACCTACCTACCTGTTCATCATTAGGGACATTCTTTAGCTGTTTGATTTGATCATAAATTTATGAAATCAAGAAAATCAAAACAAAATAAAATTCCAATTTTCTCTTTTTGAGGGATTATCTTTTAGCTTTTTTTTTTCTCTGTTGTTGAATAAGGAGATGGAAGAAGGTTTAAAAGAGTGGAATCTGCCTCAAAACTAAGATTTTGTAGGGCTTACTTATCTTGAGAGATTGGAGGAAATGGTAAATTTTTAGTTTTTTTTTTCTTCTTCTTTTGAGAAATTGAAACTCAGATTCCACCTTCTATGTTGATCCATAATTTCTTGCAGAAAGATGGATTTGTTTGATAGTGTTATTTCTTCTGTAACATTTTCTGTTATTTATGAATTAAAACAGAAATTTGTTTGTTTATTGAAAATTTTGTATTTTGTATTTTGTGTCAAAAATATTCTTGAACCTTCAAAGTTTAAAAAATTATCTTAAACTTTCGAAAAAAAGTTAAAAAGTACTATTACCGTTACTTTTGGATGGAAACTATAAGTATTTTGTTTCAAGAATAACTCTAAACATTTAAACAAACACTTTACTTTAAAAAGTTTGAAAAATTACTCTTAGTATATGAACAAATACTTTACAAAAAAAAAAAAAATAAATAAAGTTTAGTGATATTTTGTATAATTTAGTCTAAAATAAAAATGGATTAAAAGACAATTTTGATTTCAAAACTTTCATAAAAGTAACAATTCGGTCTTTTCTTAAATAATGTGGGGTGAGAGGATTGAAACTCAAACCTCAAGGTTGATAATACCAACCATATAAAAAAATGTTGGGTTAAAAAATTTAAAAAGTTGAATAAATGAATATTTTATTTCTCTTTTTTGCAATGCTTCTAAAATACTCTAGTTTTGTTTTTCTTTTGATCGTATTCTTTTATTCTCTCTTTCGAAAAAAAAACAAATAAATGAAAGAGATTATTCTAATACGTTGACTTATTAATTATCATGCTATTTAATTGATTATATGATTAAGTTAGTCTAGACCTAAAATTACTAATTTAAGCATAATTTAACTAGTTAAGTTATATATGTTAGTTATCAATCTAAATTTTTCACTCACACTTGAAATTAGTTCATACTATTTGCAATTAATTAATATGTTTATAAATTTCTATTTCTTGAACTGGACTCTTAAAAAAAGCCCATCAAATATTTATTAGGGTTGGACCAAACTTTGGTCTTTGAATACATTTTCATCATTGCCCCTTTATATTAAACATTCTATATTTACCATTTTTTCTAAACACAAACATCAAATTAAAGAGGTGTTAATTTCCATTTCCATTCTTTGATTTTAATTTTTTTTTTCTTAAAATATAAGGGGGTGATGGAATCAAATTTTTGGCATTGAAATCGAAATATAAATTTTACATGAGTTGAGTTAAAATTCTGATTAGTATTTGATTTTAATAATCTAATGTCGTTTTAAAGTTTAAAACATTCGATATTTGATTATATTGTTATTGAAATATTTTAAAAAAATTATGAGAGAAAAATATCAATATTTCACCAAATGTTTCTCTCTCTCTCTTTTTTATAAAAGAGTCTAAGACGATAAGATGGGACAACCTTTTTTTTTTTCCCTTTAAAATCTTGTAGAAATAAACAAAAAAGTATATATGATAATTCTATTAATAATTATTATTACATAATGTAAAGACTTTCAACGTTCTTGTAGAACGATCAACCATATATTACAAATATATAATTAAAATATTGGTAAAATGTCGCCACATAGAAATATAAATATTGTAAACAATAATGCATGACATACAAATTATTAATTCAAACAATTTTTATGGTTTTTTTTCCCAAGATTAACCATCAATTTTTAACTATATTTTAAAAATACATTCGAGTGTTCCATAACTCGTTGGACATAAATTCAATTCTTTTTTTTTTTTTTTTCATTTTCTCCCCTTTTTTGAGTTGGTGCTCTTTTTCTTTTTCATTTCATAATTCAAAATCTTTTCGAGAAGTGACGTTTCTATAAGATTTTTTACTATAAATTCCCATTTTAGTAAAAATCTTAAATTCCCATTATATATAAGTGTTGAATTTAATTAAAAATAACGAAAGAGATAAGCCAAAAAAAGACAACAAAAAAAAATTGCAAAAACTACGCCATTTCAATCATACCTTCAAACTTTCAATTGTAAAAATTGAGCATTCAAATTTATATAATTGTTAAAATTTATCCCTCAAACTTTTGCAAGGGTTAAAATTGAACGCTCAAACTTACGATAGTTATAAAAATTGAACCTTCAAATAAGTTTTTATCATTTTGGGGTCCAATTTCTACTATTATTATATGTTTGAAAGTCAAATTTAATTAAGACTTGCATAAGTTTGAGAGTTCAATTTTTACAATTGAAAGTTTGATGGTGTAATTGCAACTACTCCCATAAGTAATATGTGAGGTTAAATTAGAAGTTTAACCATTGAAATTTTAAGTTTATGTCTATAGGTTCCTAAAAATTTTAAAAGTATCCGATAGATATTCTTGGACTTTCAATTTTATATCTAATAAGTCTAAAACGTATTTGAAATTCTTAAAAAAACTAACCGCTTAATTAGAGACAGAAGGCGAATTTTTTATCTAATAAATTCTTAAACTTTTAGTTTTCTACACAATAGATCTATGAGGTCTTTTTTTAAAAATTAAAAAAAAAAAAAAAACACCCAAAACACTCTTATTAGATACAAAACTAAAAATTCATTAAAAGTCTTAATAATAGACACTCAAAGATCTATTAGTCATAAAATTAAAAGTTCATAAACCTATTAAGAGTTTTTTATGTGATAAATCTAAAAAGTCTATGGACTAAATTTGTAACTAAAATTACATATGAAATTATTTTGTATGCTACAAAAAAAAAAAAAAAAAAAAAAAAAAAAAAAAAAAAAAAGAGTTGATTTGACGAATGCTTGATCAATAGTCGTTTTATGAGAAAAAGATGATTATGGGTGCGAACAAAATTTAAAAGTTAGATTAAAAATGTAAATAAGGACATTAGTGTAAGGCTAACTTTGAATAAAGATTAAACATAGAATTAAGGAGGGGAAAAAAGCTTGGTTAGTCTAAATTAAAGAGATTTTGGTTGATACTTATCAATGGTTAATTTTGAATTTATTACATATAATACATTTTCTCAAATGATGATTTGTTTCAATATTTAGAATATATGAAGGGAATTGAAAGTCCATGCAAGAGGGGAAAAGCAAAAGTGAAAGCAAAGAGAGTAGAAAAAGTAAACAGAAATAAAGGAAAAGTGGACCAAAGAGAGGACATTGTCCCCTCTCTTTGAAATGGCCTCAAATTGCATATCATCATTGCAATTCCTTAAAATATGCCTACAACCCTACAATTAATTACCATTATTTCTCCTTAATTTCAACCTTTAATATGCATTTTTTTTTTTTAATAAAAACAATGATTAGGTGTAGTCTTGATTTACTTACAACCCTTTCATTTATCGCATGATAAGAAAATAATAATTTTACTTTTTAAAAAAGTCTAAATTTCTTGCCACATGACAGTTTTTAATTGGGTAACTAGTGGACTAAACATTGTGGGTAATATGTACTACGGTAGTACTAATTTTTTTTTTTTGAATAAGTGTATCCCAACCAATACCTAAACTTTTTTTTTTTTTTGAAAAAAACCAACATAATATTTCATCCTTTTGTTAATAATAATTTAATTCAAAGGAAACTCACAAGCACTCAAAGATGGAGAGTAACAAAAACACAATGTTCATCCACTATGGTGGTTGTGTTTGGTGATATGCAACAATTATTTTTGTCTTGCAGTAGTAATTCATCAAACTATTAAAACAAGTAGACAAAAAAATAAATCTTCCTACTATATTCGGTAACTATTTGATTTTTTATTTTTTATTTTTAAAAATTAAGTTTATAATCACCTCTTCTACCTTTAAATTTCTTATTTTGTAATCTACTTTTTGCCCATATTTTCAAAAACCAAGTCAATTTTTTAAAACTAAAAAAATTGTTTTTAAAAAATTGTTTTTGTTTTTGGAATTTAGCTAATAATTCAACTTTTGTAATTAAAAAAGATGCAAACAATTGTAAGAAAATAAGAGAAAATAAACTTAATTTTTAAAAACCAAAAACAAAAAAATGAAATGGTTACCAAACGAGGCCTTAGTTTTCAAATTTTGGTTTAATTTTTAAAAAGTAGATAACAAAGCAAAAGATTTAGAGGTGTGGAATTGATGTTTATAGGTTTAAATTTAAAAAACCAGCGGTTACAAAACTGAGTCTAAAATATGCAAGCAAATGTTTTTCTTTATTCACTTAATATGAAATTTCTTATTTATATAGATCAATAAATTGACCAAAGACCAAATGTTTATAAACTAAGCAATCTAAGTGAATACATATAATAAAGATCAAACACTATTTTTTATGAGATTTTTCATGGAAAAAATTAAATTGTTACCAATTTTAAAGTATGAACTAAATTGTTTCATACTAAAATTCAAACAACTATAGTGTTATAAATTTAATAATACATGATTGAATTGTACAATAAATTTAATACTACATGATTGAATTGTACAAATTCAAGTTTATAGAATGTATTTTTATTTTCAAACAAGTTCAGAGATGAAAGTGTTTAGGAGATGTCTCCAGCTGTTTGTGAAAATTAAAGTGAAAGATTTGTAACATTTCTCTCATTCTCCCAAAAAAAATTAATAAAAAAGAAATAAAAACTTCGGATTTAATTTTTATAGGATTGCTTGCCTTGGGAGAAGAAGAGATACTAGAGGCTTAAATTAGATGTCATATATGGTAATCTTTTAGATTTTAATTGATACCCTCCTAATTTTGAGTATAAAT
Source organism: Lagenaria siceraria (assembly GCA_002890555.2). Taxonomy (NCBI): domain Eukaryota; kingdom Viridiplantae; phylum Streptophyta; class Magnoliopsida; order Cucurbitales; family Cucurbitaceae; genus Lagenaria; species Lagenaria siceraria. The sequence continues at coordinate 7,292,419 of CM016488.1, forward strand.
TAATTTTTTTTAAAAAAAAATATTGAACAATTAACAAATTTGCATTTTCTACTTTCAAATTTTCATATTTTATATTTAAGAAATGAACAGAGAAAATAGTTGTTTGTTAGTATTAGCATTATGCGTAATCATGTGTCATTTCAATATGGTTTATCTTCACTCACGTGCTTATTTCTAAGAAAATTATCCGGAGGATCACCCAGTATAAGATTGCTCCAAGCAAAAGCACACTTATTTTTGGAGTTTCTTTATGATGGAGCTACCGAAAATAAAACATACTTTGTTTTTTTAGTACAACAACGACAAGGATGAGAGATCGAACCCCGACCTCTAGGGAGGAAGGTTATGTCAACTATTATTGAGCTAGGCTGATCACTTTGACATAAAGTACACTTTGTTGATAGGCATGTTTGGGAGTAATTTTAAAATGGCTAAAATCACTTTTATCATTTTCAAAATCACGGTGAAATATGTTTTTAATACTTCAAAACTAATTTTGATGATCAAAAATTATATTTAAAAATTAAATTAATTTTGAGTGATAAAAGTGTATTTTTGAGTAATTTTAAAAATGACAAAAGTGATTTTAACAATTTTAAAATCACTAACAAATATGCCCGTCTTCATATGCCAAAGTTCATCTATGTCTTTGTGCAAGAAAGCTAGCAATTATGACATGTCCTAAGTTGAGCATATTTACTTGAAATATAGATACTACTACACACTATGATTGACTGACTATTATGTATTTTATAGCCATGCTTTCATATGGTAATTTTGTAATAAATTAAATAATTTTCCTCTTCCTAAAATAAAAAAAAATTAAAAAAAAATCATATAGGACGAGATTAGGGTTGTTAACAATAAATATTAGACTTCATTAATCATTTGATCAATATCTTAAAAATAGCTTTGAAAATAAGAATAATTACCCTCAAACTATGAGAGCAACTTCTAAACAAGTTATTAATATTTGTCATTATATTAAATATCATTTTCTCTTAGTTCATCCATTCCCACCAAACTTAAGGTAGATTTTGAAATTGAAGTCCTGTCAAATTATAGTCTCATCAAAGTTTAAAAGTGAGAGGTTAACAACTTGCCCCCAATTTAAGAGTAAAAACTGCTAACATTCAACAAAAATTAGTTGAAATCCTAAATTCAATTTTTCTAATTTAAATAAATAAATAAATAAATATGTCTACTTGATAAACATTTTTCCCACCTCCTTTTTAATTATTAAATGTATTTATGATATCTTAACCATATTCCCAAATATAAACAAATTTTTCATTAAAAAAAAAAAAAAAAATCTGGTTAGGAACACTAGAAACAATTCCACATTTTCTTCTTTATATACCCAAAAAAAAAAAAAAAAAAACTAAAGTTTTATTTTTAGAAATTAAAATAAAAGAGAATAATCAATTTATACACTCAAAACTGTGTTGTTTTCAAATATAGCAACATGAGTCAACTTATTTATAAATATAGCAAAATGTATTGATAGACAGTGATAAACATTGATACATTTATTATGTCTATTAATGCGACATTGATAGATGTCTATCAGTGTCTATCACTGCCTATCACTGATAAATGGTGTCATTTCTCTATATTTGAAAATATTTTTTGCAGTTTTGTCATCTAAAACAATTACTCTAAAACTTTGTGGGTTACCTCAATTAAAAAAAAAAATTTGGCACAAAAGATCAATTAAAATATTAAACTAATATTGTTTTAATCTAATCTCTAAACTTTCATATAATGGAATTAATTTAGACCTTCTTTGAGTGATTTATAATTATTTTTACTTGATTTTTATTTAATAACAGTTGAAAATCATTTAAATAAAATTATTCTTCTCTCAAAATCATATAAAAAAATTCTTCTAAATAAGTAAAGATAAAGGAAGATGAGAAAATGAAACACACTTACATTAATAAAAATATCGCTACTATACCAGTTCATTCAAGCATTTTTATTTAATATTACGTTAATCTTTGCATTTAAATAAAGTCTTATACACTTGTAAAAATTATATCATCAATGGTGTTAAAACGAAATCTTAACATAAGGGTTTAAATTGATTCACTGATAGCAATTATAACATTTTAATTAATTTATATTTACAGTTCTTAGTTTGGAGTTGCAAGTGATACACACACCAAAATTTTGATATACATGGATTTTTTCTCAAATAAAATAGTAAAACTATATAATAACTAAAAGAGACATATGACATATATCATTACGTAATTTGTCAACTTAATGAAGATGGGAATATTTCTAATACTATGGTGGATGGAAATATTTTCATAGTAACTTTATTCGTAATTATTTGCAATATAAGAAGCTTTTTTAAATAAAATAATATGTCATTCATGTGACAAGTAGTATTATAAACTTTTTTTTAATTAGAACCCAACAACACACTGAAATTATTTTTCAAAAAAAAAAAAGACTGAAATTATAATAAAATTACTGTTTAATTTTTATTTTTATTTGTAAAAAAAATAATACCCAAAGAAGTTGGGTTGGAAGAGCATGAAAAATATGGTTAACCGACTTTTAATGTGAAAATGAAACTTGAATAACAAATTAAAAGCAATGTTCTCCCACCTACCCATCAAATTATTTATAATAATATTCAATAGTAAAACCCCATTATTTCCTTCACAATTTAAACACGGAATATCGCTAATATATCATACATATACACTTCAAGTTTAATGAGATAGAGCCCATTAACCCAAAAAAAAAAAATTAAAAATGATGTGTTAATTTTGGATGTATTTTGGTCTATTCTCAATTTTCGCTTGTTTGTTAACTTTTTTTTTTTTTAATTCAACGAAATATAGAAGTAGAGAATTTAGGAAACTTACCTTAATCAATTAAGTTATATTTGTTGACGTCAAAATTCGGATGGAAAAAAATATATCTGACCTTCACGTGACAACAATGATCAATTTGTAATTTGGAGAATAGAACACAAAATAAAAAAAAAATGACTATGGTGTCCAAGTCAGAGATGAAAACTCTAGAATTGAGAAGAAGCCTGAAGTTTAAGCTTTAGATCTCAGATTAAGTTATCTCATATGAAGTTTAATGTATTTATAGAGAGATTGAAATAAAGTTTACCTTTTTATCTTAAGATTAGATGAGGTAGATTTTTTCTCATTCTACATAAGTTAAGATCAGATCTGATTAGATGAATGATTAGTTAGCACCTAAACTTGGATTAGAGATTAAAAATTGAAAAGTGGTGGTACTCCATATATTCTCTATATATTGTAGAGTTGTTTACTTTGTCAATAATTCAATTTCTAATTCTTGGTCATTGAGATACATGACAATACATATTAATATTTTAAGAACATATATTACCTCTCGTTTTCCTCATCCAACTAAATTAAAATAATGATAAAAGTTTTTCGAGGTCTAATTCCTATCACATTGATTAGATTATTTTGTGACAACATATTTACAATTCAGACAAGAGATCAGTTGGTTCTTTGATTAATTAACCGTTCAATAAAAACATATGAAATGTACATATATGAGGAACAAAAAGTGCAAATGATACCAAAAAAAACCTTGTATAATTTTCTTTTAAGTTCGATAGTTTATGAGTGGATGATAAAAATAAATGATGGATCTTAGAAATATTAATAAGTGTCTTGTCTATTAAAATTGACATGTAAGATTTTAGTATTGTTTTATGGATTGATTTGCATGTAGGAAAAATCATGAGAAATTTCTTGTAGGTGTAGGTTTATTGCTACATTATATATTAATTAGAATTATAGCACAGGAAAGAACATGTAACATGTACCATCTCTACCACAATATATTCTTCAAGCTCGTGTAATGTTTTTTTTTAATAATTCTAATGGATATATAAAACTAAATTTTCATTAGAAAATTAGTTGTATCTTTATACCATAATGTATTAAGTTTAATGACATCATTAATAAATGATATTAAATATAATTAGAATTTGTATGAAAGCGAGACTAGGCTAACGTGATGTTGAATGTAACTTATTAATATGACAATAATGTAGCGAATATAGTATTAAAATCCATTAATAGACATTTCTCCAAAAAAAAAAAAGAAGATTAATTCATTAATCCATTAATATGGTTTGTTTAGCTCAAGATATGAGTTTGTTTTACTTCTTTGCTTTGGTTGTGAGTCCTCTAGTTCTTGTGTTGATTTGGTTATTTGGACATCTGTAATAGAATAGATTTGTAAAGTAATGTAATCCCAAATTTATGTTTGAATTGAGTGTTTTAGGTTCGATTTGTAGTACCAAACTCATTTTGTTTCCGTAGTTTTTAACTCAACCCTCTTTTCTACCGTTTTTCACGCTTCACAATCTCATTTCCGTTCCGCCCTCGATTCCTCACTCATTCCAACACTCCTATGATTCTCAGTAATCTTAATTACATTCCAGCCTCCCAAACAACTCCTCACAGTCTTCTAAGAGTTCCATTAAAAAGGAAGGTTAAGAAAATAATAATCTTCTAAGAGTTACTTTAAGCCAAGCTCGATCAATAATTGAGGAAGATATATTAGCAATTTCTCTTATTTACTATAGCTTACCCATTTTTAAATGGAGTTAAATCACAAATTTAGTCTCTCAATTTTGAGATTTATATTTAGTTGGTATCTGAAATACTAAAATTACGAATTTAGTCTTTAAATTATTTTTATTAAATAAAATTCACACTTATACTAAACCCAAATTTAAAAGTTTAGGATTTTTTAAATTTAAATATAAACTTACATTTAATAGATGAATTAATTTTTAAAAATTTTAAATTTATCAAAAATATATTAAATATTTTTAAAATTTTAAAAACTAAATGGATACAAACTTACAAATTTAATAACTAAACTTATAATTAACATATAATTTTGAAAGGAATAATAAAGAGTTTTTTTTTTAATTTAACAATTACGGAGTAGATCAAACTTCTAATTAAAAAAATGAGTATACTAATTAACGTTGTGGTAATTAAATATGAAATTTTAATTTTTTTTTTATCAAATCCTAAAAAAATGTTGGTACTATATATATATATATATATATATATATATGGGACACATGCATGAATCAAGAGTTTCAATAATGTTGAAATATTGTTTGCTAACTCATGTGGGCCATATGCCAAAGGGTGTGTACATTATCATCATCATGACATAATCCACTGTTCAAATTGGCATGTTTCCATCATCATTCTCTGTGTGTGTGTATATATATATAATATTTTTTTTTATTATTATTATTATTGTTTTTGGCTTTGTTTTTATTTCAAATTCTTTAATGATGTGAGGGAAAAAGAAAAGCAAGAAGTTTGCTACTATCCGTTGGCGAGGAGCTGATGGCTTTGATGGTAATTTTACTTAAAATATGTGTTTTTAAGGAAAAAAATTAGGTTTTTTTAATATATAAAAATGAATCAAAATATTTACAAATAATAAAAATTTTTATTATTTATTAGAAATATCTGATAGACAATAAAATTTATCTATATTGATAAATATTTTAATATTTTTTCATTTATAATAATTTTACAAAAAATTATTCATCCACAAATATTATTTAGATATAAAATTAATTAATAATGGATCGATATCAAATTAAATTTTATATCCAATAAAACCTTGATTTCAATTATATATCTAATGAAACCTTGATTTCAATTGGATACAAAATAGAAAAAACTTTTTAAATTTTGAAAAATTAAATGGACATAAATTGAGAAAGTGTAAAAATCTAAAAAAAAAAATAATTTGAAAAGATTCAATGAAGATAGTGTTTTTTTACATGTTTTTAAAAATTTGGTAGGCATATTAAAAATTTAGGCATATTAAAAAATTAGATTATAATTGAAATAAAATATTTTAAATGTGTTTGATATTATATTTATAAACCATAAAACTAGTTATACTTATCCACAGAATATTAAGTTGACAATAAAATGTTTTAAAAATTTGTATTATTCTTATTTCATAATATTATATAATTTACATTACATTACATAGTGTATATTTTAATTTTTTTAAAAAAAAAAGAGACTGAGTTTACTAACATCACATACTGCATTTCTAAATATTTTTATCTTAATTTAACATAAGTCTATATTTTAAAATTTAAAATTTAAAATAAATATAAAAATGTTGTTTTCACACTATGTTATTTTGATTTTCAGAACTTATAAACAAAATCTAAATTATCTGCTAAATACATATTTGTTCAATCAAATAAATTTGACAACATAAAATAGAATTCGAATTGACAATCAAATTAAAAAATTTATTTCTTTTACTAGTAACGATCGAGTTTTTAAGGAAGAAAAGGTCGAGTTGAAAATCGTGAGATGGTAGTATTTTAATTTTTTTTTTATTTCATATATTTTTTCTGGATCCTTGATTTAATATTAATTATTTGTTTTTTGTTGAAAAAGAAATAAAGAAATCTGATTGAGATGGTTCAACTATTTTATTTTATTTAAATATTTTTATGGGTGTTATTTCAAAAGGGGTTAAAATGGAGGGAATTCAATGCAAGCTAAGCTGTTTTAGATAATTTGTCAATTTTCTGAAGGGATAAAAAGCATCCAATTTGTTTTTTCAATTTAGAGTTTTTTTTTTTTTTTTTTTTTTTTTTTTTTTTTTTTTTTTTTTTTAAGATGAATTTTCAATTTGAGTATTGATGAATATTTCATGTAATCAAGGTTTTTTTATTTTTTTTTTCCCAATCTTTAGTTATGATTTTTACTTGAACATTAATGATGAGTATTTCATCTAAACTCCAACAAAAAATAGCTATCTTGGGTTTTCATCTCAAATGGTAAAACAAATTTTTACAAGAAAGCTACTAAAAAATGATATAAAAACTAATTAATTAAATTAAATCTAATAGCTTAAGCTCAAATTATTATTATTTTTTCCATTTATAAGAAGTCCAACTTGAAACTAATTAGTTATTTAATGTGATATCATAGTTGAATAAATATTCCATCAACCTATCAATTTTTATGATATTTTGATTAAATAAAAAAATTTGAGATTATCAACCCGAGCATATAGTTCAACTAGTTAAAGTCCTAGACCCTCAACTAAGAGGTTTCATATATGTATTTTTAAATATGGTAAATAGTGAAATTTTGTTATATTTGTAAATAATTTAACTCATTTTTCTATATTTGAATACAACTTTTTTCTTCTTAAATTTGAAAGATCTTTGAAAAAAGATAGCTTAAATGTGTTGATGAACCTTACTATTATCAAAGTAACAATGACTTTCTTTTGATTTTTTTTTTTTTTAATTTATAATCATATAACATAAAATCTTGTTAAAATAATTTTGAACTTCAATCTGAAAAAAAAAAACAATTAACAAGACAAGGCTTGAAAGGTAAACTTAAATCATATTGGTAATAAAACTAAGTTAAACGCAAACTTACCTTAATATTTGCTAGCTTAGAGAGAGAGAGAGAGTAGTTTAATTTTGCATTTGTACGTATGATTTTTGTGCAAAAATTAAGCAATATACTTTGGTAAATAATTACAATTATGTTACTAATTATTAAATTATATGATAATCATATCTTTGCAACCAAGCAAACCTAAATAAAAACGTATTAAAAATGGGGTCCCAAAATCAATCCAATTAATTGTCCCGTTGCCACTAATTAAATTTAATTGTCTCTTTTTTTCAATATCCCATTTTCTAAGTCACCAAATTTGAATATTATCATCGAAAAAGATGCGTTGTGAGCACATAATGTTGGACCATTCAAATTTTTTTTTTTTCTAAAAAAAAGTGGGCCAATTAAATTTTTTCAACTATATTTCCGAAAATTTAATGAAATATAACTAAATTTTTTTTAATGTTTTGTGCCGACCATGTTCTATTATTTAATCTTAAAGGAAAAATCTAGATTCTTCTACCTCAATAATCTATGCATATTTATTTTCGTATGTGGAAATTAATTTCTAAATTATTTTATGTCAAAAATATTTGTGATCGTTCAATTATTTCTTTGATGATGTTTATAATTTCAGTGTTTGATCTATGGATTGAAGAGAAAGATGGATCGATTTTATATGTTGATTTAGGGTATTAAAGTTTTTTTTCCTTCTTTTCATAAGTAATTTTATATTTTTTTTAGTTTTTTTTTTTTTTTTTTGAAATATTAGAGAAAAAGGTGAATAAAAACATAAATAGATAACTGTTTATTTAAAAGTTCTTTTCCCCCTTGTTTTCATGGATGACTTATTTTAAAAACAAATTAAGCTATTAAAAAAGGCAAATAACATTTCAACCCTTTTGAAAATAAAAACATAAAATTGTTTCTAGAAACAATATGTCAAACCAACTTTTATTTATTTTATGTTTAAATACTACTTTTCTCTCTACTTTTAAAATGTTTATTTTAGTTTCTATACACGGTCAATTTTAATTTATTTTGATTCATATACTTTCAAAATGTTCATTTTAGTATTTGTATTTTTAATTTTGGTTGATTTTAGTTTTTATACTTTTGAAAAGTATTCATTTTGGTCCCTTTATTTTCATTGTTATGAGACCATCATAGTCATTTTCGAAAGTTCAAGGGCCAAAATGAACCAAGTTGAATGTCTATTGACCAAAATTGAACATGTTGAAAGTATAAAGATCGTAGTGAACAAAAACCAAAAGTACAACGACAAAATAGTATTTAAACCTTTATTTTATCATTGTACTTTGTCACGTATAAGGTTTTAAGATTTTAACTGTCATAGTCAACAAACGTATCGAGATCTCAATTTTATGAAAGTGTTGATGGAAATATCAAGAAAATGTCAATGTACTTGATGAATGTTTCTACAAAAATTATAAAAACTAAAAAATATAAAAAAAATATAATAGTTAATAAAATAAACATTTTCACACTTTTTAAACAAATTAAAATATTTATTATTTATATGAGATTCACTTTAACAACATCTGTTTTTTATGTTTTATAGATTTTTTTACAATATAATGGAAATGTCGATTTACCCCTTATATCAATATCGAATCCATGAAAATATAGAATTTATGGAAATGTCAACATGTACTCAACAAAAATTTAATACCATGGTCACTTGTATGAATGGAGTAAAAAAAAAGGCTAAATTGTTTTTTAAAAAATGCCCTTGAATTATGTACTTAGTGTCTAAAATATCTCTAAACTTTCAAAAGTTTAAAAAAATACCTTTAAACCTTAAAAAAGAATTTAAAAATACTCTTACGGTTAGTTTTGATGGAAATAGCTAGTGTCTTGTTTCAAAAATACCCTTAAGCTGACAAAAAAAAAAAAGTAAAAATATCTTTATTGTTAGTATATGAACAAAAATCATTAATACACCGTTACAAAAATATCTCTAAACCTTCAAAAGTTGAATTAGTTTACCTTTAAAAAAAGTATTAAAAACTTTATTTACCACTTATGTACACTCCATCACCTCTCTTTTCAATTTCCTCTCTCTCCACTACTTGAACCTATGACTTAACATAGTTCTCTATTTTTTGTTTCTTCCCTTTCGTCTTCAATACCCCTCTTACTCCCCTCCTAGTTGACTGTTTGGAATTTGTGTATCTAAAATAAATTCTCTCTTCTATTAAGGTATGTACACTATAATAGTCAGGAGAAATAGAATAATGGAATCACCAAAGGACTTTAAGACGTAAATATTTTAACAAACTTGTACCTTAACAATTGAGTGTATGTTAATACCCCAAATACATTCCTTTTGTATTTCGCTATTTATCGTTTTGGGGAGTCTTAAGCAAAGACTTTGATTTTGAGATATTGAGAATTTTCATGGGATTTTATGCTTTAATTTGAAATTTTGTTTTATATTTGGTTACTGAGAAAATTATTGTAAGAGTTAGACAAATAAAAGAAAAATGAGAGTATTTATATAATTTAAACTTTGTTATTTCTAACTCAAGATAACTTCAAATAAATTGATCACTATACTAAGGAGTATTTTTTTTAAAAAAAAAAAAAAGTTTAAATGTTAAGTGTATTAATACAACTTTTGAAAGTTCATAAATATTTTTGAACGAAGTATTAATGGTTTCTATTTATTTACTAACGATAAGAATATTTTTTTTTCTAAGTTTAGGGGTATCATTAAAACTTTTGAAAGTTTATTTTTTTAGTGAAATAGAATAATAGATCCAAAATTAACGTTGAGTGAGTTAGTATTTTTTACATAAGATACATAATTCAAAGGCATTTTTAGTAATTTAGCCTAGAAAAAATTGAGGCAATTTTTACTTTCTAACTTTTTATTTATAATCTATGTGTTGAAAATTAAAAAAAAAATAATAATAATCTATAAAGAAGAAGTTAGCAGAGAAAACTTAAAAATCACTAAATTTTTAACACATCAAGTCACATATAAATTTCATTACTATTTTTATAGCATGTAAATTTTATGGTTAAATTTTTTACTAAAATTCTTTGTCATTTATAAACATTTTTAATTTTTACCTGAAACTAGCTTCGATTCATTAATTTCTTCTAAAATGTTACTTTTTGCTGTTCACTAAATTGATTAGACTTACTATTTTCTTACCAATAATGTATTATTTGATGATATATATATTCTATTAAAATTTAGGAACTAAAATCAAACCTTAACAAATTTATAAGAATAAAAGTAATGCAAATAATTTAATTAAAAAAATAATGCAAATAATAGTCCATACAGGTATAGTTTAAGTGATATAAAATATTTATTATTGATCAAAAAGTCATAGGCTCATTTATTAATATTATATATAAATAGTTATCGAATAAGCTTTCACATATAGTCTTTGTTCATATCTCTTCTATTCGTTTTGTTGTAATTTTTACAACAAATTTACATTATATATTATAAAAAAAACTAATTATTAAGAAAGTAACATATAAATTCATCAAAAGACAAGTTCACACTTTCTTGTTTTTATTTTTAACTTGACAAAAATAAAATAATAAAATAAAAAAGTGTTCAAGGAATTGGGTTAAATAGCAATTTATAGTTTGAAAATTACATTATATCTTCAAAACTAATATATTTTCGTTTTCCATCCAAATATCTTTCTTTCCTTCCTCCTATTTTCTATCTTGATCAATGATTTTTTTTTTTTTTTTTTTTTTTTTTTTTTATGATTCATTCTCTTTAATTTAGAAAAAGAGAGTTAAAAAAAAGTTTTGGAGGGGAAAAAAAAAGAAGGGGGAAAAAGGACAGCTGCTTCCAACTTTAATAAACACATAGCAGCTTTTCAGTTTAATTGTTCCCTCCAAAGATGATATAACTTTTAAATTCTGTTTAATTAATACATTAAATTTTAGAATATATATTTTGAAATTTATTTACTTCTTCTGTAAAAAAATAAATATAAAAAACGTATTTACTTAAAATTCCATTGCTCTAATCCTCTTCTTAATTGTACTTTCAAAATTATTCTAATAATCTTTTTTTAAAAAATTAACATGGGTTTTTGTTCTAAAAACAATGCGCCAAGAATTTTAAAAGTGTTGTTAAAATTGTGAAAGATATAAATATATTTGAAGCTACAATTTAAAATTTTTTAAACTAAACCCAAAGTTTTCATCCAAATATGATTTTAATTAGGAAAATTTTTAAAAATAGAAAAATATGAGAAACTATTTACACAAAATAGTAAAATTTTTAGATAGTTATGATAAACGCTGATAGAAGTCTGTGGGCCTATCAGTGATAGAAATGATAGAAGTTTATAACTGATAGATGTCGATAGAAGTCTACAATGTCTACCAGTATTTTTTTTTTTTTTTTTTTTTTTTTTTTTTGCTATTTTTTGTAAATAGTTTGATTTTTTTTTATCTGTGAAAATTTTCCTTTAAATTACTAGATTTTTGGATGATGTGAAAGGCAAAAATATGTTAATGGCAAATATTAAAATTGATATTTTTTTCGATATGCGTTAAAATATTAAAAACTTATATTAATATATTTAGACTTTTTTTTCGTTACGAATGACTTTAATTTCGTAGTCGTAAGCTATTTACTCCAAAATAATGAAGTATAATCCTTTGTCATGGTTAGTACGCACTAAGAGCATGTTAATTATCCATACTACCTCTTGCAATTTTGGTGAGAATGAAATTAAGGTCACTCTTACAATAGTGCTCTCATACACTAGGGTTCTTCCTCTCTCCCTCGACCTCCTCATCTCGAGCTTATACTCGCGTTTGCATTCAACTAATTCAATACAATAGTGCTCTTCCACACTAGAGTTCTTCCTCCCTTACTTTTTCACTTGTGCCCACGCTCACCATTCCAAATCCTCATTAACATAACGCAACGAGCAATATGAATAATTAACTAGCTCTTAGCTCTGACAATGATAGATAATCATTCTTCATTATTTTCAAAAATTAGAACAAACGATATTTTAACTATTTGTGCACTTTTCCTTACTTTTCGTCCTTTTTTTTTTTTTTTTGTGAGATGGTATTACTCATCTTTAGTAAACTTTTGTGAATAATTATTTGGTTTAAATATAGTATAGTCGCTATACTTTTGGTTTTGGTTCATTTTAGTCCTCATACTTTCAAATTGTTCATTTTGGTCTTTATACTTTCAACTTTAGTTCATTTTGGTCCCTATACTTTAAAAATGTTAATTTTAGTCCTTGTACTTTTAATTTTGGTTCGTTTTGGTCCTTATACTTTTAAAAATATTTATTATTTTAGTCCTTTCATTTTCATCTTTAAAGGATAAAAATTGTTACTTTTTTTAAAGTTCAAGGACCCAAATGAATTAAAGTTGAAAGTACAACGACCAAAATGAACATTTTTAAAGTATAAAAATCAAAATAAACATTTTTAAAATAGAGAGATTAAAGTAGTATTTAAACCTAATTATTTTGAGACTATTTTTTTTTTTTTTAAGGATATTCATCCATTTGAATAGACTTTGATCAAATCAAATTTTCTTACCTTTTTTTTAATTAAAATAAATATTAAAAAAAAAAAAAAAAAAAAAAAAAAAAAAAAAACTCAAATGTCTAACCGGCTAATACTCGGAGCGTGTATTAGTAAAAAATTCAAACTATATTGACATAAGTTTGTACAAATAAAATAATCAAGAAAAACAAAGTTGACCATTTGTAAAAATTAACTACAGATTAAAAGGATCAACCCATAACAGACCAAATTAATCAATCAAGAAAATATTTCCTATGAATGGAAGTCAAAAGCCAATTTATTTTCTTTATTGTCACATAGTTTCAATGTCTATAGATATATATTTCATAAAATAATGAAGATTTATGTTGTGATGATGTAAATAGAATAATGTATATAACAATTGTGGTTGAATCTTATTTTGATTTCTAATTTTTCAAAAGGTTATGTTTGATTCCACTACTTCCATTTTTATCGTCTCTAAATATTGTATAAAAAAATTATTTTAGCCTTTTCTCTTAAATTTTTATTAATCATTCAACACCAACTTAAATATATTTAAAAATCTAACATCGTCATTTTAAATATTTATAAACTTATTGATGATCTCAATAGACTTTTACACAAAATTTTAGATATTAAAAATGTCGAAAGTTTAAAAACTAAAATAAAATAAATATAAAATTAAGGATTAGAATAGAACTTAATTCAATAATTGTTTAACCTAACTCAAAACAAAATGAAGAAGTTAATTAAAAAAATATAAAATTTTTAACGAAAACTATTGAAATTAATAAGTCAAAATTACTTTTAAATATATAGAATTACCATTAACACAAATATAAAATATGATATATTTGACTAAAGTGAACATAACTCACCTAACATCAGAGATATGTTAGTCACCATGAAGTTTATGATTCAAATCTCTCAATCTTCTATTGTACTAAAAAAATGACATTTAGATTGACTTTTTAATTTTTTTTTTAAATTATTTAAAAAAAATCAATTATGAGTTATTTTATTTTTTAAAAGAAATATTAATCGAAGGATAAACACTAAAAAAGAGAGAGAAAGAGAGGAAGAATGTGTGGGTAAGGGGTGGCACAGTCTTAAACCTACCTATTACCTTTTTAGCCGGTTTGGCAGAACGCTGCAAAGATTGGTCGGTTCTATTGTTTACATTACAATGTCCCCCCCCCCCCCCCCCCCCCCCCCTTTTTTGGCACAACCTAATTAATCATTTATTTATTTATTTAAAACTTATATTGAAGACTATTTTATTTTATTTTATTTTATGCCCTCTTTATTATTGTTTTAATTCAAAAGTGGTTGAAGAAAGACTTCATTTTGGATTAGGTATTTTTATATTTTAAAATAAAATTCGAATTATTTGTATTATAACTTTTTTTTTTAATTTCTTAATTTAACTATTGTGTGAGTTATGAGTAGGGATCAAACTAACGAACTTTAAAACGATAATTGATACTTTTATCTTTTGAACTATACTCAGATTAAACATCTCTAGTTGCTAAGAAATTATTCATTGAGATTGGAATACTTACAAAAGATTTTTTTTTTTTTTTTTTTTTTTTTTGACATAAATTGGTTTCTCAATTGTTTTAGCTTTTTTTTTCTTTTTACTTTTTTCTATTCAAATAGGTAGAGGTATTTTAAGATATGGTTATGCCAATATATTCTTTAGAAATATAATAAAATTATTAATTTTAGAAATGAGGAATAAGAAAGCTACTAACTCAAAAATTTTATTCCTAGCTAGATTATTATTCATTTTAGTTTTTGCTTTAAACTGAGAAAGTCAAAAGTGATGTAAAGGAAATGAATCTTAGACTTAAGAAAAATATTAATATAGATATTGATGTCGTGTTCGGAAATTCGAGTATCTGACTTCAAAGTTGATAGTACAAGTACTATGCTAGTTGAGCTATATTTATTTTGATATGTCCATAAACATTATATAATAAATGCTTGTTATGTTTAGGTAATTGTATCTTTAATTGTTTTCACGGCGTCCTATTTTCTTAATTATACATATGACGCTTCTAATAGTACTTAAACATTTTTTTACCTCAATTGATGAAACATATAGGGTATGATCAATTAGTCAAGTTGTTGGCCAAAACAATAAAAACTGTTTAACTTATATCATGATATAAGATCAAGCAATGGTGTAGCATCAGATTCCAAAGACAGTAAGTCTTTTCTTTCTTATGAAAGAAAGTCTTTTTCAAAAAATTTATATAAATTTCTAGATGAAATCGAGATAATTATTTTTAAGAAAAATTAGCAGCAAGTTAAATAAATTAGAAATGAATTGATAGAATAATTTTGGGAGGCTATTCAGGTAAATTAGGTCAAGTAAACGCATCATGTAGGTCAGATTAAAGTTTAAGTATGATTATTAGTTTGTGAAATGAAATTAAGAAACGATAAATTATATCCACCAAATGAAACAGAATAAAAAAAAAAAACAGAGTTTAGGATAGTTAAGTCAAGACATTTTTGTCTATCAATTTCATAGAAAAATGGTAGAAGTAAATTCAAGTTTTAAAGATGTAATTAAAATTTTAGTTAATTCACCAAAAATTGAAATTTAAAGATGTAATCTTTTTTAAAAAATATATTCAGCATTTTATTTAATTCTAATATTTTTATATATATCAACAACATTCCAAACAAAATTACCCCCTCATATTTCGTATACATCTCGACTCTTTTGATGGTAATCAAAATTCGATTTCTTAGTCAATTCGTAAACCTTAAAAGGCTATTTGGGAGCCCGTATTGGAATATAGTTTGGATTGTAATGTAATAAAAAACTCATGTTTGAATTGTGCGTTTCAGACCCAATTTATAATATTAAACACATTCTGCTCCGACAGTTTATAATCAAAACCCTCTTTTCCAGCGTTTTCACGTTTCATAATTCCATGTTTGTTCTGCCTTCGATACCTCAAATATTCCAACACTCCTCTAATTTCTAGTAATCCTGATTACATTTCAGTCTCCCAACACAACTCCTAACCATTTGTTTAGGTTAACTTTTAAAGAGTTTAATTTTGGAAAGAATGAGTGTCTGACAATGACTCAAATAACTTTTTAAAATGTATTTTAAACGATTTTTACCAAAAGAGTTTAAATAAAAATATTTTTTTAAAGATATTTATTTTCTGTAGTCAATCCAAATAAATCCTAAATCTATACCTTTTATTAACCATACTTTTACAATAAAAAAATAATAATAATTCAATAGTGCCATTGTTAAAGAGACCTTCATCGGGAAAAAAGAAAAAAGAAAAAGAAAAATCATTCAAAAAGGGAATATTTTCGTACCATACAAAAATATAAAAAAGAAAAACTATTAATTTTATTGAAAGATGAAAAAAGAAAAAAAAAAAAAAAAAAGAAGGAAAAAAAAACCCAAATCGGCATAATGAAGTGAGCGTCCGGCATCCTTGAAGAGGGCCCCACACATTACCTTGACAATGGCCCACCAACTCATGGGTATGGTTGGTGGGCCACCCATTTTGTCCAAAGCAATTTTTCTTTTTTCTTTTTTTTTTTTTTCTTCTTTTTTGTTAATATTTAATATTTAAGGGGAAAAAAAGCTTGTGGAGCCGTTATCATTAACCTCATACACATTTACTTTTAGAGAAAATAATAATAATAATAATAATGTGTAAATTCAATTTTAGAATAATTTTTTAATACAAACGCATCTTTGAAGAATTGTCTTTCTAATTTTTTTAATGACAAAATAATAATAATAATAATAATACTTGGCTGTTGGCTCCTTATTTATTTATAGGAGTTTTCTTTATCTTAAAATTTAATTTTATTTCAGTCCGTATTTTATATTGTTACCATTTTTTAGTACATAGGTTGATACCAATTTTTTTAGATTTAGGCTGATACCATTTGTATTATAAATAATTAATGTATATTTTCTTAAATATTTTTAATCAGTCTTTTAGAGGTAGAAATGCTTCAATCATTTGGCTATATTTTGTTTGGCTACGTATTTATTTAACTTACAAAAATACTATAATTTAGTCGAATTTTATTCTAGCCATTTTCATTAAATTTCTATTGATTATTTAGTATTATAATGTGATATGTCTTCTATTAAAATATACAATGAGAAGATTCTACTCAACAACAAGTCAAATATCATATTTATGCTTAAATTATCCATGAAAAAACTAAAGTTTAAGTATTTAAAAGTCTAAAGACAAAATCAAAATATTAAGACCAACACATATTAGTATACACTCGATTTTTTTTTGTTAATCGAAAGTATAATTTTGTAACAGAGCTTGCTTCTAAGGCCCGAAGACAGACATCTTCGATAATTTGCCTGAAAGACCACCCATTATAAGTAGAATTCCTGTTCCTCACTGATTTTTCTTTAAAAATTGTTTTCTTATATATATACAAACATCAAAATTTGAGAAATTTTTATAGATAGGAAAATGTCAAACTATTTACAGAAAATAACAAAAAAAAAAAATACTGAAAGAAATTGATAGACTTCTATCATTTCTATCACTGATAAACTCTGGTAGACTTCTATCCGTATCTATCATTACTATCTAAAAAAATTTATATTTTGTGTAAATAATTTTCCTTATTTTTCTATTTTTTAAAATTCTCTTCAAAATTATCACAATATTTAAATACTTATCATATATGCTCTTCCTAAATAGACATCATAAAAACCATAGTAATTATCCAATATGTCCTGTAATTACTAAGTAGATTTTCTCTGATACCAATTCAATAAACAAATCATCTTTGCTTAATATTATTAAAGAATATGAATTGCTTCACATTGGCAATCTTTTTTTTTCTTTTTTAAATTACCATTACTAAATAATTATTTTTTCCATTTTTTAGAGAGCTGAAAATTCCCAACACAAAGTGGTCTGAAGAAGTCTTATTTGGCTGTCATTCAACTTTTTGATTAGTCTAAATAAAAACAACTTCCCCATTACCCTCTCCCTTCCCTCTCTCTCTTTTCACACTTCTTCTTCTTCATCTTCTTCTTCTTCTTCATCTTCTTCTGCTTGTCTCTCTCTCCAAGTTTCCACCATTTTTCTGCAAAAAAGATCAAATTTTTAATCAAATCCCCTGCTTTTTGCCTCCTCTGTACATACCCACTTCACAACAAACACAAAACTCCATCATCCATGGCCGCCAACAAATTTGCCACCATCTTGCACAGAAACTCCAACAAAATCACCCTTATTTTAGTTTACGCTCTTCTTGAATGGGTTCTGATCTTTCTTCTTCTTCTTCATGGTCTTTTCTCTTACCTGATCGTTAAATTTGCAGAGTGGTTTGGGCTGAAGCGCCCCTGTTTGTGGTGTTCCAGAGTCGACCATGTTTTCGAGCCTGAGAGAAAGCATTCTTATAGAGATCTTCTTTGTGAAGCTCATGCCATGGAGATTTCTAATCTGGGTTACTGTTCGAATCATCGGAAACTATTGGAGTTTCGAGATTTGTGCGAGGATTGCTCATCCTCTTCTAAGTCTCACGAGTTCTATCAAATTCCTAAGAGCTTTCCCTTTTTTGGAGATGAGAAGGAGGATTTCAGGAGCTGTTCTTGCTGTGGGGAGACTTTGAAGAATCGATTGTTTTCCCCTTGTATTTTGATCAAACCGAATTGGGGGGATTTGGATTATACCCAGAAGGGGAATTTGATTTCTGAGGCGGAAACTGATGAAATCCATGTTTCTCAATCGGAAGATATCATCGGAAACAGGGAAATCTCTGTTGTTTCCGGTGGGGAAGAGGCAGAGAAGAACTCAACTTGCTCTGTTTGTGGCTGTGGCTGTAAAGATTCGGCGGTTCATGAGGATGATGATGATAGAGCTGAATTGGTTGCTGAAAAAGATGGGGATTTTCTTGAGCTAGCTGAAGATCTGACCACTTGTAATCAAGAATCAGTTCAAGTTTGTTGTGAGAAAGAGGATGAATTGCCTGAGACTATTCCTCATCATCTTGAGTTCTACATTGACCGGGGTGATGATCGGCGGCTGATTCCAGTTGATTTGATCGATTTTTCTGCCCCTGACGACGACGACGACAACAACAACAGCAACATCCTAAGCCAAGTGAAAGATGAGGAACAAGAACAAGAACAAGAACAAGAGGATTGTGGGAATGAAGATGTTGTTTTGGATTTTGGTTCGCACTTTGAGAATCAAAGGCATGGTGTGACTGAAGATTGGGAAGTTATTTCAGGAGAGAGATTGGCAGAGTTTCTCTCTGTTTCTCTTCATGAGATCAACCAGAAAGTTGCAGAGGTGGAAGCCATGGATGTGGAGGAAGATCCATCAATGGGAGTAGAAAAAGAAGAAGAAAAAGAAGAAGAAGAAGAAGAAGAAGCTGAGGCTTCCATTGGTGAAGCAAGTCAAGCTCCAGCCATTGATGCTCATAAAGAAGAACTTGAAGAATTGGTGGTGACAACAAGACAGCCAAATTCAGATCTTCATCAAGGTATTATTCTGGACTAGAACACCAAATTGCAGTGTATGATGTTCTGTTTTCTTTGAAGATCAAATGTGAAAATAGCTGAGTATTTTTTTGTGTTTGTTTGTGTTCTTGGTTGCTCTCTCTTTCAATAAATAAGTAGATTTTCACATGTGGAATGATGAACTTGAAGTAGAGATTTCAATTGGGACAGATATTCCCGACCGCGAACCGATCGATGAGATTCAAACTCAAACCGACCTTCCTCCGCATCCCGACGTACAAGAAGATCCTTCCCCAAGTTCATCATTGGAAGTTGACAATATGCAAGGTAGCATTCTTTGCTTGCTTTCCCATATCCATATCAAGATTTTAGCTAAATCTGATCATTTGTCTTTTGCTGCATTCCACATTTAGATTCTAACATAGCTGAGAAATCTGAGGAAGCCGAGGAAGTTAAGGAAGCCGAGGAAGCTGAGGAAGCTAAAGAAGAGGAAGAGTTCAAGATCTTGTCCGTGGAAACGAGTTCTCAACCTTCAGACAATCACAAACCGTCAAGTTCTGAGGTCAATGAGAATGAGGAAGAAGATAAAGTTCCTGATATTCCTGATACACCCACTTCAATGGATAGTCTCCACCAGCTACACAAGAAACTGCTATTACTAGACAGAAAAGAATCTGGAACCGAAGAGTCGTTGGATGGAAGCGTCATAAGTGAGACCGAAGGTGGGGATGGAGTGTTGACTCTTGAGAAATTGAAGTCGGCGTTGAGAACCGAAAGAAAAGCTTTGAATGCTTTATATACAGAGCTAGAAGAAGAGAGAAGTGCTTCAGCTATAGCAGCCAACCAGACAATGGCAATGATAAATAGACTTCAAGAGGAGAAAGCAAGTATGCAAATGGAAGCTTTGCAGTACCAGAGAATGATGGAGGAGCAATCTGAGTATGACCAGGAAGCTTTGCAGCTTTTGAATGAGCTTGTGGTAAAGAGGGAAAAGGAAAAGCAAGAGCTCGAGAAAGAAATCGAAGTTTACCGAAAAAAGCTTCAAGATTATGAAGCCAAAGAGAAAATAGCATTGTTAAGGATCAGAAAAGAAGGGAGCATCCGAAGTAGAAATTCCTCAGTTTCTTGTAGCAATGCCGATGATAGCGATGGGCTATCAATCGATTTGAACACCGAGGCAAAGAAAGACGAAGATTTCTTTTCTAACCAAGAAACAGAGAATCAAAACACCCCGGCTGAGGCAGTCCTTTATTTGGAAGAAACCTTGGCAAACTTTGAGGAAGAAAGGCTGTCCATTCTAGAGGAACTGAAGATGTTGGAAGAGAAGCTCTTCACCCTGAGTGATGAAGAACAACAATTTGAAGACATTGACCATTATTGTGAACAAAATGGGAATGGCTACCATAAGAACACGGATTACGCTACAGAAACAAATGGATTCGAAAACGGCCATAATGCCAAGGAAATGAATGGAAAACATTATCCAGAGAGGAGAGTGATGAGCACGAAAGCCAAAAGACTTCTTCCTCTTTTCGACGATGTAGTCGATGCAGATGTTGTTGAAGATGTAACAAACGGAGAAGAACAAGGGTTCGACTCCGTTTCCATGCAGAAGTCTTTAGACAACAAATTCGACACAGAATTCAGGAGGGTTGCTGTTGAGGAAGAGGTTGATCACGTCTACGAGAGATTACAAGCACTCGAAGCAGATAGGGAGTTTCTAAAACATTGCATTGGCTCCCTAAGAAAAGGAGACAAAGGCATAGAGCTTCTCCAAGAAATCTTACAGCATCTCCGCGATCTAAGGAGCGTCGATCTTCAGTTGAAGAACATGGGAGACAGTGTCGTAGCATGATCGCAATCACATCCCCAATCAAAAATCCAAAACAACAACACATCAGGTAAAAAGCCTTGCGCATCCTTCGCCTTATTTCGTTTTGAAACTCCGAAGATACATCGTAAAACTCTATCGAAAAAACAAACTGAATGAACTTGGTTCACTTGTTTCCAGTCCTTGGTAAATACATATTGTGGTCCTTTGGAGTTTTAACTGATGCAACAACCAATGATATCAAAACCCGTCAACCCCGCATCGTCGACAAAATCAGAAAGCCTCCATATGGTGGAGCCTCCTGATATAGAAAATGTTGGACTAAACAAACTGAAGTCCACCTCCCTTGCTGTCTTATGAGTCAAAGTTGACCCAAATTTTTTGTGGGTTGTGTCCATGATCATCATCACCTTAGAGGGAAGGTGAATGAAGTTGAAATTTGTGTGTAGGACAGTGAGCTGTAGCCAGTCTGTCATTTGTTTTTATGTTTTTTTGTGAGGAAATAGCCTGGCTTGCAAAGCTGGAGAGATCAAAGGCAAAGATTCCAGTGCCAGGTACATATAGCTTTAGTTTTGTTTAGGCAGTTTTAGATTTAAGGACAATCTTTTTTTCCTTTTTTCCTTATTTCATTTCTTTTTTTCTTTTATTTTTTCTGGGAAAGGAGAAGGATTTGGGTAAATAACCCTTCTTTTTTCCTTTCTCCATCATTTGCATCATTTCATCAAATGGGGTTTGTTTTTTTTTTTTCTTCTTACTATTTGAAGGGCAAAAAATTGAGTTCCTTGTACACTACATCTTTCCATTTGTAAAGTATATAAAAGTTGAGTGCTTTGTCTACAACTTCTATTTTCTCATTTGATATCGACTATGCATTGTTCACAAAATTCTCCTCCTTTTTTCGTGTTTTGTTGAGGAAAACTAATCCGAGTCGGAGTTGTTGATGTTTATATGAAACGATCAAGAAAGCTTTTCTTGATATATTCATATTCAAGGATTTGGGGGGATATAGTTGTAGAAACTTTTATTAAGTGAAATAAAATATAAAGCAAAGTTTGCTTTGGCAATGCATTTTGCTTCAAGTACAAAACAAGTCTCAAATAAGCACAAACCACCTAAAAATGAAATAATATGAAATAAAGGGGTTATTTTGAAATAAAACAAAGTGGTTGGGTGGGGACAGAAAGTGGCCAAATATAATTGTGGAAGCAAACTTGCAAACTATATATAATATACATAAATGAATTGTTTTTTTTTTTTTTTTTTTTTTTTTTTTTTTTTTTGAAAAGCATAAATGGATTGGCTAGAAGATGAAACTTAAAAAGTAATGAATTTTTAATTGTTGAACGGATCTATAAATTTTTCAATTATTGTTGTTTGATTTATAGCTATTTGATGCATTAAATATTTTTGCTATTTATAGTTGAGGGCTTCTTTGAAATTTATTTTTACATTGTTCATCTCCAGCTCTATACTATTTATCATAAATTCTCTTGATGATATATCACTAACTAGGCACTTCAACAATTTCTATATCATAGTTTTAGCCTCAAAGCTATATATAAGGACTTTTTTTTTTTTTTTTTTTTACAATGAATATATGTTGAACATTTAATCTAAATCATTCAAATTTTTATTATTTATTTATTATGGATTTTTTTACCTTGTACATGGTTTACTAAGCTAATTTAACGTCTCTTTTTAAGCGTTTGTTTCAAAAGATTTTTTTTTTTTTTTAAAAAAAAAACATATTCTCTCTGTTATATTATTTAAGGTCATTAGGTGGTAGTGATATTTTTTGTAGGCTCTTCTGTATTCTTTCATTATTGAGTGTTTACTTAAGCTTAATCTATCAATTTAAAATTTAAATCCAATAAAGTGATGAAATTATTGGGGGTAGTTGCGAATATAGCAATTAGGCTCAAAATATTAGAAGATTTAACAAAATTTAGATCAATTTTTTTGAGTCTATCAGTGATGGTCTATATCGCTAATAGGAGTCTATGAGAAATAGAGTGTATCACTAATAGAAGTCTATCAACAATAGAGTTTATCACGGATAGATTTTGCTATATTTGTTGTTATTTACAAATGTTGTTATACACTTAATTATTAACTCTAAATATGCTATCTATTGCAATTTTCAAATTATTGTCTCCAATTAATCAAATTTTCATATGGATTTTTATGATGCTAATTGTTTTGTTGGTTGAATTTTGTAGAAATAATTGGCAAAATGAGTTGTTTTTAAAATCATATTTTTGCAAATGTCCAAGTATTTGAAATATGAGGTATTTTTTCTTACCATTATGTTCTTATTTGTTATCTCTCCATGATAAATAGGTTGATTCACTCCTTCTTCTTCCTAAATCACATTCTCCTTTCTCAGTACAATATATATTTCTTCTCATCTTTGCAAGTATGTTTAAGGTAGGTATACCACGACGTGTACACCATTTGATCTTTTGCTTTTGGTTTTTGAAAAATGTACTTGTTTTTTCATAAGTTTTTTAGAATAGTTTTCATCTTTCTTAAGAAAAATATTTGGATTATTGACCAAAATTTGCAAAGCAAAATCAAGTTTCTAATTTTTTTTTTTTTTTTTTTTTTAAAAAAGTTGGTTAGATTTTAAAAAGGGGATTTTTTTAAAAATAAAAAAAAATAAAAGAAACTATTTACACAAAATAGTAAAATTTTTAGATAGTTGGATAGATGATGATAGAAGTCTATTAGGGTCTATCGGTGATAGAAATGATAGAAGTCTATCACTGATAGATACTGATAGAAGTCTATCAATGACTATCAGTGATTTTTTTGTTATTTTCTGTAAATAGTTTGACATTTTTTCTATTTGTAAAAATTCCCCTTTTAAAAACACTTATAAACGGTATATAACAAAATAAAGACATCTATAATAATAGTGTTTTATGTTTATATAAGGATAATTTTCAAGACTTTCCAAAAAAAATTGATTTTTAAATTCCAAATAATTATCAAATGATTTTTTTTTGGGTTAAAATTGTGCTTGTTCACAGTTTCTTTATCATAAATTTTAATTTTTTTTCTTAAATAAATATTTAAATTATTATCCAAATTTCAAAAACCAAAACAATTTAAAAATAAAACAAATAATTTTCTTTTTTAGTTTTTAAAATTCGCTTAGATTTTTAAAGTATTTGTAAAAAAATTAGATGATAACATAACCCCCCAAAAAAAAAATCATAGGTCATACTGGTTGGAATATTTTGAAAAAAAATATTATTTCTGAGGGGCCAAAAAAGAAGGAATAATTGCATAGAGGGCCCTTTTATTGGGCTCAAATGAAAATTAAACCCAAATTTGAAAACAAATGAATTTTGGCCCGTTGTTTATGTCAGCATCATGAGAAATTACCACTTTAACTTCAAATGCATTTCTTCGTTTTTCTTCTTCGTTTTGCAGCTGCTCGATCTCAAAAAAAAAAAGTTGCATTTTTTTTCTTCTGTGTTTCTCATCTTCTTCATTTTTCTTTTGCGTATTTTTTCTTCTTCGTTATGTAGTAAACTCCCTTATTCGTTATGTAATTTTTTCACGAAGAAAAAAATTACAATTGTGTCTGATGAGGAACTAGAGCGAGGAGTGAGAATCGAAAAGTTAGAGCAAGAATCCAAAAAAAGAAAAAAATCGAAGAAAAGATTGAAGTTGTGTCTGATGAGGAACTAGAGTGAGGAGCGAGAATCGAGAAACTAGAGTGAGAATTGAGAAGCTAGAGCGAGAATCGAGAAACTAGAGCGAGAATCCGAAAAAAAAGATTGAAATTGTGTCTAATGAGGACTAGAGCGAGGAGCGAGTAGCTAGAGCAAGAATCAAGAAGTTAGAGCCAGAGTTAGGCCCTTGCGCGCGTTTTAAAGTCAAATGAGTATTTTCACATGTGGTTGACGTTAGTAAAATATCATTTTTCATTCCTTTTTTAACTTTGGGCTAATTTGAGGGGCCATCCATACAAAAATTCCAATAAATAATCACTTTGAGCATTGTCTAATTAAAAATATAATCTTGCATTACATCACTTTAGAGCATATTCTCTTAAAAAAACAGTGTGTCATTATATGATAAACTAAAAAGACCAAGTGAATAAATAGACAAAAGGCATATTTATGGCTACATAAATAAGCTAAAAAGTCAATTTATTCCTTTTATAAATGATAATATTAACAGTCATTTTCACTCATATAAACTATCATAGGATTTTAAATATAGATCATATTATTTTATAAAGTATGTTTTGAACATTTTTTTTTTCTCATATACTAAATTATCAATAACATTTTTCTTAGAAAGGTATATTTGAAGTGGAGGAATGGAACATACTTTGAAAACTATAGAGGCCTCTCCCAACCAATGGATTTATGTTTTGGACTTGGACCTCCACTTTTAAATATTAGAAATGCAACCCACAAAGGGGAATCCCATAGAATAACCATACAATGGTGGGAATTGTGTTTTGTTAAATCAATTTATATTCACTCTAATGGGTGTATATATATTTAGTACAGTAACTACGAAGGTGGGAGATCGAACTTTCAACCTCTAGAGAGGAAGATCACGTTAATTACTATTGAGCTAAGCTCATTTAAACGGTAATTGATATATACTTCTTCTTCTAGGACAAAAGTTTAAATCTTCATAATCTTCAGTTTTTAGTTATTGGACTAAAAAAAAAAAAGTTGCATGAATTTACTTGCTAAAAAGATATTTAACTTTCGTTTTCTTGTTTGTGTTTGTGTGGTTGCAACTAATAAAGAAAACGAAACTTTGCATACACTCTCTTTTGTATGAAAGTTATTAGTGAAAATCATTGGTAGATAGCAAAAAAATTGGTATTTCAGTAATAGTTTTGCTATCTACCGATGATTTTTTGTACGCTCATTTGTTATTAAGTCTATTATTAATATATTTTTCGCTTTTGACAAAAAAAAATTGTTTGCATATACTCTTTTTGGGAAATTCTAACTTCCAACTTGGAGGAATTGCATGTCATAACCGTTGAACTAAACTCACTTTTAAATACTCATTTCTTAATAGGTATATCATTTAATGCTCATATCGCTAATACACTATAATATATAACAAGGGAGGATGTAAAAAAGATATTTTTGGACTATTATGATTGTCATGCACCTACCCAAGTAAAAAATGAATACAAGAATGAATTGATACTACATCCGAATGAGAGGAATCCTAAGAATATGCAAAGTTGAAATAATCCTTCAACCTCCCTGGAAGTTTCACACCCATAACATATGCGAACATGTGTAAGAATTGTAGTAATCATAATCATGAGAGTACAGTGATGTCCACAGGACAGGGTAGGGTCGAGATGAGTTTCTCATCCCCATCCTTGCTCCCCATTTCATTCTTCATCCTCGCAAAATTTTTCATTTGCTTTTGCAGAGACCAACGTGAGGATCCCCCATGAGAAATTCACGAGGATCGAGTTCTTCGCATAAAATTTTTCCCTGTTTTATTTTTTGTAAAAATTAACTTAAATTACTACTATTAAAAAGTTTTAAAGAGAAATTACTCAAATTTCATAGTAGAATCAAATAATGACATATCAAATTATTCAAATATATAATCTAAATTTAGACGTTCAATTTAAACCTGTCAATTATCTTGGGCTATTAAATAATAAAACTTGAAATTTAAATAGAATATTTATATAATAATAAGGGAAATTGTTGTGTATAGAAGAAAAAAAAAACTAATTACACATATAGAAAAAAGTGCACCCCGTGCTTTTTTATTTTCCACTTTTTTTTCTATATGTACTTAGTTTTGTTTTTTTTTTCATTTGTGAAAAGACCCCTAATAATAATAACTAAAAATTATTATTATAATAAATTAAAAAATAGTTAAATGGGGCGGGGTTGGAGAATACATTCTCCATCCATGTCCCTATTTTGCTGTCAAAGTAGTATTTTTTTTTCTCACCACCTCTTTCATTCTCCACTTAAATAGGAAATCCTCCCTGAAAAAATGAACATCTCTATACGAGAGTGTGGTATTTACAATCCAATCTTTATAAATAGGAAAAGATTGGGATGAAGGTTTCGAAATCAATCCATAAAAAAAAAAAAAAAAAAAAAAAAAAAAAAAAAAAAATGTTGTGAGCTAATTTCAAGATCGATATGAGCTGAAATTTCCACATAATAAAATTAGACAAATCAAGGGGAATTGAAGCTACATCGCATAATAATCCTAAAACAATTACTATCACAAATTGAAGCTAAAAAAAATCTCTTTTTTTCAAATACAATATCAAATAAATCTACGATTATTTTTGTTAAAAAAAATGTAAGGATTTTTTTTTTTTTTTTTTTTTTGGGGGGGATGTTAAAAAAGATCTGAATAAATATATAGATGTATAGAAGTTATGATTTCTTGATAACTTTTTCTTTTTGAAACAAGTTTTGATATATTATATATTTTTAAAAAAGAATTAATAAACTATAGGGTACGTAAATGAGAAGGAAAGATTTGTATAGAGAGTATGATATTAATTAACAATTATTTAATGGTTAGGTAGCATCGAACTAAATTTTTAAATCATTGAAAATTTTAGACGACAAGTTAAATTAAGAATCAATAACACAAGTGCTCTCCCTACTTTTAGTAGCCAACAAGTAGAGAATCCTTTCAACTATTAAATTCTTTTTAATTAACCATGCTTCCATCTAATCATACTTAATAAAATATATCAAAGTTGTTTTTCCTTTATTAAATATTGGACTCAATTTTTGAATTTTAATTTCTAATTTCTAATTTCATCTCAATTAAAACCCTCAATTAATTATTTCTAAAAAAATGAAGGTTAATATTTTGATTCGTTTAGGTTCCTTATTGGTCGCCTAGGTGGAGGCTTATATCCTGCATGGTCGAAATATTTAGGCAATTAGCTCTTCTAACTCTTCGTTTAGGTGTTGACAGACTATTCTTCGTATTCATAAGAGTTTGAGGCAAAGAAGGATGCAAATCTATGAAGAGGTGAGGGGCACATGCCCTTCCCCTCAAATTGTGATGTTATATATATATATATATATATATATATATTAATTTTCATTAAATATTAAATATTAAACTTTCAATTTTTTCTCTAGCCCCTAAAAATGTATAATAAATCTATGAACTTCAATTTTATATCTAATAGATCTTAGAAATATTTAAAATATTTAAAAATTAACTGGTTTATAATACAAAAAAGAAAAAAGAAAAAATAGGTTGTGTCTAATTGAACCGAAAGTTTTAAATTTTGTAGTTAATAGATAAATTAATTTTATTACAAAATGTCTAATCATATCTATTAAGCACAAAATTCAAATTTTCAATTTTTTTGAAGCAGGCACAAAATTCAATTTTATGTCTAATGTAATATTTAATTTTTAACATTTTTTAAATGTGTAGGAGACCTATTAGATGTATAATTGATATTTTAGAAACTTTTTTAATACGATATTTTATTAATCTATTAAATACAAAAATCAAGAATTTATGAACCTATTAAATATTTTTTTAAATGTATGAACTATATATAAACACAAATTTAGAGTTTATAGGCTAAACTTCTAACTCCGTATACATTTGTGCCTCCCGACATGAAATTCTGGATCTGCCACTCTTTGAGGCCCTTAGTTCGTTTCTCTATTGGTGATGGTCCTCTATGTTCGATTTGGTTTGATCCTTGACTAGAAAGGGACCTATTTTGCAACAGTTTAATACTATGGTTATGTTAGATGCGAACAGTTCCCTTCACGCGAAGGTTAGTGATTTTCTCAATAATGATAGGATGTGGAACTGGCCATTTAACTCTATATAGTTGGTCGACCTTGTCAAGCA
This sequence comes from Lagenaria siceraria, assembly GCA_002890555.2. Classification (NCBI taxonomy): domain Eukaryota; kingdom Viridiplantae; phylum Streptophyta; class Magnoliopsida; order Cucurbitales; family Cucurbitaceae; genus Lagenaria; species Lagenaria siceraria. The sequence goes on from CM016488.1 coordinate 7,321,604, forward strand.
GTTCAGACGATAGTGCCTCATGTTGAGTGGGAGGATCGTGTGATTTGACTCCCTTGTTGCTTGGGAGTGTTTTCAGTTTCTGGTGCTTGGGATTCCTTGAGACCTAGACGCCGTATGGTGTTGTGGTCCAACTTACTTTGGTTTGGCGGTAATATTCCTAGACATTCTTTTATCACCTAGCTTGCTATTCATTATCATTTACAGACCCGAAATCGTATTAGTAGATGGTGTCCTGGTATTCCCAGGGCCTGTGTTTTGTGCTCTGGTGTTGTTGAAACAAGGGACCATTTATTCTTTGATTGCCCTTTTAGTCAGGTAGTGCAGGGAGACATGCTATTCTAGGGTGCGTGCTTCCATAGGATTGCACATTGAGATACATAACTTATTTGGATTTGTCATTTTAGTGCAAGCAATCGGTTGAGACATAAGGTATAAAGAGTTGCTTGTTGTACGATTATTTATCACATTGGGCTAATTTGTGATAAATAACAGCACACGGGGGGACTAATTTGTTAATTAAATTTCGAGTGATTTGCTTGTTGGCTCTATAGATAATTGTTAACTAAGTTTTAGAGCAAATATTAGTTTTACAATTTTTTGAGAGGCAGTTTTACAATTTATTGAAGATTAAGAATAACCAAAATATATTTAAAATTCAAGGTTAAAACGGGTAAAACAAAAATATGCCTAAACATATACTGGAAATATTATTGAATAACTAAGAAATATTAGGGGGTGTCGAGCCCCAAGTTGAGTTGGGTGGAATGAGTGTTTGGGTCTCTTGTTATTATAATTGAAGATTACAGTTATTTTTTAACCTACAATTAGCTACAATAAAGATTATTTATTTGAAAATTCTCTTTAGTTACCGTGAAACACTATTTGAAGATCTTGTTTAGCTACAATGAACACATAATGTATTTTTTTTTTTTTTTATGATGAACACTTGTATAATTTTTGTTTAATTTTTGTATGTTCAAGTACGTTTAAATATGTTCAAATAATTTTGAATGGTTTTTCTATTTTCACTTAAAAACAAAATAATATAGAACAACTAAATTACATAATGATGTTTACTTAAACTAAAGTATACAAAATGTAATTACAAAAAAATCGAAAAGATTTCAACTTTGACCCATTTTTTTTAGTTTTAGTATAGTTATAAAAAACTGAAGTGTAAAATAAATGTATTCAAATTCTTTTTTAATGATGTTTACTTAAAATTATTTTAACTTTGACATTTTTTTTTTGTGTAGTTTTAGTATAGTTATAAAAAATGGTTGTTTTCAAATATAAAAAAATGAGTCAAAATATTTACAAATATAGAAAAGTTTCACTATCTATCAGCAATAGACTGCGATAGACTTCTATCACTTCTATCATTGGGCGATAAGTCTATCGTGGTCTATTGATAGTGAAATTTTTCTATATTTGTAGATAATTTGGTATTTTATTTCATTTATAATATTTTGCCGATTTTTTTAAATTAAAGTATAAAAAATATAATTAATTTTTTTTTAAAAAAATAAATTTTGGCTTTTTTTCTTTTAGTTTTAGCATAATTATAAAAAAAATGAAGCATAAAAAATGTAATCAAATTTATTTTTTAAATTAAAGTATAAAAAAATGTAATTACTTACAAAAAAATTGAAAAAATAGTGAAAAAAAAACATAAACACAAATTAAAATTACATATACCCAAAATACAAACTATTATAATTTAGACTAAAATAATTTATATCTCAAACACAGATTATTATAATTCAAACTATTTTAATTTGTATTTTAAACACAGACTATTATAATTCACAAACCAATAATAATTAACTCAATGCCACAATCAACTCCGGTGTGTTTTTTTTTTTTTTTTATGGATGAGTAATCAATTATTGTAATTCTCAAACACAAACTTTTTTCTTTTTTATTTTTTTAATGTTATAGTATGGTTTCATTGTTGATATGACAACAAATATATTATATTTATGCAATAAATATATATATATATATATATATATATATATATATATATATATATAAAGATTATTTTAGAAATCCACACAAGGAAATAGGACCCACGAAGTAAAACTAATAATAAATATCACCACAAACGACAAGACACTGAATTAATTCCCAAAACACCCCCAAAGTGTTATTGAAATTACGATAGTAACCATTCGTAAAAGTCAAAGTCAAATTAGTGGGACATTTAGGTCTAGGACACACACTGACTCATCAGTAGCTCTATTTGCCCCTTAGGACTGAGGTGGACTTTTTCAAGATCTAGTCAACGCGGCTATTTGCAAAGAGGATTCGATCTTCAATCAATATACCTTTTTTATTTTCAAATAATTACGTACAATGTTCAACCATAATTAAATTATGGTAACTAAATTTTCATAACTCAATCACATATTTTAAACTTTTAAAAATATTGATATCGAAGCTTATTAATTATTTCAAACAAAAACTTAAAAATTAAATTTTTATGTTTGCGTTTGTTTTGTCTATGAAGTATAAACTTGAAAAAGGTGTCAATAGTTTTCTAAACTAGAGGTAGCGGGAGGGGAGTAGAGTTGGAGTCCTTCATCCTTATTTCAACCCTATGAAAAATTTACAAGGATTGGAGTCTCCACGAAATATTATTCCCTATTTAATCTCTTTGAGAAAAAAAAATTAAATTATGTTTTAAGAAAGTGTTCAATTAAATAGTTAATTCTCCACTATAAATCTTCATTTATGTGGTTAATTCTTTATTAAAAAAAAGCTTAAACCTCTTAAGTGAAACAGAATAAAATGTAATATGAAACTATTTAATTATCCATACATAATAATAATAATGGATGGGGAAAGGAGAATGCATTCTCCATCTCGAGATTTCTTGCAGGCCCATCTCTACTAAGAACTTTCAATTTTGTGTTCGAACATGTCCATAAAATTTTAAAAAGTGTCAATAGATTTATTAAGTTTTCAATTTTGTGTTTAATGGATTTCTAAATTTTCTATTATTATTGTTGTTATGTATATAATAGGTCATTGACCTATTTAATTTTATATCTAATAGATATGCTAACATTTAAATATATATATATATATATATATATAATTGAATACATCATTATCTACCATTAGATACAAAATTGTAAATTTAGATATTTATATACATTTTTAATGTTCTTGGGTCTACATACATAACTGAGAAATCAAATATATATTTACTTGACACTTTTTGAAGTTTAAGAATATAATAGACACAAATTTTATTCTAATATGCCATGTGGGGTAGGAATATCAAATTTTTAACTTCGAAGTCGATAGTATAAATTTTATGTTAGTTGAACTATGCTAATTTGACAAACAGACACAAACTTAAATGTTTAGAAATTAAATTAGTAATTTATCATATAAAAAAAATCAAAATTATAATATACATTTTTATAGTTTGACAGTAATATTTTATACAAAATTGAAACTTCAAACTGCCACGTATTAGATAAAATCTCAAAAGTTTATGAATCCAATTTTTAATTATTTAACCTTATAATTTAATCATGTGTCTTGAAAACTATTTTTAAGCAATCATTTCAATTATGCACCTAAAATGTTTATTTATTTATTTGAACAACTCTTTATTTTTATTTTTAGTCCTCGAAGGAGTTGAACTTTATGTTAGGAGGACTCAAGAGGAGTTTATTTCGAAGTTCGAATTAAAAGGTTTTTTTTTCTCTCTCTCTTTTTTTTTTTTTTTTTTTCCTTTTAAATTTACCCACTTGAATAATAAAACACCCAAATGAGTTTGAAATTCGTTAAGAGGATTTTATTATTAGCTTGAGCATCTTTATTTGTTTATTTTAATTTCATATTATATATATAATGATTTAATTACATCTTGAGTCTTTCTAAAACATGGGCTACCACATGGCCCAAAATCCATGGATGAAAAAGCTCATAATTTTTTAATATTGTTTAATAATATTCTCACTTTATTCTTATAACACAATAATATTGTATCACAAATAAGAAGATAAATACTAAAAAGTATGACTACTTACTTAAAGAAGATAGAATCAACTTATTTACTAAGATATGACTTATTTATTGAATTGCATGAAAATTGACAAAAACAATTTATTTTCGAGAAATTACTATAAATAGAAAAAATATCAAACTATTTATAAATATAAAAAAATTCAACTATCCATCAGCGATAAATCATGATAAATTATTATCGCTTGAGCGATAGAAGTCTATCATAGTCTATTGCGCGATCTATCGATAGACAGTTAAAGTTTTTTATATTTAAAAATAGTTTGACTCATTTTTTTATATCTAAAAATAACCGTGCATTTTCTAATTTAATTATTAATAAATACACTTTATCGTTGGAATAAACAACACTATTAATTTAACCTTGCATTATTGAAATTGGACTGGCCTCCAAATATATTTGTATTATGATAGTTAAAGCTAGAGTTGATATTTTGAGAAGTTTTTAATTATGAACTTTAAAAGCTTTGAAAATTTACCATCTTGGTGTGATGTGTACATCCTGGCAAAAATTAATTAAAATTTTAGCACGAACCTCATATGTGGTCTATGCTCAATTTAGCCTTTTTATTTCTAATAATTACTCTTGAATTGTACTAAAAAAATCACTCTTGAATTAACTCTCATTTACATTATTTGAAATAAATCTATGCCCTATTATAAAACATTTGCAGGAAAATCAAAACTCTCGACTAAAAAGAAATCATACAAATTTTATGTTAATTAAGCTATATTTATTTTGACATATATTGGCATAGATGAGGTATCCAAAATATAAATTTCCCTAAATAGAATATTGTTACAAATGTTACTTATATGGATCAACTAATTAATTGTGATAGTCTTTTATTTATATATATATATAACACGAGTTTATGAAATAAGTTCGGAGAGAAATACTTTAAATCAACTTTTAGAAAAATAATTTTTGAGTTTATTTGTATCACTAATCCTCTACCTCATCTCCATCATGGTTGTTGTCGGTTACCACCGCCATCCGCTTGCCATAGACGACAACCTACCCTAGCGACTAACTCCAACAACCCCATCTGTAGCCACCTCTGGCAAACAACTCTGACGACCAACTCCGATAGCCACTTTCTGGCTAATAAAAGTGTTTTTAAATTATTAGTTCATAATGTTTAATATTTGCTCTTTATAGTAATTTCTTTGACATGAGTAGAAACACTTTTAGTATATAGTAAACCAATTAAGCTAGTATAAAAAAAATATTTTGAGTTATTTTAAACAATTTTTATCAAGAGTATTTACTCTTTTAAATACTCTTTTTTTTTTCTAGTCAATTCAAACTAAACCTGAGATTGATTTTAATTTTTATATCTGTCTGATAAATCAAGATTATTCCTAACATAGATGGGTTAATTGATGATGCTATCAAAATAATGTATCCAAAAATTAATTTGTCATATAATATAGACTTGTTAGATTAGTTGTCTTTTAAATTAAATATTCTTACATGATCACTTTCTAAAAGGGTACAGGTAAAGAATATTTGAATTCATTGATATTTACATTAAAAATGTGAAAAAGAAGAAGTCCATATACCTAATTTGAATGAAAGTTTTCTTTTTGGAAAAAATACGTTTTTGTCCCTAACTTTTGTATGTAATTTTTATTCGGTCTCTATGCTTCAAACTGTTATATTGATTTTAGTTTTTAAGTTTTAAGTTTGATTTCAATTTAGTCTAGGTTTCAAGATGTTAAATTTTTACTTATGAGATTTGAATTTTGTTTCATTTTTTTACTAAATAATCACTTCAGTCGTTGATATTAATATCTATTCATTAGTTAAAAATAATTATGAAGTAAAATTTAAAATTAATTTTAATAGTGATGAAAAATTGGTGAAACTTAATTAATTATAATCACTTTTAATTCTAAAATTAAATTATAAACATTAACGTTAAAGATTAAAAGTGAGTATTTAGTGAAAATTCGAGGTTAAATATTGTAAATCTCGAAATCTAAGAATCAAATTGAAACAAAACTTAAATTTTCAGGGTAAAAATTTAACATTTAAATTTAACATTTTGAAACCTAGAGATTAATTAAATAATTGAAATCAAACTCAAAGCTTAAGGACTAAAAGTATAATATTTTGAAACCTAGGGATCAAATAGAAACTAGACCCAAAATCTAGGGACCAAAAAGTTATTTTTCCCTTTTTTTTTTCTTCTTGTTTGAACGCAATAATGAAATATAAAATAATTGAAAAAGTCAATTTAGACTCTTAAATCTCAAGAATTGTATCAATTTAAATCTTGAACTTTCATAACTGTATTAACTTACAACTTCTTTCAAATATTACGTGAGACTTATAATTGAATCAATTAAAGTTATAAATTAACACGAGGAAATCATTTTATACCATATTTGTGATACCATTAAAATTTGTCATGCATCAATTCTTTTACATAGGTAGATTTCTTCAAATGTCAGATTAATAAAATAGATATTAGAATTTTGCAATACAATTTCAAAGAAAATCTTGATTGAGAGTTTGCATTGATTCACTAATAAAAGTTTAAGAGTTTAATTGATAAAATTAAGTTATAACTCTTACACAATATTTATTCAAATAGAACATAATAGCGAATATAAATTGATACACTAACAAAAGTTTATTATTTAAATATACCATTATTAAAAAAATTAATTGATACAATCTCCACAGTTCAAAAGTGTAAATTATATTTCCCTATATATATCCTCAAATCAATAATTCTTTCTAAGATAAAAGGAATTTTAAAACCATCACCATATAATGCATGAGATTATTAGTACCATAAAAATGCATAACTTAATTGTGGCCTTCAAAGGAAAGTATTTAGTGTAATAACAAACTAACTTAGAAAAAAAAAAAAATCTATTCAACACATATACTACATCGATTAAAAGGTCAGCAATTCAAAATTTTCAACATGTTTTTGAATTGAAAAAGAAAATTTATATTTTATTGTTAAGAAATATAACGTTATAAAAACTATAAATTTAAAAATCTAAACACTTTAACCGTATTTTATATTCTTTGATGCATTTTATTGCAATGTAGCATAAAACACGAGTATACACGCTTTTTAAGCAAATTCCAAGAAGTACCAATCTTAAATTGTATCCGTTGAAGTTATTTGTTACGTAGTACATGACAATTCTTAAATGTTATTTAACTGAGTTATTCTACACTTTCACTATGTTAGATTTAATATATTTGTTATATATTGTGATCTTCTACTAACTCATGTTTTTTAGCCTACCTAGCTAGTGACACTTCCCCCAAATTATCCTTGTTTTGTTTGTAAATTTTCCAACCATATCAATAAACTAAAACATTAATGTGTCATAAAAAATTTAATGCTAACTATTCTCTAAAGCTTCTTTAGATTGTGATTTTTTTTTATAGTATATATAATAGCGGTGGGAGGATTCGAACCACAGATATTTTAGTCACTAACACATATTAAATGTCAGTTGAGCTATACCGACTTTGGCCTTTAGATCAAGAATATTGTTTGGTAAGTATTCTAGTAGTAGTTGAATAGTTGAAACATTCAATATATGTATTTGTATAGAGAAAACAATTTAGGCTCAAAAATTAAATATTGTATTTGTTTAAATTTAAGAGCCTTGTAAATATAAATTAAAAGTAACATTATTTAGTTATAATATTAATTAATAAAAAATAAAAGTAATTTTTGTTTTACATTAAAACATTAATTAAAAATTATATTGTAAATTAAATAGTTAATTAATTAATAATCATAATAAAATTAGTATAAATACATAAAAATACATTAGGTCGAAATAATATATTGATATTAATGATTAATTAGAAATACTTTGTTAATTAATTTAGGGAATTTTTAAAATAAAAAATAAGAAACTATTTACACAAAATAGCAAAATTTTTAGATAGTTGTGATAGACGATGATAGAAGTCTATCAGGGTCTATCAGTGATATAAATAATAGAAATCTATCACTGATAAATGCTTATAGAAGTCTATCAATGTCTATCGATGTTTTTTTTTTCTTTCTATTTTCTATAAATAGGTTGACATTTTTTATATCTGTAAAAAATTTCCATTAATATATTAGGTCATATTCTAATGTTCATCTCTCAAATATAAAACTTTCATCTATATGCACGGTATAAAAATGATCCATCTTGTATGAATCTATAAGTTATCTACAAAATTATATCATGAGTTACAATAAGACATTGCAAAGAAACTCGAATTTACCATACATATCCCTTAATACAATCCAAACACAAATTTCAAAATTTTTTCAACATAAATTTTGGAGGAAAGAGAAACAAAATTCAAATTTCGTAAATTCACATGTATTTACCTTTTTTTTTACCCAAGGCAGAAAAGATAAAAAAAAAAACATGGGAAGTAAAAAAAGAAGTTAAATAAAAGTTTAATTAGTTTGTAACTTCAAAATTTGTGAAAATCATAAATTTAGTCTATAAGAGGAGTTTGAAGTACAAACTTTAGATTACAGTTGGGTTGATTAAAAATCTCTCCATTTGACCCACACGCTTCACAATCTTATGTTAAATATTTTACTGAAATTTATACATTTACTGAGAAATTTCATATTCTTCCATTTCTCTCTTTCCATTCTTTTAATGTTTCCAATAACTTTATCAAATATATAGATATATATATATTTCAAAATTATACAAATTCTAAAATTCAAACACAAACTTCTTAAACTTAGACGAATGGGTGGTTTGGATTGATTAGAGAAAAAAATGTTTTAAAAAAACTCATTTTTATTTAATTTTTTTTTACAAAAGCGGTTTAAAATACACTTCAAAAGCTATTTTGAGTGGTTGCCGAACATTTCAATTTTTTCCAGAATGACTTGTTTTTTAAATTAAACACTTGAAAATTTATTATAAACACACCTTAAGCAATTATACATCCCGAACAAAAATCATTTAACTCTACAACTAAACAACTTCAAATTTAATAACTCAACTTAACAACCCAAATGCCTTCTAAGATTTTCAAATTTTAAGAATTTACCATCTATAAAACATAGCTAAAAGTTTACAATTTCTACTACACACAAAAATTAAATTTAAATTTATATTTGTTTATTGGGAAAGCGATGAAAGTCCCACATCTAATAAATCAATTAAATATTAAAAAAATTGAAATAGTTAATTAGAAATTTATTGATATAAAATTTAGAAATGCTGACATAACGAGCCACTTTTAAAAATTTTAAGAACAACACCCAACTCCATAAATTAAACTTATTATTTTTTTTAAGAAAGAATTAAACTTATAATTTAGTGAATGGATAGAATTTTGAATGGCATTACCAAAGAAAAGAAATGAAAATAATAGATGATGTGATTGAAATGAAACGAAATTTATATATATATATAAAAAAAAAAATCCTCGTAGGAACAGAAGCAGCACGGAATACTGGGAGTGGTGGTTATCTGGAACTCGAAACTCTAAAGTAGTTTACGGTACTAAAGCAAAAAAATTAAATATTTAAAAAAAGAAAAAAAAAGGGGAAAAAAAGAAAAAAGAAAAAGGGGGGAAACAAGTAAGGAGGGAGGGCGTGGAAAGTAGGTCCCACATGCCACCTCATCGATCCGTGCCGTAAAACACACAACGCAAATTCCAGCCCTGGGATCCTCACCCTTAGGTCTCTATCCCCAGCCGTCAGATCTGCTCTGCCCTTCCTCCCGATCCCCTTCTCTCCCTATTTCCCCTTTTTAAATCCTCCTCTTTCCCCTTCCTCAATCGTCTTCTTCCCACCAAACCTACAGTGTTTCTCTCTCATCCTCCTCTCTCTCTCTAAAATCTAATCATCTCCGACGTCTCCTCCGCCGCCATGGCTACCGACGATCAACTCAACAACCCTCCACAACCACCTCCCCCTGCTCCCTCTCTCCCCCACTACCCCGAGGTACTTCAATTTCTCTCTCTCTCTCTCTCTCTCGCATTTTCTAATTTTGAGTTTTTTAATTTAATTTTGAGAAATTTCTTCCACAGATGATTATGACAGCGATCGAATCTCTAAACGACAAAAACGGAGTGAGCAAATCGGCGATTACTAAGCAAATCGAGTCCACATACGGCGATCTGCCCCCTGCTTTCACTACGCTTCTCACTCACCACTTAGACGTCATGAAGCAAACCGGCCAACTCCTCTTCGTCCAAAACAACTACATGAAGCCCGATCCCAACGCCCCACCCAAGCGTGGCCGTGGTCGTCCTCCAAAGCCCAAAGTCCTCTCCCCACAGCACCGTCGTCTCTCCGCCACGCCCACGTGGCCGTCCTCCCAAACCCAAAGATCCATTCGCTCCCATTTCACAGCCTAAGAAGAAAACCACCTCGGGAAGTGGAAGGCCACGTGGCCGCCCCCCGAAGTACCCGAAACCGGCGCCGACCTCTGCTCCAGTCGCCGGCCCTCCCAGAGGTAGAGGACGGCCGCCGAAGGTAAAGCCGGCCGTCGCCCCTGTTGGTTGTTGAGTGGAACAAAAACAGAGGATGAGAGAGAGAAATAGAGATAGAGAGAGAGAGAAGAAGATGAAATTGTTTAGGTTGTGTTTAGCTGCTGAGAGCTCTCCGGGAATTGCTCTGTTTTTAATTTTTTTTTTTCTAATTTTAAACATTTTTAATTTTACTTCTCTTTTTTTTTTTAATGTGTATTACGTGGCGGGTGATGTATGGCTGTAATTCTGGGTGGGGGTTTGGAGACTGTAATTGCATGTAAGTTATTTTACCGGCTGTTAGGGCTTTTTTCTCTCTCTTTCCGTCTCTTTTGTCTCTCTTAAATTCTCCCGAAAAAAAAAAAGAAATTAGATTTAATTTATGGAGCCACTTTAACTCTTTATTTATTTTCTTTTTTTATTAATTCTATTTCATTTTTCACTTTTGATACTTTAATATCAAATTGCATAAGCTTCTCGTGGGATGGGTAGAAATAGCTTTAATTATTTTAATTCTTAATATGGAACATGATTCCTTTATATTAGGGTTGGAATTTATAAACAAATTGAGAAAAATGAAAGTGGTTTTTTTTTAATCAATGAAAATGATGACTATATAGGCTTAATTGATACATTTGGGTTTTATAGGGTTTACTGTTTTTGGATTTTTATTTACGGCGTTTAATGAAATAATGTACGTCTACTTCTACTATTTTTGTTTATGTTATTATTATTATTTTATGAAACTCATATTACTTGGGATTTAGGTTTAAAATATATATATTCAATTTTTGGAATCATGTTTTTCCTTCAAACAAATGTAGTTTGGAATATTAAACTTAGGATAAAACATCCAAGATTTCTATATTTTGACATTTATACTTTTTTGCTTTACTTTTACCATCATTGTATTTTCACCCAATTTTGAGATAATTTGTAACATATTTTCATATGGTGTTTAATTGGATAAAATTTATTTTACTCATGGTTGAATGGGTAAAGTATGAAATATTATTTAAAGTTAATGGCTTGATTCATTTTTAGCCATTGTGGGTAGGGAAAATTTTTTATTTTTATTTTTATTTTCTTTTTTGAAAATCTATAAGCTTATATACTCTTCAATTTCTTTTTGTCTTTCTTTTTTAAAATTTTCTTTCGGCTTTGTAAAATGTAGAATAGTAAAACACTAATTTTTGAAAAACTAAAAACGAAAACTAAAAACGAAAACAAATTAATTATGAGACAGGCTTAGAGTTAATAATAAAGACCACTCAAAGTGACTACAATTTAATAGTAGTTTACAACTTTACATACACATCTATTGCAAAGTTCAAATTTCTCATACTTGTAAAAAAAAAAAAGTTTTTAAAATTTATTATTGTTTGAAAATTATTTTCCACATTCCAAAATATTTTAGTTTCTACCAGAGAAATTACTATAAACAAAAAAAAAGTATTAAACTATTTATAAATATAGAAAAATTTCTGTCTGTCACAAAATTCTATTGCTTGAACAATAGACTAATATCGTTATCTATTGCTCAAACGATAAAATTTTATCACTGTCTAATAGACAGTAAACTTTTTTTTATAGTTGTAAATAATTTAACTAATTTTTCTATATTTGAAAATAACCCTTTCTATAATCTATTTTAGTTTCATTTTCTTCCCAAATCCCTTTTTCTAGTTTCTACTCTTTAATAATGTTTGACAAAGTAATTATTCAGCTAAGTTGAGGTTAGCTCATTTGTAATGGTTCAATCTTTAACTGTTGTAATAAAAAATGAAATTCTCCAAATCTAGGATACCATATTTTATTTTAAAACATCAGAGTTTGTTCGGTAGGCCAAAGATAGAAATTTAAAAATAAAGAATTCAAAAAATTGAAAATAGTATTTTATGTCTTTAGATGTGTTTGATAGCAAATTTAAAAATTGAATTCTAATTTGAATGATTGTTTAACACACACACATATAATAAAAATAGTTGTACTTATCTACTTAATAATCAAATATCAATTTGATTTTGTATTTTGAGACTGGTTTAATTTTAGTATATGTACATTCAAATATTCAATTGTAGTTATTATATTTTTAATAAATCTTAAATGTAGTCTACGTATAGGGGCCAATATGATATTTTAATCTTTATAATAAGTTAATGTATACCTATTTTGATTTAACAAAAATGAATTGGTTTTATAAATTGAAATACTATATTTATTAGAGTTTTTTTAAGTTAAAATATTTGGATACAATAAAAATATAAAAATGACAGAATTTAAAACCAATTTTAAAAAAATATGGTCAAATGCATATTCACTAAATTCAATGAATATGAATATATAAAACAAATTCTACCTGGCATATACACCCTACATTATTGAAGAGAGATTAATTTAAAGTTAATAAATAAATATGTAAGAAACTAAAATTTATAGATGAAATATTGAACGCAACTTATTAAACTAGACTTATTCCAATCAAAATATTATATATCGTTATTGTTGAATTGGGGTTAGTATTTATTTTTATTTTTAATTTTTGTGTTCGAGCGTCTTTTAGTATAATAATGGTGGACAATAAAAAAAGATCAAAAGATTAAGGGGTCATAGATTCAATCCATGGTGACCACTTATCTAAGATTTAATATTCTGCGGGTTTTTTTGATATCTAAATGTTGTAGGATCAGGCGGGTTGTTCCGTGAGATTAGTGGAAGTGTGCATAAGCTGATCCGAACACTCATAGATATCAAAGGAAAAAAGTATATAATAAGGATGGAGGATTCAAATTACAGACTTTTAACTTATTAACACATTGTCAGTTGAGCTAAGTTTCCTGTGACTGGTTGTTTGTTGCATTTATTATTAAGACCAATGTTTTGATGTTGATGTTAACTGAAATGGTAGATGCCTTAATTTTATGATAATATATATGAAAATGTTGATTGATTTTTTTTAAAAAAGAAAATTAAATTAAAAATTTCATAAAAATATCTTTTGTTTTTAAAACAAATAAATCGTAAATAAATTTGTTAAGAAATTCACAAAAACTATTTAAATAAATGAAAAAGCATTTCATTCTTTTTAATAATTTTAATTTTCTCTAATAAGTTCTATTTTATTTAAAAAAATATTTAAGTGCATCTTGGCTCTACCCATCATTTTGAAATCTACCTAGTTGTCTAATCGTAGCAAATTTTTAAGTTCATGGAGCAAATTTTTAATTTTTATTTTATTAATTTTTTGATTTTTTTTCCTATTGTGTAGTTGGGATATGCCGGAAAAAAAGTAAAAAAAAAAAAAAAAAAAGAAAAAGAAAAAAAATGGTGCAATCTAAAATATTCCAAAGTATTGTTATTCTATTCGTCAAATTTTTAAAGATACGATGAAAATGTCGATTCTCCCCTCATATGATATCAAATACATGAATTTATGGACATCAATATAATATGGAGAGTCGTCTTAAATGGCTACAATAAAAGCCTAATAATAGAATCACCACGAGACTTTAGGAATTAAATGTTTTTAATTGTTTTCAAGGTATTAATGCAACATTTGAAAGTTCAATGGTATTTTTGAAATGAAATATTAACGATTTCCGTTCATATACTAACGGTAAAGGTATTTTAATTTTTTTTTTTAAAATCTAAGGGTTCTAGTAACACTTTTGAAAGTTCAACAATATTTTTTAAAATAGATATTAACGATTTCTGTAAAAAACTAATAATAAAGATATTTTGATTTTTTTTTAAAAGAAAACTTTAAGGTTATTATTGAAACATTTGAAAGTTGAGAGCATTTTTGAAAGAAAGTACAAAATTCAAAGTATTTTATTAGTACAACAAAATTAGTTTAAAATGGGTTTAAAAAGTTGAAAACTTTTTTTTTTCTAGTAATTGTTAACGTAATAAACTTTTGGATAGTTAGTGATTGAATAATTCAATGATTTTGATTTTTTTTTTAACAAAAAGTGAGGTATGAGAGATACATTGACTTAAGAAAGAAACATACATCCATTTGGCTGAGCCATACTCACTCCGACAATATTTATAATGTTTAAGAATTAGATTTTGTTGGCTAAAAGTAATCCTACATTCTTCTTCGAGAAAAAACACTGCCTACATTTAAAGTTTTATTCTTTTGAAAAATATTATTGTTGTTGTCCCTAGAATGAAAAACTCGACCTCGTGTATTAGATTGCCCCCATTTCTCACTCTTTGAGTCAAAAGAAATTTATACCAATATGATGTTAAGCCAAACACACTTTGACCTTAGATTAGTAATCACAACAAAGAAACTATAAGCATTCATTGGTCAAATATTTGGTACTTCACTTTTGTAAGTGTTTCTTATATTTATACTCATTTTGTCATGATCAAATCTTTGATCTATGGCATCACACTGATTTTGGTCGAGATCCCACACAGTGAATTTTTTTTTTTTTTAAATTTAATTTAATTTATATATTATTATTTATCATGGTTGAGTTTATGTTCCTCACCTTGCTCAACAATCCTCAAAATGTGGTTCACGGTAATTATGACAATTGAGTTATTAACTAGCCCAATCAATCTAAGAATAGATAATAATCAAAGTTATTAAGACAAACTTAGCTCAAGGATAATTGACATAAATTTTTTCTCTTAAAGATCGAAATTTAATCACCATAATTTTTATACTTAAATTATGATGCTTTTAAAATTAGCTAAAAATAGTAAAAATTTAAAGTGAAGACAAATTATTTGTGGTTGTAGTTTAAAAGAAGTTACATAATTAAATCCAACTGATATTATTAGTTGTATTTCAAATTACCCTGGGTTGAGTTAGAGAAGAAGAAGAAGAAAAAAAAAAAAAAAAAACTAACAAAGATTTTTAACTTAGATGATTATTTATTTATTTTTTAGTATCTTAGCTGATTATTTATTATGTGCTATCCAACCCAAAAAGAAATTATATGAATGAAACCATAGCAAGTTTAAAGAAAATGAAAGGATTTAAATTTGTTTCAAAATTTAGTTTAGATGAATTTCATAGACAGATTCGACTCTCCTAAACTTTAATGTGTTTTTATATCATTATAAAACAAAATAGGTTCAAGTTCGAATCCTTCTCCACATAATTTCTTTCAATATTTAAATGTGCAATAAATTAAAAAAATAATTGTATGAGTTACCATTTAATGGGACGATAAATTAACAGGATCAAATTACAAGTTTAATATTTAAATTTTAAAACTTATATTTGTTTCATCCACGAATATTAAAAAGTGTAACTTAACTTTAATAGGTGTGTATTGTGTCTTAAAATTTTTAATTTTGTACATAAATTCATTAGCTATTCGATATATATTTTTTTTAATATTGTGTTTTAGAGTAATAAGTCATTAGCTATTCGATTTTTTTTTTCTTTTTAAAAAAAATTATAGATCTACCAAACACAAAATTGAAAGTTTAAATTTTATTAGACATAAATTCAATTTCATATCTAATAGATCAATTAATATTTAAAAAAATAGTATATGTTAATAACGTATTAGACATGAAGTTGAAATTTTAGCCCATTAGACTTTTTTTAAGTTTAATGATCTATAAGATACAAAATTGAAAGTTAATGAACTCTATTTGTAATTATATTTTTTTTACCCATTTTAATATTTTTGTGAAGCTCTAAACTAATTAAGTTCCTAGATCCACCAGTACTTTTAATTCTTAAATTTAGAGTTTTATTTTAATTTAATCTCTAGGTTTTTGAATGTTAAGTTTTACTTTTGAGATTTGTGTTTTGGTTCAATTTGGTCTCTAAATTTCAAGATTTACACTTTTAATCTCGATTTCTCACTAAATACTCACTTTTGATCTTTGGAGTTCATGCTTATTAAATAATTTTAAAGAATTGAGGTTAAAAGTATAAGTCTTAAAATATGGGGACCAAATTAGAAAAAAAATCATATCTCAAAGATAAGATTGCAACATTTTGAAACTTGAGGACTAAATTAAAATTAAATTAAAAAATTTTAATAGACTATAAATATAATATTTTAAAACCTAGGGGACTAAATGAATATTAGACCCAAAATGTAGGGTATAGTTTTTTTTTTCCAATTTATTACTATAGTATTTTTTTTTTTTTGAAAAGGATTTATTACTATAGTATTTAACTAGCCTTTTGAAATATGTTACTAATGAAAAAAAAGATGTAAAACTTGGAATAATCCTAAGTTTAAAAATTAAAATATAGAAGAAAGCAAATATCTTTACAGATAATGTTGTACTGTTAAGTGTCAGCAAAATGACTTTTGGGCTGCACGCCTGAGATCTTCACCCAATTACTCTTTTTCAAATTTGGGGTATTTTCAAAAGAAAAAAAAAAAAAAAAAAGAAAAAAAGAAAAAAAAGGGTATTTTCAATTTTGCCTTTTTTACATTTCTTATACACTTTCTATTATTGCCTTTTAATGCACACTATCAAACAAAAAATATACCTTGTCTTATGGCATTTTTGCCTCATAAAATTATTATGAATTTAGTATTAAAAATTCAAATTTACATCTAAACATATCTTTAACTTTTAAAAATTTCCAAACTTTCAAAGTTAGTTAATACAAAATAAAAAAATTAGTCTTAAGTTCAGAACTAAACTTGTAATCAATTAAATTATTATTATATTTTTAAATTTGATTTCACTTCTTTAGATGTACATAAAATCTGTGGTAATTTTTTTTGGGTGAAAATATCATGTTGGTTTCAATACTTTGAAGTTTGTTCAAGTTTGTAGTAAAAATGTTAATAGATAACAATATTTTAAAAAAAATCAACCATAAATTAGTAGTGGAGACTAAATTTAAGATTTATTGAAAGTACACGAACTAAAATTAGACAATTGAAAATATATGGACTAAATTTGAATAAATTTCAAAATATAGGGATCGAAACGATATTTTAACCTTTTTTTAAGTGCAACGATTAGATGCAACTTAGACTGCACTATCCTCTTGCAACCCTCATTTTTTACATAGTAGAAAAATAACAATTCTATTCTTTTTTTTAAAAAAAATTATGCAGTATGACAAATTTTAATTGAACAACTAGGTGGGTTGTACATCAAATTGTACCATAGTCTTAAACAAGTAGGATGGTTTTTACCCTTCACTAATTTTTTTTCTTCGAAATTCCCCGACTAATTTTAATAGAAAGAAAGTAAAAATTTTGCAAAATTCAATAATTAAAAAAAAAAAAAATCAAGTCACACTAACCTTCTAAAACTCACATATATATTTGAAAAAAAGAGAAGAGAAAAATCTGGTTAAGTGTTGTTTTTCACTTTACTGGAAATATATATTTTACAATTTCGAAATTCCCCGACTAATTTTAATAGAAAGAAAGTAAAAATTTTGCAAAATTCAATAATTAAAAAAAAAAAAAATCAAGTCACACATAAACCTTCTAAAACTCACATATATATTTTTAAAAAAAGAGAAGAAGAAAAATCTGGTTAAGTGTTGTTTTTCACTTTACTGGAAATATATATTTTACAATTTACATAATGTAATATTTATTTTTTCTTCGGATTAAAATTGTAAATTTATTGAAGTAACTGTCTAATTAAATGAAATTAAAAGTTTATAATAAAAATAAATACAAATGAATAACCGTTGTTTTTTTCTCAGATATTTTTAAAAAGAAAAAGGTTTTCTGCTGCTTTCTTTTATTTTTTTTAACGAATTTGTTTATTTATTTAGCAGAAAGAATTTCTTTCTTTTGAAACCCCCAAATCATGATTTAAAGTATAATATAACACAAATGAAAACTGGGCCGTTTGGATTGTCTAGAAATTTTTTTTCTTCAAAAAAGTCATTTTTATTTAAACTATTTTGATCAAAACTGTTTAAAATATATTTTGAAAATATTTCAAAAGCTATCTTAAAATGTTGTCATTTTCAAGTGTTTAATTTAAAAAATAAGTCGTTTTGGAAAAATTTGAAATGTTTGACAACCACTCAAAACAGATTTTGAGGTGTATTTTAAACCATTTTTTTTATCAAAAGAATTTAAATAAAAATGAGTTTTTTTTTTTTTAAAAAATACTTTTTTCTCATGTCAATTCAAACCAGTCTCGTTTTCAAAATTAAACACTTGAAAAGTTCAACCAAAACACACCCTTCATCGCCAATAACAAATTGGAAAATGATTTTTCAAAACAACTTTCAAATTTTTTGGGTAAAATTTCAAAACAACTTTCAAGAATCTCATACTATTTTATTTTCAAATAGAGAAAGAATACAAACACAAATAATACACTCCTCATTTCAATACTTGGTTTCCTAAGCAATGTGAATCATTGTTAAACTTCTGAACCAAATATAAACACTCAATTCAATAATTAAAATTTCTTTTATTTTTTAAAAAAATGTTAATTTAAGTTTAAGGTTATTTTAAAATATATAAAAATGAGTCAAACTATTTATAAATATAGAAAACTTTCACTGTTTATCAGCAATAGATCGCGATAGACTTCTATCGCTTGAGTGATAGACCGAGATAGACTTCTATGCTCAAGCGACAGAAGTTTATCGCGATCGATAGTAAAATTTTTCTATATTTATAAATAATTTAATATTTTTTCAATTTATAATAATATATTTCTTAAAATTTAAGTCCTCTCGTCTGGTATTTATGATGTAAGGTCAATTATAATTATTCTTTAAAGCTTTTAAAAAATTAATCCAAATATATATATATAAACCAAATTTTTACTAATAGAATAAAACCCAAAATTCCTTCTTCAAAATCTTCTGCAAAGCAGGACCAAAAATTGAAACGGGCCCCCACCCTTACTTCAAAATAATGTCAACTAAATTTTGAATTCTTATAGTCTTTCATTTAATTTGCCCATTTGTCCCCTGCGAAATGTTTGCAAAATCTATATGAGAGAAATTAAAGCCTCAATGGGTAATAATTTGATTTTGATTTTTGATAATTAAACATATTTTTTCTCGATTTCTTAAAAATGATTTGCATTTTTTTAAAGTAAAATAATTGAATTCTTAGACAAATTCTAAAAAAATAATTGAATTCTTAGACAAATTCTAAAAACATAAACCAATTAATGTGTTTTTTTTTTAGTTTTTAAAACTTGGCTTGGTTTTCGTTTTGAAAACATTGTTAAAGAGTAGATAACAAAACAAGAATTTAAAAGTGGAAGAGACTTTTAATTATAGACTTAATTTTAAAAAATAAAAAATCAAAACTTAATGGTTATGAATTCCCTTTTAAAACATAGCCTAAGTTAGTTCTTATTTTGTTTCTTCAGCCTCAATGTATATCATTCCATAAAAAAAAACATGTTAAATTTTTTTATTAAATTATTATTTTATCGATATATTTGACACATAGACATGTCATTCAAATGCTACATGGTCGGCCATAAAATCGAACTTTCTCATAAGTAAGATAATATGTTAGCTTTTTGTTAACAAAATTTAACTATTGTTTAGATCTAAGTAAGGAGTTTTTAATAGGCTAGATTTGATTTGATAATTTTAAAAGATTAACGATTAGATCGATAATTACTTAAAAGATTAGAAACCATTTTATTATATAGTTTTCTTTTTTTGTTTTGATTTTTCCCCCTCTTACTTAGGGTTTAGGGTTGAAAGAGGGGAGTTGCAAAATGAGAAGGGAGGTGAGAATTTTTGGTTTATTTTGAAAGAGAAAACAAAAGGGTACCTAAAAGGAGAGAAAAAAAACATAAAGTTGGGAATTAGTGGGTATATGTGCTTTGGTAAAATAAGGAAGATACATAAAAATATCATGAAATGATTGAAGAGCCAGGGGCTTTCATGGGTGGTTGAGTTCTAAAATAGATGGTAAGTTTTTATAATTATAAAAAGACATGGTGAATAAACATGATTAGTTGGGATTAAAATAAAATTTTTAGGTAAATTTTAGGAATTAAAACTATACCAGCATTTTTTTTTTTTTTTTTTTTTACTTTAACCATTTGCAAAAGCTATTTCCAACACTCACTCTTGATCTCTAAAATTTTTGAATTTTTAATTTTGATCCTTGCAAGTTTACTACTTTTCATTTTAGCCCTTTAATAATGTTTTAACTTTTAAATCTCTAATCCTCTGATATGTTTTTAATTTAATTATTCTTTGAGTTCCTATTGTAAAAGTTATAGTATCCATATATGAATATGGAATACGAGTAATGGCATGTAATGAGTAGCACTTTTTAGACTAATAATTAATTATATAGCAATATTTTTAAAGAATTACAAATATAGAAAAATCTATCAGTGATGGACTATATCGCCGATAGATTCTTGTTATTGAAAGCTCTATCGTTGATAGACTCCTCCTACCAGCGATATAGTCTATCACTGATAGACTCTGAGAGCTATATTTAAATTTTGTTATATCGGCAAATTCTTTTGCACTGTGCTGCATCTGTTGGATTTTTGACAAAATATTAGAATTGCAGTTGTCCCACATCGGTTAAGTTGAAGAATGAGGGTGGACTCCAAGCCTATAAAAGGAGCCTATGCCTCTAGTTTCAATTCGTCCCAGTTAGAAACACTTTAAGCCTAGTGTGCTAATTCTAGTTAAATTTCTTTTGTATTCTCTAGTTTGAGAGTGGGAAAAAGGTGTGAGTAGTATAAAAGCTTTGAGAGAATGCTCTTGTAATTGGGATCTTATTCTGTGTGATTTTCTGCTTTTTTCTACGGTATAAGTGGGAGGTTTTCCCAACAGCATCTACTTAATACTTTGAACCAGCATTAATTCAAGCCCAACCCCAACTCCTCTAGTCTTAACTGGTTTAATTGGGAGTTTAACTAGTCTAGATTTAGAAAAAAAGACCACGAATGTCTAAAACTAGGTAGCCCAACTTGAAAAATGATTAACCAAAATAAAGTTTAAGCAAATGTCTAATCGTGATTTTTAACCAATTTTTTTTATTAGTGATAGGACAAAAATACCTTTGCAACAACCCTTTCATTTTTTATTCTCATAAAAATATTTTAAAAAAAATTACTATCAATAGAAAAAATATTAAATTATTTATAAATATAAAAAAAAATTACTTAAATTTTTTTTTATATTTGTAAATAGTTTGACTCATTTTTCTATATTTGAAAAGATCTTTAAACAAAAAAAAGATTCTTATGAAATAGAAAGAATTACCCCGCAACAAACAAAATAACAATTGTACGAAAAAATTGGAAACCAGTTTAAATTAAGTTTGAATAATTAAGTAGTATATATACAAAATAACAATTGTACGAAAAAATTGAAATTAAGTTTGAATAATTAAGTAGTATATATTGGAAAGTTTAGATAAGTAGTATATTGCAGAAAGCTTAGATAAGTAGTATATAGTGGAAAGTTTATAAATAAGTAGTATATACTAGGAAATACACCTAAATAAAGTAGTGTATATTGGAAAATACAAGAATAAATAAGGAGAAAAGGTAAACACTAATAGGATAAAAAACAAGGGAAAAACTAAAAATTGACAACTTAATTTGAACTTGTTTCCAGCTATTTATTTATTTTTAGTAAAAGTATGGTTAAATACTAACTATAATCACATTATAAAATTGACAAATCAAAACACTGAAATTTCATATTGTACATACTGTGAAATCTACACAAGTTGAATTTATTAAAATATTATTTTATGATAAATAGTATATGTTGAAAAATACAACTAGATAAAGTAATATATATTGTGAAATACATCTAGATAAACTAGTATATAATGAAAAATATAAGGAAAAAGATAAATATTAATAGGTTAAAAAAAAGGGGATTTTTTATAGTAGAAAAAATGTTAAAATATTTATAAAAAATAACAAAAAAAAAAAAAAAACACTAATAGACATTGATAGACTTCTATCAGCATCTATTAGTGATAGACCCTAATAGACTTCTACCTCTATCACACCTATCTAAAAATTTTGCTATTTTGTGTAAATAGTTTCCCTTATTTTTCTTTTTTAAAAAATTTTCCTTAAAAAAATTCAAAGCAAACTAATGTATATATACCCTCAATTCAAAACTAAAGAAAATGGTAAAATCAAGAAAGTTACAACAATGACTAATAATCAAAGTCACCTAAGTATAAGATGATTTTGAAATCAAAAAAAATAAGAAGTTATAATACCGTATAACAAGTTCTCCTGCAACAATCAACGTTGTGGCCATCCTAAGAAATATGCTAGTCTTAACAACACCAACAAGTCGACAAAATGGCAAATTCCACTTTTATTTGAGGTTCTGAGCTTTGCAACACAATCAGAAACCATAAAAAATAATGGAAAGATACCAAAGTACATCAATGTCTTCAACAATTTTAAATATACGTAGTCAACCTAGAGACAATTTGGTTACCCTAAAGTGAAGCTAAAGGTTATGCACAAAAAAAAAAAAAAAAAAAAGCTACATATATAAGAATTCATGAAATTTGAAAGGTTAAATTAAAACTTTAAAAGTTAAATGGGTAAATAAACAAACTAAAAATAAAAAAAAATAAAACCAAAATGAATTCATAGATAAAAGTATTGGAGTAGTATTAAATACACTTTCAAGCTCATCCTAGGGGTAGGGCTCAAATACTTGAAAGAAAATAAGAAAACAAAAATGAAAAATGTATTAAACATATGGATACAAGTGGAGGAAAATGAAGAAAAGGAATATTAGATTGAATAATGCGTATAAATGACATTGAAAACCAAACCAATAGATACTTGAAAGAATCAAAATTGGACCTGCAGCCCCATTCTTGGAAGGAAAAAGAACTTCAAATTGTACTAAAAAACAAAGTACAAAAGTGTATAAAGTTTGGAAGAATATGCAAGGTGGAGGCCAATATTTGGTTAAAAGAACATATCATGCTCACTTTGACAACGACTAAAAAAGTTTAGGTTTAAGTTGATGTGTGGGTTTGTTGATTTCAACTTATAATATCTCCAACTCGCTATTTTTTTTAAAGAAAAAACGTACAATTGTCATGTAATTACCTGACTCAAAAAACGATCATACATTTGAGTTTTGAATCTATACTTCAAAACCCAACTCAACACTCCAAACAACTCTTTAACAATGAATATGATAGGATCAAAATAGTCACCTTTAGAATTACAAGGACTAAAATGAGTATTTTAAAAATACAAAAACTAAAATAAAAGCTATTGGAAAGTAAGTAGTATTTTTTTTTGGCAAATATCAATTTATACCCCTAAACGTTTGGGGTTGTATCAATTTAAACAACGAACTTTTGTAAGTGTATCGATTTTCACATTCTTTTAGACCAATATCGTGTGAACTCATACTTTGAGGTAGTTAAACTCCTAAATTTCCATAAGCCAATCAATTTAGACCCTTCATCACAATTACTTTAAAAAATTATTCATGCATTACTTCTAAATCGTGTATAGACTTCTTTCGGTTTTTCAAAATGGACGATTAGGATAAATTCATGGACAATTCTTAAAGAAAATATTGAATAAGAGTCTAAATAGATTCATTCAGATGATGTAAATAAATATAATAACAAAAGTTCAAAATCTAAATTGATACAACCTCTAAAGTTTAGGGTATAAATTGATATTTTCTCTGTCTTTTTAGTACAATAAGAATAAGAAAATTCATGTTGAGTTTTGACAAAATATTAGAAGCACAATCATCTTACATTGGAAAAGTTCAAGAAAGTGATAGACTCCCAACACTCTAAAAGGAGTCTACACCTTTGGCATTTCAAATCGTTTCAATTAGAAACACTTTAAGTGTGCTAACTCTAGTTAGATTCTAATTTTGTATTATCTAGTTTGAGAGTAGGGATAAAAGGGTGTGAGTAATACAAAATCTTTAAGAGAGTGCTCTAGTAATTGGAATCGATGAGAGAATTATTATGTATTTCGTAGTTTTTCTCCAGATTTGGAGTTTTTCACCCAAATTCTTGTATTTCTTAATTTTATTATTTTTTTTTTTAATTTATCTGTTATTTTTTATATTATTCCTATAATTCTAATGCGAGCCCTCTCCATCACTAACACATTTATATGCTAGTTAGCTACACGTAGTATTTAATTAACTCTCTCTTTCTCATTTCTAGAATCGGCATCGCATAAACGGAGCGGGTCCTCCGAAAGAAAAAGGAAAAGAAAAAGGAAAAAAAGTTCATAATCTGATTCTCATCTGTAACGTAAGAGATAATATATTCCTTCTAGGTGGCGTTCGAACTCAACATTTCTCCCATCAGTTTCGCTTCGCCCTCTGTAAAATACAATACCGCAGAATCAACCAACCCCCCACTCATCGCCCACTTCTTCCTTCTTCCTTCTTCCTTCTTCCTTCTCCTCTCTCTAATCTTCCTTCTCCCATTTTCCCCTTCCCCCCATCTCCCTTCTCTCTTCCTTCAATTTCCTTCTCATCCAGTCATGGTTCGCTTCAATGTCACCAGGAAGCTCACATCCCCTATCGATGGCCAGAAACCCGGTACTTCCGGCCTCCGCAAGAAGGTTCATCCCTTTCCTTCTCATTTTCCTCTATGATTTCCCCATCGCCATCGCCATCGCCATCGCGATCTGCCTCTTCTTTTCGATTTCTTTTCTTTTTTCCATTGCATTGTTCTGATCTATGTGGATCTTGTTGCTTCCTACTGATCTATTCTGATTTTCATTCGATTAGATCTCGTATTGATGAGTAGGAGAAGGATTCTGTGTTCCTTATTGATTCGCAATGTCGGAGTATTTGTTTTCTGAATTTGCAGATTTGAGTGATTTTATTATTCTGCTTTTGAATAATTTACTCTCTGGATGCATCTCTGTGTTCATTAATTTGACTGGTTTCTGAGTGATGCTGCATGTGCGTTGGATTTTCTTGATTTTCTTACCTATTTCGTTTGAGGTTTTAAATTGGATACGCCACGTGTTGTTTTGTTCTCTTCTCATATCAAATGGATTGACCTGTCTTGTTTTAAATTGTTTTCATTTTCCTATTCCTTTGAATTCATTATCTGCTGTTCTGAGATATTCGACCATGTTGGAACACTGCGCTAGATCTGGCGCCTTAGTTAACTAACTGTCTTAGGATTGTTATGGTAATTGGTAACTAAAGTAGATCATCGTGGAATTTTATTTTTGTTTGTCTATCATCGGTCAATGATGCGTGATAATTTGTATTTAATGAGAAAAAATAATGACCTTTTGTATCTTTATTCTCATTTCTCAAATATTATACTCTGGATTTCAGAGGACTAATCTTTTATTTGTTTTCATACGCCATTTGGACAGTAGAATTATTTCACATGCTAGTTGATCTCTACACAACATGATTTTATACTGTTGTTTAGATTATAGTGCAATGCGATGTTCCTTCGTTTCTATTCTACACTGGACTGATATTTTGTGGCTGGACCTTTTCTAGGTAAAAGTATTCATACAACCGAACTACTTGGAGAATTTTGTTCAGTCAACATTTAATGCATTGACTGCTGAAAAAGTCAGAGGTAGTGGATCTTTCACTTAAAATATAACGTCCTAGTAGTTATGCGGATCTGACTGCTTTTCATGATGCTTTTCATGATGCTTTTAGAAAGAGGTAGAATAAGTCGCTCTAGTGGTTAAATCTTTCACAATCCTAGAACTAAATGAAGCTTCCCCTACCGTTAGTATTGTGTGGAAACTGGAAAGTAAGTTAGCATGCTCAACCCTGTTTGGTTTACTACCTTAATAACTGAAGATAAACGATTCGGGGAATACATCCTTTAGATTAGAAAAAAAAAAATTCTTTACCGTCAGTTGATGACCAATATTTCTCCGACCTGCCTCTATTCTTTATTTGTTAATTTGTTCTGATGGGGTTTACTAGTTCATCATAACAAACTCCTAATCTTAGGTGTTTAGCATTGATGGTGGCACTGTGCCTTGGCTGACAAAGGCATTAGGTGCCAATATTATATTTGCCTACCCCCAGTCATTACAGTGCTCTACGTTCTCGTTACTCGTATTTTCTTTTTGCATGGAGCCTTTGACTCCTCCCTCTTGACAAATTCATTATGCAAGGTTCTCAACTCAACATTTGTCTTCTGTCTAGACATGGAATTCAATTTCTAGTTATGATTCATTTGTTGGCCTTTACTTTAGTTTTTTCACTTAACCTCTATTCTTACGTAGCTAACTTTTGTTTTCTAATAGGGCTTTACTCCTATGGATTTTTCTTTAACCATTATTTTATTTTATTATTTTTTTTTGTGGATAAAGGGGCTACACTTGTTGTATCTGGAGATGGACGCTATTATTCAAAGGATGCTATTCAGGTACTATTATATGTTTAATTTCATACTGATTACAAGGATGTGTTTAGGAATTGATTTGAAGGGAAATTCAAGTCAAATCAATGAAAAATGAAATAAACTTTAATACGTTCTCTGTTATCTTTTCGATTGATTGATTATAACAATGCCCAACAAGGCTTTCAAAAATTCATTTTTGCTTTCAAATCAATGCCCAAAAAGGAAGGGCCACCACCACTGAAGACCTACAGTGATTAAGAAAAAAAGTTGCCATTTTAATTATACAATCTATATTCTGAGGTTTTGTTTATTTAAGGAAGATAAAGATACAAACTAGCCATTCCTTTTGGTTGATCTGAACGCACACCCATGTATACACTGTACTTTCTAACTTACAATTGACCCACTTATATTCTTCTCCCTTTGGAATCAGTGATTGATATCATTAGGCCGAAAAAAAAGAAGCAAAGGTGTAGACTTGATCATGGGAATATGCATGACATTCTTATTCGTTTTAAGAAAATCCCATTTTTGCAAACTTAGTAATGATAGAAATGGGTGAGAACAATTTATTTTTCCTCTTTTTATTATTATTTTTTTAATTAAAAAAAAAAAAGAAACAAGATTTTTTCATTGATAAAATGAAAAGAGGCTTAATTAAAAAAAAAAGAAACAAGATTTTTTCATTGATAAAATGAAAAGAGGCTTAACGCTCAAAATACAATGAAACAAAATCAAACAAAATAAAGCAATTACAACTACTACGGCCAAATACAACCAATAACAACACTTAAAAAGAAATAGAAGCCCTTTGAATTCAACTAAACAGAGTCCATATATTAAACGACCAACAAAGAGAGGGAGTGAAACTGCCGAAAAATCAGAGCTCCAACTTCAATGATCTGGATGCAAAGCCATTCTCATACCTGAACAACAACTTAGAGAAATCCCCAGAGATGAAATCTAAATTCTCAAATTGCTGGATGACCTTGAACTCTTTCCGAAGGAACTCATAGAATTGAGCATCATTTGCATCCCTTTATGCAACTTCTGATTTTTCAAAAAGACCAACTTTGAAAATTACATCTATCATGTGTTGACGTAGTGGTAAATAGGAGGCATGACCTTGATAAAGGGCTAAGAAGGTCATGGGTTCAATCCATGGTGGCCACCTACCTAGGATTTAGTATCCTACGGGTTTCCTTGACACTCAAATGTTGTAGAGTCAACTAGTTTGTGCTATGAGATTAGTCGAGGTGCGCGTAAACTGGTCTGGACAATCACCGATTAAAAAAAAAAAAAAAAAAACTTCGAGAATTATATCTGGTAGATTTGAATTAGCCTTTCCAACAAGTTGAAGGAGCTTTTTCTTAACCAAAGTGAATGTTCAAGTTGTCTCCAATATACGATTTTAATATGCAAACTCTTTAACCAAACTATGAACCTGTGATACAAAGCAATCCAAAGCAATCCAAAGCAATGGTTTGACCTAGCACACTTCAATATGAACTCTTGAGAACAATATAATCATAACCTCTCTGCATATCCTTGGGCAAATATGGCTTCTCTTTCATAGCATAATTGCCCTCCTTCATTACTGGAAACAAACCAGAAGCATGTCTTCTGACCAAATCTAGATAACTTTCAACTTCATGATCTTCAATGTTAAACAGAACAGCAAAGCCATATTGAAATAAATCTAGATAATTTATTCTTCCTCTTTTGCATTCCTGACATGACACCTAAATCACTAAATGACATGGTAGGTAGGGAGTATTGCTAATAGATGTCCATTTTATGTTAAAGAAAACTCAGCTTCCAACGTGAAACCATAATTTTTACATCTGGTTAATGGAAGTCCCTTTTCTGGAATTCTGTTCAAAACTATTTTTAGTTTTTCCATTTTACATGTCATATGTCCTATCTAATTGATGTCATGTAACCCATTTTATATTGCCATGTTTTATTACAGATAATAGTTAAGATGGCTGCAGCAAATGGGGTACGACGCATTTGGGTTGGTCAAAATGGTTTGCTTTCAACTCCTGCTGTGTCAGCTGTTATACGTGAAAGAGTTGGGGTTGATGTAAGTGGAACTACTTTTATACATTAGCTACAAATCCAGCTTCATGATGACAATATTTTAATTCTTTAATTATGGTAGCCATGAAAGTAACTTTTCATACCAGGGATCCCGAGCATCAGGAGCATTTATTTTGACTGCAAGTCACAATCCAGGAGGTCCTCATGAGGTAGTTATCATCTATCTGCAACTTTTTCCTCTCTCTGTGCTGAATGACGTTTCTAAATTAAGTCAATTGATGTCTGGCAATATCTTTCATTTTTTAATACATTTGTTTCTTAAGGGGAAAACGAAAAAAAAAAAGAAAAGACTAACAATGCCTGTAAATGAATGGCCTTCTTACTCGTTTATTAGAAAGGAATTATAGTAAATCATCAATTTTCCAGAAGTTGGTTGTATTCTTTTTGGTCATCAGAAGCTGTACTCTCCTTGAGAAGGATTTTAGAATTAAACAATTGCATTCCTGCGTTTTGTGTACTTCCTGCTTCAATGCATGTGGTTACTCAAAGAAGTGCTTGAATAGTTGGGATGCACCAAAAGAGTATTGACACATCTGGAGAACATAGAATTCTTACTTTGATCTAAATTACCTTATTATTTGTTATACTTTATTTATTATGGGTAAGTAAACATTTGCAGGATTTTGGGATTAAATACAACATGGAAAATGGCGGCCCTGCACCAGAGGGAATTACTGATAAGATCTATGAAAACACAAAATCAATAAAGGAGTACTTAATTTCTGAAGATCTACCTAACGTAATTTCCCACTCTCATATTAAAATTTCTACATACTCATCACTTAATTCTTGTTTATCAAGTCATGTTGTTTGTCTTAGGTGGATATTTCCGCAATAGGTGTTTCTAGCTTTAGCGGACCTGAAGGACATTTTGATGTTGAGGTTTTTGATTCAGCTAGTGACTATGTGAAGCTGATGAAGTAAGCTTTGTTGATCTATATTAATATCATCATGACAACATGTCATATCATTATTATTGCTATTTCTCCCTCCATTTCTTTCCTTCGTTATTGTGTGCCTTCCTTTATTTCTTGATGGTGATGTTTTGTGATTACTCATTCTCAGGTACCATCGGTTTAAATTAATATTGAACCAGCGCTAATTAGTCAACTATTATCATTGTTTACCTTGTCAACCTGTGATGGTGCATGCTTATTTTCTCTTCTGCAAAATATGGACTTCTTTGTTTCTTCACAATTAGATGGTCTTTTTAAATGTTTTTACCCCTGAAAACTTCTTGTATAAGGATTAGGAGTGATGAGGTCAACATCTTCATCCTGTTGACCTCATCCTGTTTATAAGGTATGCTTCAGAAAGCATCTCATGGTGTTGATGTGTCTGTGTTATTTCTTGTTTGGATGTTTGGTAATTGAATTTATAAGCTTTATCATTAAGGATCATCATCTCTGTGATAATCTTTTGCGTTCATTTTGTTTCATTTCTCTTGATGTTGTTTCTCTCATTTTAACAGGTCAATATTTGACTTTGAATCTATTCGCAAGCTTCTATCCTCCCCCAAATTCTCATTTTGGTATGTAGATCCTCCGGAGGAACCATTTTCAGAGGAACATTAACATCTTTATGTGTAATCTTTAATGTTATGGTCTTACATACTAAGATCAACATGTTTCTTTTGAAGTTATGATGCTCTACATGGTGTTGCTGGAGCTTATGCAAAACGTATTTTTGTGGAAGAGCTCGGTGCACAAGAAAGCTCATTACTGAACTGCGTACCTAAGGTTGTCTTCCCTTCAGAACATTCTTGACCTAACAGGAGGACTTTGGAGGAGGTCATCCTGACCCCAATCTGACTTATGCTAAGGAATTGGTTGCTCGTATGGGATTGGGTAAATCAAGCTCTGGAGAAGAACCTCCAGAATTTGGTGCTGCTGCTGATGGTGATGCAGATCGCAATATGGTCCTTGGTAAAAGGTAGTACAGTATTGCCTAACCAATAGTACTGATATGTAATAACATTTCCTTTTCAATTATTCTTTATATTATTTATTGTACTTTTACAGGTTTTTTGTCACTCCTTCAGACTCTGTTGCCATTATTGCTGCTAATGCTGTTGAAGCTATTCCATACTTCTCTGCTGGGTTGAAGGGTGTTGCCAGGTGCTAGTTTATTTTGCTCGACTTTTGTCATACTCTCCTAAATCTCCCGATCTACTAATCTGCCTTCTTTTTGGTGCCCCTTCTTGGGGAAACACCTTCTTTATGTTGTATTTCTGTAGGTTTTTTTTGTCTGACAAGCACTCTTTAAACCTTGTTTGGTAACCATTTGATTTTTGGTTTCTTGACAAGCTTATAAACAGTACTTCCACCCATCCATTTCTTTATTTTGCTATATTTTTTTTAATAACATTTTCAAAATCTCAGCCAAATTTTGAAAATTAAAAGTAATTCTTAAAACTTTTTTTCTTGATGAAATTTAGCTAAGAATTCAAATGTTTTTTAGCAAATGTGAGAAACATACTCCGGAAAGCCAGCTTATCTTTTCTGTAAATCAAATATTTTATGATCCTGCTTGTTGCATGAGGAACTCCAATCTTCATAACTTGCATTGCTAAGATATGACCACTTGGACTTCGCAAGACTATAAAATTGCATTACTTCCAAGTTTGTATTCAATCCACAGTTCATTTTGCAAGTTGGGTTAAAGTGGAAGTAATTCAAGTCTTAAGTTGTTAAATGAACTAGTGAGTATAACACTATACATTAGGATCTTATCTTATCTGAAAATATGATTTTGATAATTAGCCATTGACCATGGTAGCGTCTTTTGGGTTACTGCATAATGTATTTCCTTGGGTAGGGTTTAAATCATATGATAATGGAGTAAGTTTATGGTGAATAAACCATCTGTTTTAAATTTACTGTGGAAGAACTCAACAAATTTTGTAGATGTCAGACATCTAATGGGCTATCTAATTTTTCGCATATTCATTAGTGAACTTCCTTTATTCTTTAGCCTCCTTTGAACATTTTATAAAACTCTTTTAGAAAAATCATTGAACTTATTTGATGTTCTAACCCTAATATTTCTAGGAGCATGCCAACCTCTGCTGCACTAGATGTGGTTGCCAAAAACTTGAACTTGAAGTTTTTTGAGGTCAATTCAAGACTTGATTCTTTTATCTTGAACTTTATAGGTTGTTCGCATCTTGTGTACTAACGGCTAATGTTGTTATTACCATATATTTTCTCAGGTTTCACCGGCTGGAAATTTTTTGGTAATTTAATGGATGCAGGAATGTGCTCTGTCTGTGGAGAAGAAAGTTTTGGAACTGGTCAGCCTCTGATTTTTCTAACTTATTTAAATTTCTGGTCGTTCCAGAACTGATAGATTCTGTACTAAAATGATTTTTTTTAAACCAATTTCTTGAACAGGATCTGACCATATTCGTGAGAAAGATGGAATTTGGGCAGTTTTGGCTTGGTTATCTTATTATGCTATAAAAACAAGGGAAACCTTGATGGTGGAAAGCTTGTGACAGTCGAAGACATAGTTCGCCAACATTGGGCCACCTATGGCATTGGGCTAGGTCGTCATAGTCCAACAGCGGGGCCCCGATGATTGTCGTCATTATTATACTAGATATGATTACGAGGTATTATTTTTGGTTATTTAGATTTTTTAAGATGCAGATGTTATTGTAAGTGGACTTGACATTTCTGATTTTTGTGGATGGTTTTTTGTTATTTATTTTTTTAGAATGTTGACGCTGGAGCAGCAAAGGACATGATGGCAAATCTGGTGAAGCTGCAATCTTCACTTGCCGGAGTTAATGGGTACCTTTTTTTTTTTTTTTTTTTTTTTTTTTTTTTTTTTTTTAAATTTTAAAGTGAACAAGTTATCTAGCCTATATGCAGTTCGCTCTCATTTAAGTGTCACCCAGATACTGTTTTTTTTTTTTTTTTTTTTTTTTTTTTTTCCGAGTGCAATTGACCACTCTTTAGTCTTTAGGCTTTCTTTTTCGTTTATAAATGGTAAGCCCCTAGGTAGTGAACATTCGACTCTTTGAGTGTATTTGTTTATAATAAACTTTGTTTAGGATGAAAAACTCCAAGGGTAAGTTTCACATAGACAAGGAGTGTTCAACATTGAAAACTGAGCTGAGTTGCATTTTCTGAGTCTTCTCGTTTGATAAGTTTAATTGCTAATAGTTTCAGTTTGTTATTTGTTTAAATTTGAAAATCTTGTTTATGTATTTTATCTTGCTTGTTGTTGGCAAAGAGTTCTGAACCCTTAATTTTCTTCCATTATTTTTGGTTTAATTTGTTCTCTTTGATGGATGTACTACCATTCAATGCAGAATTGTCAAAGGAATCCGTTCAGATGTTTCAAAGGTTGTCCATGGTGATGAATTTGAGTATAAAGATCCAGTTGATGGTTCCATCTCCAAGCACCAGGGTATTCGATATTTGTTTGAGGATGGTTCACGACTGGTAAGTTAATTTTTTGGAGCCACCTGTCCATCTCCCTATTAGATAGTATATATATATATATATTTATATGTTCACTAATCAGGACTTTTACTAAATTCTTGAGGACCCAACAGAATCCCTAAAATTGTGTGAGCAAAATTTTAGTAAAAATGAAGAGTTATATATTTATCAACCTTTACATGGTTGCAGGTCTTCCGCCTGTCTGGAACTGGCTCTGAAGGCGCAACAATTCGGCTCTACATTGAGCAATATGAGAAAGATCCGTCAAAAACTGGGAGAGATTCTCAGGAAGCTCTTGCTCCTCTGGTTAGATCTCTCTCCAATTTAAAAAAAGACATTGTAATAATGAACCCGATTTGTATTGACTTGATCATTATCTCGTTTCAGGTGGAAGTTGCTCTTAAGCTCTCAAAAATGCAAGAATTCACCGGCCGATCGGCTCCTACCGTCATTACATAAATGAATTATACATACACACCCATGATTTTGAAGAATAATTGTTGCTAGCTTGCGGTGGCGCAAGATATCTTAAAACATCACTGTAAGTGGTTCCAGAGTGTTTGTTTGGCGGGAAAACTTTAGCCTACATAAATTTTTGGGTTTTGATTGTGTTAATAATCTTGATGCTTCTTATGAAGCTTGACTAAGTTATAGAATATATATATATATAATACTTAAATCAATGTGGGTTTACCCATTTTTGTTATACCTTACCTTATGTACCAAATTGCTAATTAAGCTTCATGACTATTTCCATGCCCAATTTTGGTTTGCAGTTCTTGGTTTCATTCTCTCACATTTCCATATTTAATGTTGGTTTGTTTATCAGTTCAGGGTTTGATTAGAATAACGTTGTTATTTCTTGTGCTTGCAAAAACTAAATATATACTTATATCTCGGTTTTACTTGGGGGGTTGTTGTTTCTTTTAAAACTAAGAAGGAAAAACAGAAAACCCGAATGACAATCTCAGAGCTTGATTGGGGAAATGCATTTGGAATAGCTTTGTTTTTGTTTTCAAAATTGTTTCTAAAGAACATTATAGGCCATTTTTTAGGATATATGATTTTGTGCATAAGATTTGAATTGACATATAATAAATATTGTATTTTATATGATTTTGTGCATAAGATTTGAATTGACATATAATAAATATTGTATTTTGTTCCCAGTATTAAGTCTTTCATGTTAGGATCTTAGGATAGAGAAGAAAATAGTCTTTCATATGTATATATTATTTATTATTATATTATCATCAAAGTATCAAGTCTTTCAACTATAATAAGCTATATACCCAACCTTTTTCTCCTTGAACAAATCCTAACACCAGTTACCCAACATTTTCCCCCACCCCATTTTTCTCTTATTTGGGCTGTTTTCTTATTACAAACTTTTGGATATGGTGTATTTTTACAATTTTATTTTCCCTCTTTCTACCGCATTTAAATTTCTGTAAAAAAATTTAACCGCTTAAAATACACCACTATCAAATAGTCAGCAGAAGCTACTATTTTGACCAACAAGTAAAATATTTTTTCTTTCTTATCTACACTTGATAAGTTTGATATCATAATCATAGCCCATTTGCAAATGGCACTCCGGTGGCCGGAAGCCAATCTCCTCCTTCCAAGAAACTCTCCACCGTAAACCTCTCGGCCTCCGCCGTACTCGTCAACACATGGTATCCCGGCCACTGCACCCTCCCTTTCGTATTTGCTCCACCGCCAGTGTTCATAAACTCGCCATAATAAACCGTCCTCAGACCGAAATCTCCGGCCCAAGGAAGCCACCCGGCCGGTTCAATCAGACCGTCCAAAAAACTCCTCATTACCACCGTCCTCGAATACGCCTTCCACGGCCTCCCCAAATAAGTTCCGTACAAACCCTCCACCGGCTTCAAGTCCGGCGCTGCTCCAATGACGGAATTGTGGATCACAAACCCGCTGTTCTCATTCGGGTCGGACCTCGCCTGCGCCGTGATGGTGTTTTTCTGGTTCATCATCGGCTTTCTAACGAAGATGTTGCAGTTTTGAAAAACAGCGACACCGTCGCCGAAAATGAAGTCGACAGTTCCGTAAATGTGGCATTCACGGTAGAATTGGCGATTGGAGTGGGCGTATAGAGTGTCTTGGTAGCCGTTAAAGCTACATCGGTAGAAAATTGAGCGATCGGCGTTAGATCGGAGTGCGACGGCTTGGTGTTTCTCCGGCCCTGCCGTGTTCTCGAACGTCATGTCTTTGGCGATGAATCCTTCGCCAGCCACCGCTGAAATTACCATCAATATATCTTGGCTTAAAATGAGAATCTGGTCAGTATTTCAATCCATTTGTTCCATATGAGTTACTTTATTATTATTTTTTTTTTTGGCTTTTAAAAAGAAAATCATGATTCTATTTTATACAAAATTGAATGTTTAAGATATTATTAGGGAGATTTTTAAAAATAGAAAAATAAGAAAAATTATTTACACAAAATAACAAAATTTGTAGATAGTTGTGATAGGCTGATAGAAGTCTATAAGTGATAGAAATGAGAGAAGTATATTGTTGATAGAAGTCTATCAATGTCTATCAGTATTTTTTTTGTTATTTTCTGTAAATAGTTTGACATTTTTTCTATTGGTAAAAATTTCCCATATTATTACGCACAAAATTTAATTTTCTTTTTATCTAATATATTAAAAAAAAAGTTTGTGATTTAACCTAGTTTTGATTATTGTTTAACTTTCAATTTTACTATACGGTTTTACAATAATTGACTAAAAAAGAACATATGTTCATTTTGATATGGATGTTTTTCTTTTTCCAAAAATTTATCACATATTCAATATGGCAAGTACAAAGATTTGACTAAATTTTATTTATTGAAATTAAAACTTTTAAATAAACAAAAACCAATTTGAAACTTTTAAAAAGCTAAGCTCTAACAACCATAATGATTGAATTAAGTTTAAATTTTAGGAAGCAAAGTGAAACCAATTTTTAAATACTATTAGAATCTAATTAAAACTTCTAAAACTCTTGGGAAAAAAATGAAAGTAATATAATCAAATTCAAAGCCAATTGAAGCTTTTAAATTCAAAATTAATCGATAACTAGTGGTTGGGTTCCATTTGCATGCATGGCAGGGACTAGAGAAGCAAATTAACAGAAATTTTGGACCAAAACGTAAAAATTTACAGACCAAAAGTGGCTGATCGGAAAGTGGTTGATCCATCTTGGACGTTCTTCATGGCTGTGACAATCGTCCTATCCATTCCATCTCCAATCATCATTATATTCTTCATGCTCTTCTTAATCACAACATTCTCTTTGTAAATCCCACCTTTTACATATATAACAAACCTTTCACTTCCCTTCCTTGCCTCCTCCACGGCCGCCACCGCCTCTGATATGGTCCTAAAATCGCCGCTTCCATCTTGGGCCACCACCATATCCACGCGATTTCCAACCGCGCCCTGAAGAAGCATCCTATCATCATCGTATACCCACTCAGGAAACGAGCCACCTAGCAACCGCCGGGCACCGGAAGTGGAGGAAGTAGTGGCGGCCACTGCCGTAGCCTTCGTGATGGCGAGAGAATTGCTGACCAATTTTGAGAAGTTGCTCAAAATTTGAAATGGAAAAAAAGAAATACTCGAATCATCAAATGAAAATCCGAAATCTTGAAATCCTTCCTGACATGTTTGATAGTTCGCTAATGAAGCACTTAGCAATGTCGAGTGGTCAATCAAAT
Source organism: Lagenaria siceraria (assembly GCA_002890555.2). Lineage (NCBI taxonomy): Eukaryota > Viridiplantae > Streptophyta > Magnoliopsida > Cucurbitales > Cucurbitaceae > Lagenaria > Lagenaria siceraria. Next base: position 7,358,717 of record CM016488.1, read on the forward strand.
TGACACTCATGGGATTGATCGTCGAATGATTGAGTTCGATGATCGAATCCTCATAGAGCTCTAAACAGTCGATTAAAGCAAATTTAGTTTTGTCGTCGTTATCAAATGAATCCAGATCCATGGTGGAGCGAAGATGGTCATGGACCACCATGGCTTGGTTCAAAGTGGCTCGAATGGCCAAGTTTTCAAAGCGAGTGATGAGAGAAGTTTCATCAATGTTGACAGTCGATACGTCATCGTTCGGGTTTATGTAATGGAAGCAAAGGTCAGGATAAGGGGTTTGGGAGCAAGACATGAAATTATTGAAGCTTTTGCCATGGATGATGACTAGTAATGAAAAGAGTAGAAGAGAATGCAGCATTTTCATGGTAATGACTACTTATTTATTAAGAAATGGCGTTTGTTTCTTTATATGCACAAGTGTGTTGATATAGTTGCAATATCAGAAGGCTTCTATATATAGGGGGAAAAAATGGAGGTTTTTGGTCATTAAACATAACTTAGATTTTTGGAAAAGTAGTATTATTTTCAAACTTAATATTACAAAATTATTAAATAATATTTTTAAAGAGATAATAGTTTTTGGGATAATTGTTTGAAAGGTATTATATGTAGGACAAAGATTAGGTACAGTCTAAGTTGTTTCTAATTCCATGCATCATTTTTTCTTATCTAATAAGAAAAAATGAAAACAAATCAATTTATTTTTTCTACTTGTCAACTTTTTTATTGGGTACCTATCTGGGCTATACAAAGATATAGGAGCAGCTTAAACAACATCCAAATTTTTTTTCTTACATGTATGTAGAGTTAGTCAAAACATGTGATATTTTTTTTATTTAAAATATACTTGCATTCTCACTAATTAGGAGGAATTATTCCTTTTCTTTTATGTGGCCTAGGCCTACTTACATTGGCTAAAAAATATTAGTGTATTTATTTATTAAATATAACATATACAACAAATTAAAAAAAATAAAGTAATGGGTCCTAAATTTTCGTCAACATGTTAACATTTCTTTCGATGTTTTATATATTCATAAGTTTCAACATCAACATATAAAGAATAAATCAATTATATCGAGAAAAAAAATCGATGAAACATAAGGGAAAAAAAAAGATCAAACTACAAATACTATATAAACAATAAGCATTTTAACTCATTAGTAAAATAAAAAAATGTTTATTTATTGATTAAAATAACTTTTTTTGATTTTTTTTCATAAATATAAATTGACATCGATCTTTTTATCAACATGATATCATATTTTAAACTTTGAACCACTTTTCAAAAGGAGTAAAAAGGCAAATTCATGATTTAAAAGATTTACATTTCAAGTAAATTATATTGTTATTTTATCTAAACTACCACATGCGTGTATCGGTGTGAGTTTGTCATTGTACATCAATTTTATTAACTATAATTAGATATAATTTTATTGATCATATTATAATTTACTAATTAACATAATTAATTAATTAATTAATAGTGGATGTATTGGAACACTCCCATTGGCCATTGTTTTCTAAAACCCATGAAGCTTGAGCTTTGACTATGAAATTAGTTGTGTTCTGAGGCAGCTTTTTGGGTTGTACATATCCACTTGTCATTTTGCCACGTGGCATCATCAGATAGTTCTTCTGAGACTTGAATGGACACGTGTCATAATATTAGCCTTGAACTACACTAGATTTTTTCTGTGGGTGTATATGTGTGTTTGATCTCATGATAAGGGTGAAATGAGTACTAAAGTTTTCAAAGCTTCCTTAATTTAGGGTTAAAAAGTATAATCTCTTCAAATTAATTAGGGCAAAGTCTCTGCCATCTTTATTGTTTGAAGTTCCAAAATAAAGTTTCATGATCTTTCATTTATATACATTGATTGATTTATGAGTAAAGATTAATAATAGTATCAAAATCTAAATTTTGTTAATAAAATAGGTAGATGAGTAAAAAGACAACAAGTGTCATAATAATCAAAAGTTTGCATTTAAATTTCTTGGATGACTTAGCGTTTCATATGAATGTAAACCATTAATTCAATATTATATTTTCTTATCTAATAGCATTTTCAAAAAAGAATTTTTTTTATATATTTGAAAAATATTAATGTGGCTAAACTAAACTATTTTGAAAAAAAAAATGTTTTTCACACTTTGATTTTCTTTCTTTCTAAGTAAAAAAATTTGGATTTTTTTTTTCTTCTAAAATTTAAAGATTGGCCAATTTTACAAACTACATTAGAAAAAAAGAAGTAAAAAGTATAAAGCAAAAAATTGGAGTGGAAAAACTTCGGTTTTATGGTTGATTTTGTTTTAATATATAAAAAGAAAGAAAATTATTATAAACATATAAAAAAAAAAATTATTGTCTATCAACGACAGCGATAGAATTCTATTGCTTTTTTATGATTCTATCGTTTTCTATTGCAGTCTATCACGGGTAGACAGTGAAATTTTTTTATATTTATAAATAGTTTGAGTCATTTTTCTATATTTGAAAACAACCCTAAAAGAAATTATATAATACTAATATCAATTGATCTTTTTAATAATTATGTGTTGTTATAATTAATATTATCTATTTTCTTAAGAAAAATTGAAAGGGTAAATATAACTTCCAAAATATTTATAAGGTTAAGTTACGATGGATCTCTTTAGTAATTATAATTCTCTCTACTCTAAAAAGTATTAAATAAACTCTTAAATTGTTTTTATTTTTTGTCTAATAAATTATTAAAAGACTGAGGGATTGTCTTGATTGGATTGTGATTAAACGAAATTAATTAGAGGTTGTTCATCTATGTATTCTCAATTATTGCTAAGCTATATATTTTCATTTAGATCGAACAAAATTAACTTGAAGTTGTTATTAATTCTTAAACAATATTTAAGAGGATAATTAGCCTTTTACTTTTCTAAAACATTCAATTTAAATTAGAAAATTATAATGGACAAGAAAGTACTTACATTTTAAGAGAAAATTGAACTGACACAAGCTATTTATTAAAGTAGCTTTTTAGTTGTAAATATTTTGCCTTAAATGCATATACAATTAACTTCAAGTGCTTGGAAGAATTAAGCATCCAATACCAAATATTTGGTGTAATTGATATCACTTTTCAATAATGATCATTTGCTTTCTAAACCAAAATCACAATAAAAAAGGAGTGTTAGGAGAAAAACTTTAGAACATATTGAAACTCATAAATTATTATATATCACATCTAAAATCTAACTACTAAAAAGAGATCAAAACATTGAATTTTCTTTTATTATATGCTATTGTTTGTCTTTCCAAATGGGTTTTTCTTTCCAAAATGTTTAGAAAATAAAAAGTAAAAAAGATAGAAGAACGATCATAGGTTTTTTGAATTTTTTTTTTTAAAAAAAAACTTTATAATTCTATTGAATCTCACTTATTTTCTTAAAAATGACTAGTTTTTATGTTAACAATATAATAATTAAGTTCAATTTAAGAGAAATTACTATAAACAGAAAAAATATCAAACTATTTACAAATATAGAAAAATTTCATTGTCTATCAGCGATAGACTACGATAGAATCCTATCGCTGCACCGATAAATAGTAAAAATTTTCTATATTTGTAAATAGTTTGACTCATATTTTTATATTTGAAAACAACTCTTTTTTTAATGGCTATTAATAAATACCCTAAATGTGTGACATTTAAAAACTATAAAAAAAAATGTACAAAATCTGAAAATCTTCAGTTTTTCCTTTCTCTACCCTCAATTTGGCTATAGTATTGTGTCTTGGGAACTCAAATTTGCTGTAGTATAGAGAATTATAGGTAACTCACACTATTTTTCATTTTGATTTGAAAAAATATGCTTGTTTCTTTTTAAATGAATTATATGTCTAGTGTTAAATATTAACATTCAATTAAACTTGAGTCAATTATAGTTTTAGCTAATCTATTTTAAATTATTGGATTTGTTATTTTAGTAAAAGTGATAGTATCTAAAAGTAACAATATTTTTATAATTAAAATTTTATCTAAAGTTTAAAATCATAATTTTTTATTTTTAAAAATGTTGATTAGGTCAAATATACCCATATAATTTGTTGTTTAATATAATAAATCGAAAGATTAAACATAAATAAATTAGTGTTTATATCGATATATAGGGACAATATTATCAGTTTGCTATTTCTTTAGTAAGATAGGAGAGATAAGTGTGTAAGTTATCTTTTACAAAAGATGTCATTAAGATGATTTCTCAATTTTGCTTAGTGGGATAAATCAAAAAAATTTTCAGGTGGTGTCTCTGATAGTGCAAGGTAATATAAGATTGGTTATAATTATAATAATGAAGAAATGTAAGTACTTTTTGCAAAATTTACATCTATTAATTGTTTTTTTTTTTTTTTTTCCAACAGTGTGAAAGTAAAACCTTTTCCCTTATACCTCAATTATATATATAATTATAAAAGTAAGTGAATTTAGTTTAACAGTAATTAACATACATTAACATTATTTAAAGTTTGATCTCTCAATCTATAATTTGTTAATTAGGTTAAAAGCTCTTTGTTGAATAGGGCTAATTAGGAATGGTTTATACATAGAGCCCATATTTATTATTTTATTTATTTATCTACTAATGGAGCCAATGTAGCCTTAACTTTGAGCCTCATGCCTTGAGAAACTAAGGCCCATCAATCTTTTGTTCTCTTGGGTAAAATCTAAAATGATTGTTGGGCTTTGGCAGATGGGCTTATGGACCTTCCTATAAAATATCCATCCCTCTTTCATGGATTGTCTATTCTTTTGAGTAGAGATTATAGAGGAAGTAACCACATAGATAGTCTTTTCAAAAATAGCTAAATGCATAACAGACAAAATCTCTTAAGAAATTTAATGGACAAAATATACCCATGTAACCTTTTGTATTTATAAAATTATGTAAACCTTTTTTTAAAAAATAAACAATGTAATCGAAATCGAAATCTAAACTAGTAAAATTCTTCGAGAACTAGGAGATAGAGAGTTAGTTTTCAAATATAGTATGTAAGTTAGTTTACTTTCTTAGTACTTTTCATTGTAAGTGATTGTTCACTATTTTGTATATGCAAAGGTGATATTCCTTAAAAAAAAAAAAAAATTCATAATATACTATGGGTAAGACTAACTATTACACTTTCATACCCGGAATTGTAAGCTATTAAGATGTTGTCTCTTTTTACTTTCTAGCCTTACAACAAACTTTTTTTTTCTCAAACATGCTTTCAAACGTTTGCGAAAACATTTTTCTCTAAACTCATTTTCTAAAACCTTTTTCTCTTTAAACGGGAGTGAAGGTTGCGAGAGGCACCCGATGTGTCGTAAGCGATCCAAATTTGAATTGGCTGACTTGTTCATGGTTCAGAACAAGGATTCTTAAAAAATGTGAAATTAAAAGTTGAAATTTGATAGGTAAAAAACACAAATACAATATAATTGAGAGGATGTGAGAGAAATTTTCACAGACTTCCTAACCAAGTATAAAAAGCTTAATAAGCATTGAAATTTTAAATTTAGAAATAACAAAACAAACTTGATAGACGGTAAAACTTTTCTATATTTGTAAATAATTTGACTCATTTTTCTATATTTGAAACCAGTCCAATAAAAAACCTATATTGTGGTTCAACAAATTTGACGCTAATTTTTTTTTTTTTTTTTAATACAACCATTGATATACCTGTGAGGGTAAATATGAGAAAACAACATGGGATGTACGGCCTTCAAATGTCTTTATAAAGGTCTAGATTCTACTCCCTCGTATGAAATCTAATTTTTTTTCTTTTAATTTTTTACCTTATATAAATAATACCATTAGATCTTACTTACGATGTAGCTTGATAGTAAAATAAATAAAATAAAATAAAACACACCATTAATTATTAGGAATCTCCAACTAAAGAAAAGTAATTCAAATGAGGCTACTATTGTTGCTATTATTATTTCAAACACCCTTTTACATCATATTCTTTTTCTCTTTACTAAACATTTTAATTTTGACCTAAATTTCGGAAGGAAAAAAAAATCTTTGAAAGCTGCATTTTTAGACATTTAGAAATCTTTTCATTTTTTATTTTTAATTTTTGGAAATTAAGCCTATAACATTCTTTTCACTCCTAAATTTTTTGATTTTTTATCTACTTTCTATCAGTATTTTCAAAAGTCAAACCAATTTTTGAAAACTAAAAAAGTAGTTTTTAAAAACTTATTTTTGTTTTTAAAATTTGTCTAAGAATACTACTCACTTAAATAACTGCAATCATTATATGAACTTAAGAGAAAATATGCTTAATTTTGAAAAATAAAAAATGAAAAACGAAATGATTACACACTGAACCTTAGGTTTTAAAACTTGATTTGATTTTTAAAAACAAAAACAAATAAATCAATCGGTGAAAATAGAATTTATAAATTTAATTTTTAAAAATCAAATGATTATCAAACCAACCAAATAATTAGTTGAAGTTCAAAGTTAAAGTTAACATAGCCTCCATATTGAAGTAAAATGGGATAATATTTGGTGTAATTTTTTCTTTAGTTTTCTTCTTTTGCTCCTTGTATTTTTTATATGTATCAACCAACTTGAATCTGGCTCAAAAAATTAAAACATATGCGTTAGTGTTCTATATTTATTTAAGGTTGATGGTGTTTTATTTGTGTGAATGATTTAGTATGTTATCCAAAATTGTCGCTGAAAATGTCTCACAAGATGCCTTTTCTGCAATTTATTTTTTTCTATCTAAAAATTTTGCAAAGATATTTTTTTGAATTTTTTCCTTTTTCCAACATGCCTATTTATTTGCAAGTATTTTGCTTTGTGTTAGGGTTGCCACTTCTACTCTATTTTACTTGAAGTTTGTGTTTGTGTAGTGGTTGTACTTTGCAACTTCAAAATTGTGTACTGTCTTTTGTCTATAATCCGCTGTGCAAAATTAGTGTTGAAGTTTTCAGAACAAGAAGTTATTCACGATCTTAAGGGAGCCTAAGACTTCACTCTTGAGAAGAGATTCTCTATCTTAGGGGGAGATTAAGACTTCATTACACGAGAAGGAGTTCTCCAACTTAGGGGGAGCCTAGTTATATCAATAAAGGTTGTTCACAAGTAGACGAAAAAATAACATCAAAAGAGAGGGAGTCTCGTACATTGAAGGGAGCCGAAGTGTTAACATTTGTGGTTTGTGTGACAAATTATTCTAAATTTTTCAATATATTTTTGACTAAGATGTCTAAAGTTTAAATTTCTCATTTTATTAGATAAGAAAAAAAAAACCAATGAAAACATGAATTTAGAATTTTGCAGAAGTACCTTCAAATTTTTCAATAGACAATATTTATAAAGTGATAGTTCATTTGTCTTTATTTGAGATAATTTTTTATGATTTGTAATTATTAGCATGCAACATATATACAAGATCAATTTCATGAGTTTATAAAATGTTAAAAGTTTTGAATATTTTCACTTCATACATATTATTCAACCGAAAATAAATTATAGTTAAGTTGATAAACTTGTCCACAAAACTTAAATTTAAGTTATGCAAAGTCTAATTCATATCTTGAACACCAATGAATATTTAAACAACGATTTTTATTGGAAGTATTAGATCTCTATCTCTCAAAATGAAAGAAAATATCCCATTGTATAAGAGTTGTAGTAATGGGGAGCAATTCTTGGCTTTATATTTGCAGGTATAGCAATTTTATTAAAAATTTGCAAATACGACAAGTTTTTAAAGATCACATTATTAATATTTTAGTTATCCCTATTTCCCTCTCACTTCAATATGATTTTTACGTGTGAATTCATTTGTTTTCAATGCGTTTACACAACTACACATGAAAGCTTTCATTTCCTTTGAGTCTCAAATTGCTGATCAAAATTTCTTCACTCTAGTAGAATCAGATTTTTCAAGGGATGGCGAATGACGAATTAAATGTGAATTCCTGAAGGAAAAAAAACGTTTTTGAGGTGAATTTATTGAAGTTTTTAAAAGAAATCAAATTTTTAGACATGAAATTGAATTTCTAAGGTTACAGAATTTTTACCGGTACCCATTTCATTCGAATTTGTCATACACTGAGAAAGAAATCAAATCAAGATGAAGAATCAAACTATTTTGAAACCTTAGAAGGTTGTTAAAAAAAGTAAAGGATTACTATAATTTTGTAAAACTAAAAAAAAAAAAAAAAAAAAAAAAAAAAAAAAAGTAAATTTACTGTGATAATCATACAAAATTTGTCCACTTTTTAAAACTTAATTTTTTTATATTTTTTTTTTGTTTATGTCATATCAGCATAAAATTATAAAAATAGATTATTGTGCTCGTGAGTTCGGATCTCACTCTTTCTTTTCGTTTCTGAGTTCTCGTTCCTTTTTTGTTTCCTCTTTGTATTATTTAAATGTCAACACTTTTTCTTCTTGTTCTTTCCTAGTTCTTTGTTCTGTCTGCAAATTCTTTTATATTGTGTTATATCTACAATTATAAGCTTAATTGTTATATTCAACACTCATTTTTAAAAAAAAATTATAATTAATTATAATAATAAGGGTAATAACTAATAGATTATGAAAGCCAAAAGAATAATGTGGTCCAACCCTACGTAAAAATTATTATTTTTTAATTTGAAAAAAAAAAAACATAAATAAGTAGTCCCGTGGGGAGAAAATGACCTCTCTTATTGAATGGCTGGATTTTGCATGTGGCTTCCATTCCCACATCTCCTTCAATTCTTTCTCTATATATTTTTTTACAATTATTAATTTATAAAAGAAAAAACATCACAATTAAATAGTTTGCTTCTTTAATAATAACACTAAAAAAAAAGGGTGCTTAAATAAGACAAACTCCACATTAAAAGGAAAAAAATAAATAAAGTGAAAGCCAACAAATTCCAGCCACTCGTTTACCAAACCATCTAGGTTTCGCCACACATCTTCCGAGGATAGTGATTAAACAAAATTTATTCAAAAACTATAAATCCTATTTTAATCATGCTTATTAAATTATTAAATTTTAGTGATCTCACATTGTTACATAATTATTTCTATTCATCATTAATTTTGAAATGAAATTTTATATTTACCTAAAATAGGCTTAGAGCTCATGAACCAAATTATTTATAAATATAACAAAATGTCACCGTCTATCACCGATAAACAATTATAAACATCTATTAGTATCTATTAATATCTATCAATGTTTGTGATAGACAATGATAGACATTGATAGATATCTATTACTGTTTATCACTAATAGACAGTAAAATTTTGCTATACTTATAAATATTTTCAGCAGTTTTGTCATTTAAAACAATTAGCTGTATAATAAATAAAGCTTTAATCATTTAACTTTATTTTTCATCTATAACTTTTTTTCATGTTTGATAACAATTTGAGTTTTGGTTTTTTTTTTAATTTAACTTAAAAAAAGTACTATTTTTGTTAAATTCGCTATTTAAATAAAATAAATAAACAAACATTTCAACATTATAAATTGAAACATATGTTTCAAATTAGAATGGTTTGAACATTTATCTCGTTACTACAAAAGTGAATATACCTCAACTTATATATAATATATGTTACCAAGGAAGAAATTTATGGTTTGAATCTCTCACTTCTATTACACTATTTAAAATATAATAATAATTTAGAAAAAAAATTTAAAATAGAAAAATAAGGAAAATTATTTACACAAAATAACCAAATTTTAAGATAGTTGTGATAGACGTTGATAAAAGTCTATTAGAGTCTATCAGTGATAGAAATGATGGAAGTTTATTATTGATAGATGCTAATAGAAGTCTATCAATGTCTATCGGTATTTTTTTTGCTATTTTCTATAAATAGTTTGACATTTTTTCTATGGGTAAAAGTTTTTCAATAATTTTCCTCATAAAAATGTATTTCAGTACTCGTATTTATTTCCATGATCCAACCTAATAACCGTTGAGAAAACTAATATTTTTTTTTATAATTTCGAGTCGTAATAGCAACCTTCTTTCACATAACATGTTTGAAGAAAATAAATTTTATGAAAGGATAATATATTAAAATGTTATTAAAAAAAAAAAAAAAAAAAAAAAAAAAAAAAGATTATATGAGAGTAAGATTTGAAACGTTTACAGAAAAGAGTGTTTGTAAATAGCAAGGATTAAAAAAGCTCGACGACAATTGAGCAGAGCTACAACACTCCAAAAATTATCAAATTAACAATATTAAATTTAATATTAAAAAAATTGTTTTTTTTTTTTTTCTTTTCAAAAACCTATTTGTTTGTTTTTATGGCAGATGGGCTGTGTGTTGTACTTGATCAGCCCGTGGAGCCTCCAAAGGGACCTACTAACAAGTGTTAACCCTTGGATTTTAGCCTCATTTTAATTTTCATTTTTCTATATACATATATTTAAAATTCAAAGTCATTATCAAAATTCTAGAAACAAAGGGGAAGGCTTCAAGTCCCTTCAATTCACATGCAAGCTTTGGTTTTGATACCTTATTTTTCTTATGCCCTTTTAAGCTTAGTTCCAATGTCCCTTTTTTTTTTGTAAATAATATTATAAATTACTTGAGAATCACACTCGATGAAATTGAGATCCGATTAAGAATGATGAACACAAAAGAGTCACCATCTTTAGGGGCATGTTGAGGATCCCACATTTGAAAAATCAAGAGACCTCACACTCTTAATAAGATAGACGAGTTACTCCTCTCATTGCCAATTGGACCCTAAGTTTTAAGTTGATTGATGATTTAATATGATATCAAAGTAGTAGTTCATACGTTCAAAAAATTTTATTGTTACCTTCCTCTCGAATTAATATTGAGTTTCATTTGTTGAATCTCTTACAAATTTTTAATTCTACAAAGTGAAGAGGAATGTTAAAATATTGATATAATTAAATTTATGATGGAGTTGTTCGAGAAATTAGAAATTTGTGTTTCAAAGCCATATAAACTATCTCTTTAAAGTTTTTTTAAAGTATTTTAATTTTTTAAGACAAACTTTTAAAAATATAATATTTTTCTTAGAAGAAAATCCCAAAATGTTGCCAAACAATGTATCACTTTCTCACCAAGCATTGATCCTTTGGCTTCTTGTCCCTTTCATATCCATCCTTTTTAGCCATCAATGTGTAACACCTATTGCCTACATTGATTCACTATAAAATATTATATTCTTTCAATTATCTTTCGTATTATCTTTGAATTAATATTTGATTATTTTTTTTAATAGACTTTCGTTTTCAACTTTAATCATTTTAATGATAGCCAAGTTCAAGTTTAAATCCATTTCAAATTTGTTCAACTATTTTTAGATGGTATCACTTTATATCTAAATCTTAAACAGTAAGCATTATATTTGTATGATACTTATTTATATATAAATAAAAAATTTGTGAAATTTTCTTTAACAATTCTATCATGACTTTATATATATATATATATATATAGATAAGTTGGATTCACGAGGCATGTTTATTGGGTTTTTCACATTGATAAATTTATTGGGTTTAGTTACTCAAATCTTACAACAAGAATCCTTAACTTAAAGAGATTAGTGTTTATTATAAATATTTTCATTAGATTGGTAGGTATAATAAGATTGTAATTTCCTACCCAATCAATCTTCCGAATTTGTCCAACTAATTATCATATCACATTACCTCTCACCCAAATTTAATTTAAAAAGTGACTGATTGAGTGTCATGTTTGCATTCTATCAACCGTTATTAATAGAATTAATACACTAAAAACATCAAAACTTTTTATATATAAATATATAATTTAGAAACTAAACTAAACACAATCCTCATATCATTCTAATAAAATGTGTAATTTTATCATTTAAAAAAAAAAAAAAAACCAACCTCTTTGATCGTAAGGTTTTGGGTTCAGTTTCCATTTGGTCCCTAAATTTCAAAATGTTATACATTTAGTCCTTAAGATTTGAATTTAGTTTCAATTTAGTTTCTAGGTTTCAAAATGTTACAATTTTACCTTTGAGATTTGAGTTTTGTTTCAATTTTGTCCTAGCTATCAAGATTCACACTTTTAACCTCGAATTTTCACTAAATATTCATTTTTTGCCTTTAGTGTACATTAAAGGTTGATTTTAAATATAGTGTCAAACTATTTACAAATATAGAAAAATTTTACCATTAGCGATAGACCGTACGTGATAGAATTCTGGGTTTTATGGGCTCTAATACCATATCAAATAGTATGAGGTTCCATCTCAAAACCAATTGGCAATGAAAAGAGTAGTTCATCTATTTTATTAAGAGTGTGAGGTCATTTGATTTTTTCAACGTGAGATCCTCAACAATCACTAGACGATGAAATTTTTCTATATTTGTAACTAGTTTGATATTTTTTTCTATTTATAGTAATTTCTCGTACATTAATGTCTATAAATTAATTTTAAATAATTATAATTAATTAAGTATCACTATTTTTTCAAAATATATTTTGAAAAAATATATTATGTCACGGGTCGGGACAGATCAGCAGCAGTTAATGAAAATGTGTGCTGTTTGTTTTTCTCACTCCAATAGTGAGTGAACAAACTCCAACATGTGATTGCTTTTACTTTAAACTGTTTTTTCTTATGCCAAATCACCCAAACATATTTTAATTTTTCCCTCCAATCAAAATCCTATTTATTCAATTAATATTTATCTTATTATTATTATTAGACAAAAGGGCAATTTAATTAACATTTGATTTGGACTTAGAAATAATGAGTCATTATAGAGAGAATTTATGAGTTTGTCCACAATTTGTACGAAGCAATAGAATTGTTATTGGATTGCGATGGATGGACAAGAATGCATCGATCTTTGGAGATTTTTATTTCTCTATTTTTACATTATTTGTTTCAAGAATCTGAATCTACTGATGTTGTTTTCAATCCAATCTCACTTAAAAGTTTTAGATGGTAACAATCCAATTCTTTTTTTAAAAAAAATCATGTAACGATTCCACTCTAAGTTCTTCTAATTTTATTATTTTTATTTTAATTTATGTACGTCTTTTTCTCTCTAAGGGACTGTTTAAGGCACTGAGTTGAGTGAATTAGAAGTCTGCATTTCAGGTGCAGAATTATTTAATTTGAAGTTAGAAAACATTAGAGAGGGAGGGAGAGAGAAAGAGGAGAAAATAGAATTGCTCGATAAATATGCAAACTTCAATGATGAACAAGAAACATTATTGAAGTTGGGGCAGCTGCACATATAGCAATCAAGCCCAAAATATTAGCAAATATAGCTATCAGACCCAAAAATATTAGCAAATATAGCACAATGCAAAAAAATATTACAAATATAGCAAAATAGATCAAGCTATGTGAGTCTATCAGTGATAGACGATATCAATGGTAGAAGTCTATAACTGATACAGTTTCTCACTAATAGACTTTGTTATATTTGCAATTTTTTTTAAATATTGTTATACACATAATTATTATCTATAAAAGTGTTACCCATTAAAATTTGTGAAATTGAATTATTTAACACCAACTTATGAAGTCGGTAGGCCGAACACTTCCTAAATTAAATATGTTCTTATTTATTTTTTTTCTTTCAATTTTTTCAATTCCAACAATAATTTTATTTGTCCTACAGCACGTTGTTATTTCTTCAGGTATTGACTTCAATACCATATTTTAGTAACAGCTTATCTTCTTCTTTAATTTTATCATGTAATTTATTTTTATCTACGATTTTGTCTTCACTTCTTTTATCACGAGCTAGGTTCTCTTCTAGAATTTAAATATGTGAGTGTTCGTCTAAAAGATGAGAAAATGTTTATTATGTAAATAAAGTAATTTGCTCACTCTCATAATATATGGTTTGTTTTTATTGAATTAATTTTTCATTATTAATCTAAATTGATAAAAGTTGACTCTTATACTAAAAGTGTTAGATAAAAACTTGGTTTTCATAAAAACAATCTGAAAAAAGAATATAGAAAAATAAGATTTTAGAATCAAAGGAATTTATATTGTTACGAATATTGCAAAATTATACAACTTGACATCGAACGAAACTAAAATTAAAATATTTTGTTAGAATATATCTCAAATTGAGTGGGTGAATAGACAATTGAAAATCGAACTTCAAAATTCTAGGTTAAATAAATGTCCATCACACAAACATGTATTTAATAATTCTAGGTTAAATAAACTCTACGGAATTTCAAAATTCAGAATAAACAATTTTGTATTACAAACAAAAACAAATTAATTCCACAGACTAAATGACTTTAGACTTCATAACTCAATAATTTTGTGCCCCAAATCAATTGCTTAGAAAAAAAGTTACAACCTAATGCTATATATTATTCCTAATTAACCATAACTTTTCCTCACTAATTTATTCTTTCATTCACATAATTTATATTGGGTTAAAATTTTAAAATATGGTTGTGATATAATCTAAGGTGTACTCATTTATTCTAACTTGGTATAGTGGAGTTTAAAACATATTATTTACCGACTCTTTTGAGCACAATCTTGCCTAATTATAAACCTAACATATATGTCTATCTAATTTTTAATAACACGTAAGGAATTAGTAATCCTTTTTGAATGACTTCTAAAGAGATCCTTCACTCTCATACAAGAATTTACAAATAGTCCTGTATTGGCACAAGTATCTTGTCCAAGGGCCTTTTGCTCTTCCACTTCGCTCCTATGATCCAGATTTGACGTTAGAGCAGACCTGCAAGAATACTTGCACAAGTTTAGTGTCGAGCTGAGTACTCTCTAATGTCTAAGTTAGTACACGAAGTTTCAGTAAGCACAAAGAGACTTGCTTATCCCAAGGTTGGTGATGTGGAAGCTAAATATAAGGTTCGTCGTTTAACGTTCACTTGAGATATGTGTATTATCAGTAGTGTCAAAATAGGTGTGCCTCTCGAAGTTGCAGGGTGTCGAAGGGGAGTTCGACTCCATCATTTTTTTTTCTAGTGAATCGGAATATAAGCTTAGTTGGTCGATACAAAATTTGAGGGTTTAACTTTTCCTTTTAGGAAAGCGCGAACCCCTAAGCAGGCTTTAGGATGCTTTTGAATTTGGGTACTACCTTGAATAGCCCTCAACATCTTGTATTGAGTGTATTAATCTAAATATTACTCTCTTAAACTAAAATTTAAATCAAGCAAATAATTAATCTTTAATTTTTTTTAAAAAAAACACTAGAAGCATTAAGAATAATACGAACACGTGAATGATATTGTTGCAATATTAAAAATATATCAATTAATCAATCATAAAAACTTAAAAGATTTCACCAAACCCTAAGAATAGAGTTTAATCACGCATCATCGCCAATAAAAACATAAACTCCTTCAACATTTTAAATTTTTTTTTAAAAAAAAACACAAGATATAAAGGGAAAAGAACAAACTCTCTCACATTTGTCAACTCTCTTATCCGTTTTTTAAATTAAAAAAAAAAAAGACAAAGTCTCAATATATGGCTAAGAGGTCATGAGTTCAATCCATGGTGACCACGAATAAATTTTCTACGAGTTTCCTTGACACCCAAATGTTGTAGGGTCAGATCCGGATACTCACGGATAAAAAAAAACATAAAATTTATATTTTCAACCTCGAAGTTATAAGTTTGATTCCCTCACCCTTACACATTTTAAAAAAATAATAATAAATAACAAATCAGAATAGTTTAATATATACACTTTCACATATTAAAATAATATTTTAAAAAAATAGAAACGGCGATAAATTTTAATTAAAGACGTTAATTAAATGATTGACTATGATTCTTGAAGTCTTTTAAGAAAAAATGAAAATGTCTCACAGTTGTTTATACGTTTTGCAATAGATTTTTTTTAGAATGGGTAATTAGTAATTTGGTACCTTATTATCTACTCAAATTAACCTACATTTTATCATAGATGTGGCTTTGCCAACTCAATAACCGTTGTCACTAGAGAGCTTGCCCCATGGATGAGGACTCCCCAATGCAAGCAATGTCTCGACCATATCATGTTACCTTGGCTACACACCGTAAAAAAGTTGTACGTAAAATTTGGTAGGATAAAGTAGGAAAATAACATAAATATTAATTTAGAAAAAAATTAAAACTCGCCCAATGATTTAACAATTGAATGGTATAAATATATCTCTAATTATTTTTTAAGAACAAAATTAAGGGTACTTTTCATAACAATATGATAAGACATTAGCATAATAAAATCTATCAAAAATATGATATGTTAGAGATAAAGTGGTACACATAATAATAATAAATAGTGATATCATTATCTTTAATGATAATCTTGACTAATCAACAAAATCATAATAATAATAATAATGATAAAAGTTAAAGCAACTAATATTTAGAGCCATTGCTATGATTCTAAAGGATTAAGGGAAGAGGGTAAAAGGAAACATTATAATTGAAAGGAGTGGGGAAAGGCATAATGTAGTGAAAAAAAATAATCAATCATGAAAACAAAATTAAAAGGAATATATATAATCCCTTCTGTGGGGCCTCAAATATCATATTATGGCAAGAGGTTAGTTAGTGTTTGTAAGATTTTAATTTCATTAGATTGCCGTTGTGGTTTTGATGAATTATCTTTATTCTTTTCCCTTTTTTTAATTAAAAAACTCTTTATTCTTTTTACTTTAATTTTCATATATATAATTTTCCCTTTTTTTTTTTAATTATTTGATTTGATGTATCTAAAAGGAAATTTTGATTGGAAATCTTTTCACATTATGATATATTTTGTGGAAAAATAAAGTTGGTAATGAATTTATACAAAGAAGAATGAATATTTTAGATAATTTATAAAAAGAAAGTTCATAAAGATACTTATTTCTTTGAGAATAAACTCAATAAGAAACTAACTACATCGACTAATTTTAAGTTTTATTAAAAAGTTTTATTAAAAGTACATGAACTAAAATTAGACAAGTAAAAGTACAAAGATTCTATCAATAATAGCTATGGACTTATAGGCTTTTATTATTTGAAATCTATCGATGATAGTCAATTAAAGATTTCACATAGTATATAGAAATCTATCATGATAGTCAATTAAAGATTTCACATAGTATATAGAAGTCTATCACTTATATAGAATGTTACTTAGAGACTTTTATTACATACTTTTAAGCTTTAATATAGATAGTATAGTTGCAATTTAGTTGTTTCTAGTTCTTAGGGTTGCTTTGAAAAATAGATTGCATCAAATTAGTTTGAATAGTTTGTTGAGCTTTAATGAGAAAGATGGAGAAAACAAAATTGTAGGAAGAAAGTGAGGAAGTTGAGAAAGAAATGGAAAAATATTTGTTTGAAATCCATTAGTGATAGAAGAAATAGAATATATATTAATTGTGCATTGTGATTGAAATATATCAATCATAATAGTCTATCATCCATAGATTTAGGTTGTGAATTAAAAGTATGTTAGTGATAGACTTCTAACTATAAAAAAAAATCTATGATGATAGAAGCCAACATGAACAAAGTATAGTTCAACTGGCATAAGACATAGACTTTTGATTAAAAATGTCAAAAGTTCAAATCCCACAATTATCGTGCTAAAAAAAACATAATAATAAACACCAACAAAATAACAAAAGAAAGAGGAGAAAGGAACTTATAAAGAAGAGAAAAATCAATGAAAACCAGGACAAATTTGAGGGGAAAAAATAAATGTTAATCAAGAATGAGAAAAAATGATAACAAAAACAGTACAAGAGATCATTTGAAAAAAAAATGTGAACTAAGAGGTTAGAGGATAGAATCTCCCAACAACACATATAGTTGAACTCATAAAGAAAAAAAATATATGATCTATCATAAAGTAACAGGTAAATTGACATAAATTTGTAATATCAATCTTTAGATTTGAGGTTTGAGCCTCCTATTCTAAATATTATCGAAGAAAATTTAATTTTAAATTTTTGTCCAATAAAAAATTTTAAATTTTTTATTTAATAGAGTAATAAGACATTAGGTATTCGATTTTTTCTTAATTCATAGATTTACTAAACACAGAATTGAAAGTTTAAATTTCATTAGACATAAATTTAATTTTATTTCTAATACATCTGTAAATTGTTTTTAGATAAATTTAACTGTTTTATGTAACTAATTGTTTAACCACAATTCTTTCAAAATATATTTGTTCTTTTTTTTTCTTCTTGTTCCGTGGTTAAGGCGCCTACGAAAAGGTACGAGCATCCAATCTAAGTACTGCTCCTTAATTAATTTATCTTGTGCGAACTGAACGAACCAACCACTCAAAAAGCAAAAGCAGAAAAGCGCGAAAATATATATATGCTCCTCTGAATAAAGCTGTTCAGAATTTAGAATCAATTTGGTAATGAGAAATTAAATTATACGCAGAATTAGTTAGAATTAAATAGAAGATCCATATTGAATGTATGAGAGAACAAAAACTGAGAAGATTATGAACAGTGAATCACTGCAGCCAAAGAAGAAGAAGCAGCATTGAATTGAAAAGAAGAACACTATAACTAATAATTAACACAAAATGCGAATTGCTTCCTTCTCTTTCTTTCATTCTGAAACTATGAAAGAAGGAACCAGCAGCAGAGCAGAACAGAGCAGAGCAGTACACAGCAGCACACAAATTACTAAAACAAAAGCAAAAGAAAATTTCAGTTTCTCTCTCCAGTAACAAATTTACATCTCTATCTCTCACACACTGTTAATTAAATACAGAAGCAAACTATTCATATAATTTCCAGAGAGTTTTTTCAATTTCTCATCCAGTAATCCAACTATATATCCAGAGTATGATTCAGAACACCTACCGTTTAATCACGGAATCCTTTTCTCCACGAAGCTGTTCACCAGCGCTAGGGCATTACTCGTGTGCTTCTTCACCTTCTCCGCCTTTCCGCACACATCCTCCTTCATCGGTCCATCCGCCACATCCTCGAATCCGTCCGTACACGTTTCTTGATCCGTTAGCGCTGCGCTCATCCACGTCTGCACGTTGCTCATCTGGAACCTGAACGACGGCGCGTCGACATCGTTGATCTGGCGCATCTGCTTGAGCGAGCCACGAATCTCGTCCACGGCGTCGTCGAAGTTCGTGAAGCAGTCGTGCAGCGCGGACGAGGCTCTGCGGTCGGCACCGTAGTCGCCAACGTGAGATAAATTGGACACATAAGCGGCCATTCTACGAGAGTTAGCGAGGCTGATGGTAATGGCGACGCGAGTGAGCGAGGCCGGGTCTTGCTGAATGGCGTTGGCATAGCGAGAAAGCGAAGTGTAGCAGACGTCGGGATAGAGAGTAATGCCGCAGCTACTCCGGATGAACTCGGTACAATTTGCGGTGGCGTTGGCGGAGCTTCCGGCGTCGTCGGCGGCGGCGGCGGGAACCGGGCGGAGGAAGAAGAGAGTGGCTGCGAATAGGAGAGAGAGGATAAGAGGCCGTTGGGGTTTCATTGTTTTCTTTTCGATTAAAAAAGTAATCGGTCAAATTGCTCACAACAGAAACTGGATTAGCGTTTTGCGTGCCAGAGCTCGGTTCACGGGAAGGCTTTATGTAGGCAGTCCAGTACAACTGAAATTACCATACTATCCATCACCTTTCCACGATATTACGGATTTGCCCTTCCTCTCTTCCATCTGTCGTAAATTGTTTGAAAGCGCTGATTTAATAAAAACATTTTGTTTTTAATATTTGTTTTTATTTGTTCTCTCTCTTAAATTTAAACTATATATTTCAATTTTTTAAGAATTACTTCAATTTCCAAACAAATTCTAAAAATAAAACTAGATTTTTTTTTAAATTACTAAATTTAGTTTGATTTTTTAAAATATTAATAAAAAATAAATAATAAAACCCATAAACTTATAAGTGTAAGTAGTGTTAATTTTCAAATATAAAAAATAGATAATCAAATAGTTACAAATGAGAAGATATATATGTAAGTTTTATTTTTCAATAAACTCTATTATATATCTGACATCTTACTTAAACATAAACACAAGACTAAGTTGTAAAAAAATATATCTATTATTCATAGGGGGCATTATATCATTATACTTAAATAGTTATTATGTGTGTATGCATGTGATTAGTGATAATTAAAAGTACCATATATCTCTTTTTATGAAGTAAAAAATTATTGACCTAAACATAACTTAATTATCAAGCTATTAATTTATTTATTTATTTTAGAGACCAATTTCTCCTTCATTTGAGGTTGTATTAGTAGAAAGAGAAAAATGATTATTCCATCAATATAATTTAATTTTAATTTTTAGTCATTTGTACTTGCACTTGAATGTCCACGTGTGTTGTACCTCTTGTGCAAATTTTCAATTTATAAGGATTTTATTTAGTAATTTATAAGGATCATTTTTGAAGTCTTAGACAAATTTTAAAAAGCAACTGTAAATCTTTTTTATTTATGTTTTCAAATTTGGATGACATTCTAAAAATGTTTTTCTTCGTTATCTTTTATGAAATAAATATTATTTTTAAAATTATGAAGAAATTTTTTTTTAAATAATATATGTCAATCCCAAAATTTGAACCAAAGCCCACCCTTGTTGAATTAAAAATAATAATATGAAATTAATATTTAATCAACCAGATTTTTAGTGGACCATTTTATATAATATATAATGAGAAGTTTTTATATATATATAAATTAAGTTAACGCAGAATTTTTAAATTGAAATTAAAAAAATGTCTACATAAATAAATAAATAACCACGGTAGGCAAACAAAACGGTTAATTTTATATAAGGTAATTAGGTAAATAATGTTAGAAATATAAGATTACAGGTTGGCATTAACCATTTTCTTTCCCTTTTTTTTCCCCTTTTGGACAAAACCATTTTTTTTAAATATGCGTCGGCTCTGTTTTTTCTTCTATTTTTGCTTTATGGATTGGTTGGCTACTTGAACGATAATTTTCTTCTAAAAATAAAAAAATGAAAAAAATAAAGATTGAAATCTAGTTTTAGTTTTTGAATATTTTTATATTTCATTCGAGGTATAAAAAGCTCATCTCGACAAAATGTTTTCGTTATATATATATATATATTTAATAATATAATAGAAATATCAATTTACTTCTCGTATCAATGTTGAATCTATAGACATGTGAAAATATCGATATAAATGCTTGACATATCAACAAAAATTTAGACTATGTTTGGTCATGGTTTTGTTTTTAATTTTTCTGTTTTTGAAATTTATAATTATTTTCTCTTAAATTCTATACTATACTTCTCACATTTCTAGAATACATTTTGTCAAATTCTAATAACAGAAAGAAATTTTTGAAAATTATTTCTTTTTAGTTCTAAAAAATTAGCTTGAATTTTGATCACATCAGTAGAAAGTTGATAATAAAACAAATAAATTTATAGAAAAAAGTAGTATTTACAAACTTAATTTTAAATATAAAAAAAAAAATCAAACACTTATCAAATGAGTCTTAAAAGATATATATTATCTTCAAGTTCAAAAATATGAATTTCTCCATCTCTATATATTTGTTGAACTCATTTGAGGATGATATAATAGAATTTCTATTTAAATATTATTTTGATTCTGTGTTTTTTTTACTTTGGTTTTATACATAATTTTATTATATGTCAATTTTGGTTTTTACGCTTTTAACTTTTGTTCTTTTTTATCTTTATACTTTCGAAACATTTGTTTTAGTTATTGTACTCTTTAAAATGATGAATTTTAGTCTCTTCATTTTTTATTTTAATTTCATTTGTTTTGATTAAACTTTTAACCACGCACTTCCTTTACTATTTTTTTAAAAACTAATTATTTTTTTATGTAGCCATCAAAATTGTACTAAATGAGTTTTATTGTATTAAAATTTTGAGTCCTTCTTTTAAAAGAAAAAAAAATTAAAAATACAAATATCAAAATGGATGTTTTTTAACCAAACTACACATTTTGAAATATAATTCAAAGCAAATGAAAAAATGGAATTAGCCCAATAATGTAAACATAAAATAAAATTTTGAAAAAAAAATTGCAAAATGAGTTTTCTATATCAGAATACAAGTTTTCTTATATTTAAATATTATGAACACAAGTCTCTTCTAAAATTCGATTCTCTTAAAATTTAAAAAGTTCTCCTAACGAATTAAAGAAAACCCAATTAAAGGCAAAAGAAAAAGAAAAGGAGAAAAAAAGGGAAAAAAAAGGAAGAGATTTGATATGACTTGTGAGCGATCATCATTAGCCTGTTTAATCAAACAGAATTTTAAAACATAAATCAAATATAACATTTAAAAGAAAGATTTTTTTTAAAATAATCATATATGGATCTTTAAATTTCATACATATTTTACTTTGAAATTCAATTACATTCTGGTTAACTATTTGATTTTTTTTTCTTTAATTTTTTAAAATTAAGCTTTTAAATATCAATTCAATATCTAAATTTCTTGCTTCATTATCTATTTTTTACTAATGTTTTCAAAAATCAAACCAAATTTTTAAAACTAAAAAAAATTAAAAACTTGTTTTCTTTTTATAATTTGGCTTAAAATTCACATGATAAGAAAATAAATTTAATTTTTAAAAACATTTAGATTTGAAAACAATACAATAACATGTTTAGTACTTATCCAGTTTTAATTTTCAATAATTGGCTTGCTTATGCTTATGTTAGAAATATTTTTAATAAAAAAAATTAAATAAAAAATGAATACTTGAAGGAAAATCAAAATCAAAATCAAATAAACATAAGATTCAACTACTAAAATAAGTTATATTATATATAGTATTTTGTTATTTATAATTTTTATGAGTGGAACCAGGAATATATATTTAGTCATTCTTTTTATAGCACGGAGGGTATGAATGGCAGAAAAATTAGTCCTTTTTAAAAAGTAATTATAATAAAAATAAGAATAAATTGTCCTTCTTTTTTGCTTGGTCTTTGATTTGTTCCCAAAAACCTTCATTCATGTCTTTTGGTTTTTTTTAAAAAAATAGCAAAATTGTTAATCAATTATATAAGGAACTTCATAACCATTCAAAAAAAATTATTAAATTTTAATTAATGTCGGGAAATAAAAGGATCTGGACAAACTAGCACAAATAAAATTTGCAATGAAGTAATTAATTCATCTTCACTATGTTTTCTATATCAAAATAAAAATCAAGAATTTCTTGATTAAGAAATAGATTTAGTTTAGTTTTAATTCGTGTCTTAAAATAAGAGGAAAAAAAATTAAAATAACTACAATTAAAGTTATACTATCATTTAATAATGAGATTGAGTTTATCTTCGCACATTATTTCCCAATCAACATAATTAAAAATACATGCCGTGAATGTAAATGACTTGTTAAGAATTGATTAATTTTCTATATAAATAAATTATGTATATAATATTTGAACGTACCTAAAAATGTATATTTTTTTATTTGTTGTCTCTTGTACAAAACGTTTTTTTTTTGTATATCCTATTTTTTAAATATTGTTTATAAACAGTTATTAGTATATTATAGTTTATAAGTATAAACATAAGGAGAATTGGTAAGTGGTAACCTCTATTTTAGGAAATGTTAAAGTAAAGTTAACGTATATGTATGTGTTATAGTTATAATATTTTAATCTCATGGAAGAGAGTTTCTGATTAATATCAATTGAACAAAAAAAATGTTTGTTTTTATTCTTTTTCTTCAAGCGATGGAACTTACTTTTATTATTTTTATTTTTTTGTAATAATGACATTTTTTTTAATAATAGATGACGAAAGAAAAAACAAGGAAATAAATTTCCAGATTTTTTTTATTTATTATTTTTTTGGTAAATAAGAACAAAATAAGGGATAAGGTTTGATTGTCAAATGGCTCTGCAAAAAGATAACAGAAAAAAAAAATTGATTATGCATGAAATATGTTCATATTTAAAAAATAAAAAATAAATATTTTTCTTTTTAGAGAAAATATTCGAATATTGATAAGTTAAATTAGGTTAAATATTAAAAACCTTGATTGATAAATATATATACTTATTAAATAATAGACAAACTAATAGAAAGTGACAATATAAAAAATCAAAATCATCTTTTCACAAGTAAAGAGACCGTTTGTGTAGTGTTACAAAAGAAAAATCGCCAAAATTAGACCATTTTCAACAAATTATATATTACATATTTATCTTTAACTTTCCTTTCGTATTTATATTATTAAATTATTACGAACAGAAGATATTACTCTAATGGTCTAAAAAAAGAAAAAAAAAAAATATATATATATATATATAGTTAATACATCAATGATTTTCTTTAAAAACGTACATTCGAATTTCTGCTTTAATTCACTTAGTTAAACTTAATATCATGTCAAACTAAATAAGAATGATTAAAATATATTAATGAAATAAAATGATTTTTTTTTTTTTTTTTTGGAACATAGCACAATCACATATATGGACAGAGAGATTTTATGACTTTAAAAAAATAAAAATGTGATCACTAAATTATATATGGACAGATTAAAATTTTAATAATATCATAGAGAACATATATGGATGAAAAGAATACAACTGAGCTTTAAAGAAACAAAGTGATAAGATTTTTGTTTTCTTTTTCTTCTTGAAAAAAAATGAGAATAAATAATAATGAGACTGATATGTAAAATAAATAAATATATGTGTATATATATATATATATATATATATATATATATATATATATATATATATATATATATATATATATATGAATAGGTAGGACAGAACAAGAAGTCACCTTCTTCGTTGCCATGTCTGCTCGCATATGTAATAACAACAACAAAATCATTCCAACGACAAGAAGTGAATAAGAGATTTTTTTTTCTTAACAAAAAGTTATATGATAAAATATACTTGTTTAATAAAAACCCATTTCTTTTTAAAAGATGTAATATAAATTTCCCTTACACTTTCAATTTTTTTTTTTAAATACCTTTAAACTTAAAAGAAAAGTGCAAAAATATCTATATTATTAATATATGAACAAAGTATAAAAACCGCTAAATTTTCAAAAGTTGTTGCATCAATACCCTTACTTAAAAAAAAAAAAAAAATATTTAAAATGCTCTTACCCTTTATCTACACATCACCTCCCTTCTTTCATTTCCTATCATTTCTCTATTTTTTTCTCGGTCTTGTACTCTCCTTATTTTTTTTGTATGAATTTTGTTTATCTCATTAAGAAGAACGCCCCCTTCAGTTAAGATATATAGACTATAACAAAAAGAAAAAGAATAATGGAAGCATCAATAGGAACTTAAGACTTAAATGTTTTAATAAAATTGTACGTTAGTAGTTGAATGTGTGTTAATAGTCAATTACATTCTTTTTGTAATTGACTATTTATCGTTTTGGTAAGTTTTAACTGGTGTTTTGATTTTGGAATTTTATGATATTTTGTGGGATCTTATGCTTTAACTTCAATTTTTTGTTTATATATTGTTGTTAGAAAATTTGTGAAAAAATTTGACAAATGAGAGAAATATAAGAGTATTTATATGAGGAAAAAAAAAAGATATCTATATAATTTGTTTTAAAATTGGTTTTTTTTTGAAATTCAAGTAAATTTCAAACAATTTATCATTATAGTAAGTAGGAGCATTTCTAAATTTTTTTTTTTTTTAAAGACTAAGATAAGAGTATCAATGCAACTTTTGAAAGTTAAAGATATTTTTTAATCAAGTATTAACAGTTTGTGTTCATATATTAACAATAAGGATATTCTTTAAGTTTTTTTTTATAAGTTTTAAGGGTATTTTTTAAAAACAAAACACTAACATTTTTCATCCAAAACTATTGGCAGTAAGGGCGTTTTCTAACAAAGATTAAGAGTATTCTTTAAATTTTGGAAAATTTTCACATATAAAAAAATGTCAAATTATGTACAGAAAATTAGGAAAAAAAATACGGATAGATAATAGACTTCTATCAGCATCTATTAGTGATAGACTTCTATCATTTCTATCGGTGATAAACCTTGATAGACTTCTATTAGCGTCTATCACAACTATTTAAAAATTTTGTTATTTTGTGTAAATAGTTTCTTTTATTTTTTTATTTTTAAAAATTTCTCTTAAATTTTTTAAAGTTGAATGATATTTTTTTTTTTTAGAGAAAAGTGCAAAATTTAAGAGTTTAGTATAATTGAGCTAATTTTATATATACGTCTGTGTGCGGCAGTTTCGTTATATCAAAAAAATAGAGGGGCAAATAATAATAAAAGAAAAGCATAAACTTGCAGAATTAAATATAATGTTAGGTTGGGGACTAGAAAGGCAGGGAGGTAACCCATTATCGCAGATTCTCACTGCTTTTTTAAATTGCGGCTCCAGCGTGGCAAGTGGCGGGAAGACGATGGAACGGCTGCGATTGAATCTATACCATCAAGCATGCGCCGACGCTCCACTTAAGTTGGGTCTTTGATAAAAGTAAGCAAATCGGACGGTGGAGAAGTAGTGCTTCTTTGACGCTCTTTAAACCATTATCAATTTCCGTCTATTGTCCACTGCTGTGAAGCGTGCTACTTTTGCATTCTACCTTTTCGCACGTGTTGGGTCCCACCAATTAAATGCATTCACATTTTCCCTTTTTTCTTTTTTGTAATTATTTGATTTAAAATATATATAAAAAAATTAAATTAGGTCTCGTGGATTTAGGTTTAGTATCAATTTTTAAAATATAGTTTTTAAGTTTGGTCTTAAGTCTAATCAAATATCCTAATTATTGATATTATTAGTCCTTATTATATTAAATATGTGACAAAAAAATTTATTTGTCAATGTACTATCTGTATTAAGGTTTATATAGTTGAGTACAAAAATGGAAGAAATGATTAAGATTTTGATTCTATTTGATTTGTGAGATTTAACCAAATCCTAAGGATTAACTTGAAACTAATTATGAGTTATGAAGATTGATAGATAGTTTTTAAGTTATCGGTACTAAATTCAAATTCTAAATACTCATTTATAGTAGTTTAACCTAAAATAAACTATTAATCTATTAGTAAAATAATTGTGGGTGAAGAAATTTAAACTTTTAATCTAAGAAAAGAGTAAAAATAGTATGAAATAAGATCATGTTGGCTAGTAATCCATTAATTTGACTCTAATAACATTATAATTCTCATGTTCGGTTTCACCTATAATGCATTTTCTAAACGCCTTCAAGTCTATTAATTTCAATGGAATGAAAATGATCTTTTATTAATAAACAAATAAGAAGATCATCATTAATTCAAAATTCTCAATATAGTTAAATTAAGCCAATTAAGTTCATTATCCTATAGAAAATTAGTTAAGTAATATAGACGTTCAAAGACTTCGTTTATATTTATTTTAGTTCAAGCATCCAAAAATATAATTATAGAAAAAGTTAGCTTAAACAAATGACATACGTGGAAAATAATGAATTATTTAAATAATTAAATATACTTTGCGTACAAGGACAAAAAATTAAGAAATGTTAATCCAATCTACCTCAATTTCTTTTAATTAAAAAAAAAAAAAAGTAGTACGCCAATCTTTTTTTTTTTTTTTTTTTTTAATGTAGAACAAAAACGATGAACTAAACCAAAATTATAGCCTAAGTAGCCTCTCTATTAAGGTTATGTTGATTCTTTGGTCATAATAATATAAAATATGTTGATATTTTTAATGATATAAATACCATCCCACTTCAAATATATATTTTTATATTTTTTTAATTAACTTTCTATGAACTTAGACTGAGTCTAGAAAATGGAACATCTTAACTCTTAGAAACAAAGCTATATTTGTCCATTGTGCATGGTAGAAAGGCTTGCTTGGACGGCTAAAAAGAGTGAGTTGTATTATTATGGGATATCTGTATAATATTTTTATATTATTTTAAGGTTGATTTAGATTGACTTGAAAAAATATATATTTTTCAGAAAAATTATTTTTTATTTAAACTCTTTTGATGAAAACCGTATAAAATATACTTTCAAATTTATTTTAAGATGTTGGCTAACACTCCAATTTTTTCTAAAATGACTTATTTTTAAAATTAAACACTTGAAAATGTATTTCAAACACACTCTTAGTTTAAAATTTTAATTTTAATTTTACTTTATGCTTTAAGGTTTCAATTATTTTGGGATTGTTCAAAAAACCTTATAATAAAAGAAATTAATTATGTTATCTTTATGTTAGGATTCAATTAAATTATTTAAGAAAACGACAACTAAAAATATTTTTCTATGCAAAATTTGGAGTCTAAAATAATTTAATTAAAATTTTAATTATATCAAAATGTGATACTAATTTTCTCGATAATATAAATAGGAAGGGGTCATCTCTCCTTTAATTACAGTGAAAAGAAAGAATACTTCTATGAACATTAATTCAATTTATGATAAAGAAAAGAATTTTCTTGATTTAGTTCTACACTCTTAATTTAAAATTTTAGTCACCTTTGATTGAGTATTTTGTCTAAACAAAACTACATTTATATTATAATTCAATTTTTAATCCGGACCATAATACTATATTGGTAATGATGTCAACCTTCATTAACATAGTTCAACTAATTTATGTATAAATGACCTCTTAACTAAAACGTCAGGAGGTTCGAATCATCACCCTCACATATTGTTGAACTCAAAATATAAAAAATATAAAGTAACAACTAACAATAATAGTAATGTAACATGTCTATTAGGCTTATATATATATAATAAGTATGTCGATTCATCATCTTATTAATGGTGTGAATAATTAATAGAGATTAAGTAAAAGCATATTGAAACTTTATACATTTATAGAGAGTTAGTAGACAATTTTCATGGTTAGAGAACAAATTCAAATGAATAATTTAACAAACAAAAACATTGAAAATTGGAAAATAACACTTTGAATGCGATAATACTTTTGTGTGAAATGGGATTGAGACAAACTAAACTTTTTTGTAGGATAGAAACATGTGGTTGGATTTGGACGGGGTGAAACTAATATATCAAAACCTAATGGAAGAAACATGATTTTTTTTTTTTTTAATTATTTGAAAAACTTTATTTAATGTATATAATAAAAGAAAATAAATTAAAAGGTAGTAGATAAAGCAATGGAAGAATGCATTTATTCATATAGTTAATGGACAAACATGGCGGCGTAATTGACTCAAATTAACATTAAAGATTGGGTCGACAAGACAAGATTAAGTAATGTTACATCATATTGTTACTTTGTAAAAGCTTTTAATGAGTTTGTTTCATGGGAAACTATTGTCTCTCTACCTATAAACAAGTTATTAATGTCCAAATTTAACCTTTATCAAAAAAGCCAACCTCATATTTAGGGTTAATAATTGTGTACACACACCCTTTTATTTATTTTGAGTTGTTCAATGAATGCTAACATTGGATTTGGAGTACCGTTGTTGGATAATCATTTAGTTTTTTTAAAAATATGTTTGTTTTCTCCAAACTTTATTACCATGATTTTCATCTTTCTTAAAGAAATATTTTAATTCTTAGTCAAACTCCACAAATGAAATCAAGTTTTTTTTTTTTTTTTTTAAGTTTTAAATTTTCAAAAACAATAAAGAAAACAAAGAAATCAATATGTAAAATGGTTGTTTTCAAATATAGAAAAATGAGCTAAACTATTTACATATATAGAAAAAAATTTTTACTGTCTATCAGCAATAGACCGCGATAGAATTCTATTGTTTGAGTGATAGAAGTCTATTGCTCAAGCAATAGAATTTTGGAAAATGTTCACATATAGAAAAAATGTCAAACTATTTACAGAAAATAACAAAAAAAAATATTGATAGACTTCTATCAGCATCTATCAGTGATAGATTTCTATCATTTTTATCACTGATAAACCATAATAGACTTCTATCAGCGTCTATCACAACTATCTAAAAATTTTGCTATTTTTTGTAAATAATTTTTCTTATTTTTGTATTTTTAAAAATTTTCCTAGAATTTTATCGCGGTCTATCGCTGATAGACAGTAAAAAAAAATATTTTGTAAATATTTTGATATTTTTTCTGTTTATAATAATTTTCCTATGTAAAAATAGTATTTATAATTTCAAAAATAAAAAAATACATGATTATAAAACGAAACTTAAAACTTTCTATGTTCATATTAAAGCCGAATTGGTATATTCTTTTAAAAATCGAACTAATGGATTTGACGAGATTCATCTTTTAAAAAAAATGATAAAATTCAATCAACTAAAACTTTTAGAATCAACCCTCATAAATTGAGATATTATTTAAGGTATTGAAACCGTTTACAATTTTGCACCGTTGGATATAAAAAGAAAAAGAAAAGTAATTTGAGAGATTCAAATGATTATTAAGAAGAAATAGATTTTAATTTAATGATTATTAGATGGAAATTGCATTGTAACGATCACAATGGATAATTTTTCTATATAGACGTTCACAACCACTTTGAAATAATGAAATCAAGCCACAAAGTCAACCAAATAAGAAAAGGCTCAAACTTAGCCATGAAAAGTCAAAATTAAACTCACAAAAATAGTTTCATCCAATTAGAAAGGTGTTTATCAATAACCACAAATCTCATTATTATTATTATTATTATTATTATTATTATTATTATTATTATTTTGAATTTATAATTCCATTACTTAGTCAAAGGAGTTTTCCTTTTCTTGAGAAAGAAGGATACAATAATAATTTATTGGCTTAAAAAAGCTAAAAACAGAAGAACACATGGAATTATAATTGTTGTAGAAACACATAAAACAAGAGGATTAAGATTGGACAAGAAGATTATATTAATTAGGTTTAATAATAATGCATTAAAAAAAAAAAAAAAAAGGTTATTATGTTGGAAAAATGGTAATATAAACACATGATTGTCGGAAAAAAAACGCAAATGCCCTAACCGAACTCCGTGAATGAGGGAAAAGAATTTGCAATAATCCATATTTTGACTTTTTTTTTCTTTTTTTTCTTTTTTTCCTTTTGCTTTTTGGGAAAGAAAAATAATAATTTCAAACAACAAAACATATGGGATTAGATTCTACATTTCATTGTGAATGCTGTCCATGTTCTTGCAATCAATACTCTCAAAGTTAGGTCAAAAAAGAGAAGATTTGGGTTGTTATATCTTCATTAAAGATGTTGAAATTCTCCCTCCTCTTTTTTTTATGGTCTTCCTCCTACTTCGGCGGATAAGATTTTTTTTTTTTTTTTTTTTTTTTGTTTATTTTTAAGTTAAATAATATGTGGAGTTGGAATATATATAATTTGAACTTCAGACTTTTCTTTTATCCTAAAGTTCACAGTTGAATATACATGCATAACGAATAGAGAAAAGAGAGAATCACATAATAACTATTATATTTTGGGACCCGTTCCATTTTAATTCATGTACTTTTAACGGTCTAATTTAGTTTCTTTACTTTAAATAAATCTTAAATTGAGGGTCTGTTAGGTAATCATTTTATTTTTTCTTGTTGTTTTTTTTTTAAATTAAGTATATTTTCTCTCAATTCCTTATAATGATTTGCATCTTTCCTAAGTACAAGATTTGAATTCTTAACCAAATTTCAAGAACAAAAATTACTTTTTAAAAATAACTTTTTAGTTTTTAAAAATATTGGTAAAAAGTAGATTAAAAAAAACAAGAGATTTAGAGGTAGGAATATTTATAGGCTTAACTTTCAAAAACTAAAAGCAAAAACCCAAATGATTCTTACTAAACAAGGTCTTAGTCTTCCAAAATTAATTTCTATCTATTTTTCCAAAAAAAAAAAAATCTATCAAGATTGCTTAAATAATAATAATAATTTTTACGTAAAAAAGGACACGTTCTAAATATATTTTTCAAATTTATAAGGAGAATGCAATAGAGGCTATTTATAAAAACAAAATTGACAATAAACTTACAACATGAACTCTTTTTAAGACTTGTTGAAAGTATAGTGACTCAAATGTAATGAAAAAGGTTTTAACTTATTTTATTATTATTACCAAAGAAAAAAAATGTTTTTACATTCATACACACGTATGTTAAAGTGAGTCACAACATTAAACCATGTTTAGATTGATTTTAGAAATAAAATGCTTGGTTTTAGCTATTTAAACATGATTTTCATATAATAAAATTGATTTTGAATGATTAAAAAAATATTTAGAAGTGTTGAACATGACAAAAATGATTTTAACTATTTTAAAATCACCTCCTCCGCCCATATCGTAAATGGTGTATTTATTAAGAAAAAAATAATAAATAAATAATTTGAATTACATTGTAGTATTTAGATATACCAGTTCAAATCCTTTCATTAAAAAGAATATTTTTTTTTTAAAAAAAAAATAAAACAATACTACTTGAGATGAACATAGTTTAATTAGTCAAATCATTCTTACCTCAAATGGGTGATAATTAGATATTCAAATCATTCAACCAATTAATGGTTTTAGAACTAAAATAAAATTTAGTATTAAAATTTAAAGACAACAATAGAATTGAAACAGTGGAATAGAATTTTCCTTTCATGATGAAACACTTCAATCATTATTATAATTCTAAATTTTTTGGCTAGCACATATTTCCAGTCCTAGTTTTGCTCTTATAAAATAATTAATTAAATAAAATTAATTGAAATTGGAGATTGTCCAAATTCCTTTTGTTGATCCATATTTCCCATTAAAATGCTGCATGCTGAATTATGTCTCATTCTTGATATAATTTATTGGGCCTGGCCCATAGATCTTAAAGGCCTTCCGGCACGAAATGGGCCGGACTATTATTACTTACACGGGGGCTATTAAATTGAAGAGGAATTGTGACAATGGCCTCCAAAAATAGCAAACAATGAAAAATGTTGGATTTTGTTTCAAATCATTTCCAAATAAGGGTTAGGGATGACTTTTTTTGTCCATGTCTCTATTCCCATTTCATTTCTCTATCCCTACGAAATTTTCTCTTTTAATTTTGAAGGGATCAGAGTGGTAATCCTGTTAAGAATTTGTGAGGATCGGGTTCTCCATGAAGAATCATTTCCTATTTAACCTCTTAAGAATAAAATGAATTAAATTGTGTTTTAGGAAAATATTCAATTAAATAATTAAAATTCTATCATGAATCTCCATTTACATGGTTAATTCCTCGCGATAACGAAAATCTTGAACCTCTCAAATGAAACAAAATAAAATGTTGCATAAAAAACAAAATAAAATGTCATAGGAAGTTAGTGTATGTGTTGTGCTTGCATCAAAAACTCTCTAAAAAATACTCTAAATGAAACAAAAGGAAGTTAGTGATTGAATACAATGAAGAATCTAACTCACATTGTAAATATTGATATTATACAAACACAGAGTGAAGATTCCGTCTACATTGTCGGTGTGTAAATGTAATTTTCACACGCACGCCTAGCAAGTCATGACTATAATCTGTTATGGTTCTATTTATTTATGATTCAATTTAACAATTATGGAAAAAAATTTACAAAAAAAAAACAACATTACCAAACAATTCATCAGTACTACCATAACGCTTACTTACTACGATTCAACAATGAAATTAGAATGTTATACCTTTGATATTGTTTACTAAGAGTCATTTGAAATCGGTAACTTATTAATGTAGTTGATTTCAAACAATATAATCAAAATAAAAATTACAATTACTATAAAATATCTCTTGTATTTTTAACTAATTAAAATACATTATTAAATAATAGAATTGTTTTCAAATATAGGAAAATGAACCAAAATATTTATAAATATAGCAAAATTTTACTGTCTATCTGTTGCAGATAAATAGTGAAATTTTTCTATGTTTGTAGATATTTTCAGCATTTTGTTATTTAAAATAATTTCTCTAAATAATATACTAATATAATTATAATTATCAATAAAATTTAATTTGTTATATTATTATTTTTGTAGTAATTTTTTTTTATTCTATCGGTCTACTTCATATTAATATATAATAACTAACTAAAATAAAAGTACATCAACTAACAAATATTAATATAATTGTTTTTTAATAATAATAAGTTGTGATTGGATAATAGATTTGATATCAATAAATAATTACAAAATAAAATAAAACCGCATAAACTATACAAAAAATTAAACTAAATTTGTATTAGTAAAATATAAATTAATTTTATGTGTATACACTATATGTAATAAAAATATTTCATTTTAACATATTAAATAATAAATAATTACTAACTAAATTTAAATAGAAAATTTGGATTTTATATAAGAAAATTATATGTAAGAAAAAGAACAAATTAATATAATTTTTTTATTATAAAAAATAATATGTAATGTAAATAAGTAGTTAAAGTTGTGAGTATTGTTGAAGCATCATCAACGCATATGAGAGAGAAACGGTAAAAGTTATCAAATTACTCTTAATAAGTGAATCAAACAGACAGTTTACGTTTGAATATGGACTCGACCGTCAAGATATAGATTCTCAAATTAATGGTGAATCCCACTCATTGATTTTATGCTTTCATTTTTCAATAAACAACATGAAAGATATTGAAATTTTGTTCTCATTCATCGTTTTTTATTCTCTCAAAATAAATGTGACCTAAATCATTACATTTCCAACCAAAAATGAAGAAAATTTATATTAAAAACTCATAACATTAGCATGGCAAGATCATCACAAAATCCAAAGTATAACAAAACCAAAATTTGCATTCTATTTCTTAAACTCCAAAGAAAATAGAATAAAAAATTGTGACTTAATTTGCATTTGTGCAATAGGGTTGAATGAGCATGATCATTACAGTAACGACAAAAATCTCTATGATA
The DNA here is from genome assembly GCA_002890555.2 of Lagenaria siceraria. Classification (NCBI taxonomy): domain Eukaryota; kingdom Viridiplantae; phylum Streptophyta; class Magnoliopsida; order Cucurbitales; family Cucurbitaceae; genus Lagenaria; species Lagenaria siceraria. The sequence goes on from CM016488.1 coordinate 7,393,565, forward strand.
GACGACATTCTTTATTTATGGTCTTTTAACATTCCAAACAAATAAAAATAAAATAAAATACAAGGATGGATTAAAAAAAAAAATTGTTTTCAAATATAGAAAAATGAGTCGAAGTCTATCACTCAGGTGATAGAATTCTAATCGTAGTCTATCGTTCATAGGCAGTAAATTTTTTTTATATTTATAAATAGTTTGATTTTTTTTTAATAGTAATTTCACTTTAGAAATTATATAGAATTTTAGACAGAACTTGGACATAAAATGGTGCAGTAGGTGATTTAGAATGAAAATTTAGATCTCATTGTTTTAGGTTATCACTATTCAATTATATGTCACAATTCTGATATTCTAGATAAAAGTATATTCCAATTTGTAGTTTTTGAAAGTATATGTGTATTTTTTTTAGACAAAATTGAAAGTTTAAGGGTATTTGCCATAACTAAATCTAACAAATATCTTTGAATTTTGTCATTGTTTTAAACAATTACCCCTATTTTTGTAAAATGTTGCAATATTACATTTAACATTTCACACTACTAGAGTAAAAACTATTTAAAATTTCAAACGAAGGCTAGGACATAAACTAGTTAGTATGATGATCTAAATTTATGATCTAGGTTATCACCACCCTGTTTCGTGTTTTAAGTTCTATATGAAATTCTAAAAGATTTTTTCTACAAACAGTAGTTTTTAAACTTTTAAAAATTACTGAGGGGTTGTTTCGTACCAGAGAATTCAAAATTGGAATTGTTAAGAGTTTCCGATTTCCTTATTTGGTACAAGGTATATGGATGGGTTATGAGAATAAATATTCTCATGAATCTTTTTCCATGAATAAGGGATATTCCATGTCCTTATAAAAAGGTAAGTTTTCTTTCTTTTTCCTCATTCATTTACTTTTTATTTTTAATATAGTCACAAATCAAAACTAATTGAATGAATGTGATACTTATTTTACTGCATTTGTTGATTAATTAATAATCAACATCTTAAATATATTTTAATTAGTTAATTAATATTATTTAAATCAAGTACAAAAAATTCTTTTTCAATTTTCTTAATTAATTACTTGTTGTTATTTATAATATGTTAATAATTAATTATTAACATATCAAAATGATAAACTAAGTATTCTTTATTAACATATAATATTTCTCTCTATATTCTTTTTCACTTTTTATATAATCTGAAATATATTCCCTTGTATTAAATAATTAAATTTAAATTAAATTTATAATTACAAATAATATATTTAATTAATAAAAATTATTATGTATTAAATTATAATTTGTCGAGGGTTGTCCTAGACAAGGCCCAATGACAAACCCAACAAAAACCCGGGAGGAAGCAAAGGGGAATGAACGCCTCAAAAAGAAAAGTCGGAACTTCCAGATTTTGGGCCAACTAGTCGAGCTAGTAAATATATAATTGAGTTGCATGCAGTTTGATGCCTTGTAGTCTTGAACACAATAAACTACCCTTACATCTCCAGAGTTATAACTTACACTTACACGTAACCACAGATGTTATAAAATTCCATTCAACGATCTTATAAGGAGAAAGTAAATAATCTAAAGGAGAGTTCTGATCTTATTATTATTATTTTTTTTTAATAATAATGTAAACCGTCCCCAACAAAATGCAGCATTAGCTTGCAATCTCCAATTTGAGTAGCGTAGATGGATTTTGTAGAAGTATAGTGAAGCAAAATGTGGCTTTTTGTGAGTACCACTTTATGGGATGCCAATAACTTCCACGTGTCCTCCATCAATACGTCGGTGCTGCACCTCCCTGTCAATTTACCTTTTCCCTTCACCCGTGCCTACAAATACAACAAGGCCCTATGCCCATTCACATTCTCCCACCTCACCGCCTCCTCACGCTTATCCTCTTTTTTTGAAAACATAAATTATTATAAAACTATTATTTATAATTGCAATAACCCAACAAACAATTGTTTTTCTTATAATAATTGTATTCTCCCACTTTTTATTATTATTAGAAGTGCAGAAAAAATCCCACATTATTTAAGGAAGAAAATGATTATCGATATATAAGTGTGGACAATTATCTCTATGGTTACAACCTTTTGAGTGGTACAAAAAATAAAGTCACGATGGTTTATACCCAAAGTGGACAATATCATACAATTGTGGAGATATGTTGTCCTTAACATTTATTTCACACATTTACTCCCAAATGTAACACGGGAATATAATTAAACCCTAGACCCTCTTATAAGTTTGGCCATCTATCTAGCTTCAACCTTCACAAATATAATATTTATATATACAAGCTTTAAGGTACAACTACATGCTACATGTTTAAATTAATTTGATTAAGACATTTGAAGTATCTTTCACATTGGTTAGAAATAATTTGTTGTTAAAGTGTTGATATAATATTTAATTTACCTCACCCATCAACTTAAAATTGTTGGGTCAAATAGTGATTTAACATGGTATCAAAGCAGAAAATCATGTGTTCAAACTTATGCAATGTTGTTTTTTTTCTTCTAATTAACAACTTAAGTTTTTTAGTCAAATCAATAATTTAACACAATCATATATATATATATATATATATATATAAAAGTGAGGATATTATCGAGATGAACAATATCATGTTATTACAAAAATATGTGGTGAAATTTTAAACAAAAAAAATATAGGACAAATTGCAACTACTATTATACTTTCAAATTTTCAGTTGGAAAAATTGAGCCCTAAACCTTATACAAGTGTTAAAATTAGACCCCCAAATGATATATTAAGTTTGAGGTCCAATTTTAACATTTATATGTATAAATTTAAGAACTCAATTTTTATAGTTAAAAGTTTGAAGGTATAATGGTAACTATGACGTTTTTATAATTTCTCCAAAAATATACAATCAACTAATATTATTATATTTTGTGTATTCTTTATACATGTGAAAGATAATTGGTGCACAGCGAAGTGAAAGGCATAGGAAAGGAGTCTGATTGGCTACAATTTCGATGATGCTTTTTTTTTTTGCATTTTCAATACATTAGGGGAAAAAAACGAAAATGATTATCCAACTGAATAGAAAAATTATTCGTGAAAAAACTAAGCGGGTAGCCCGACCCGAATTGAGGTCAAACCCGGTCAAGAATGTCTTGCATTGGGACCCGAACATGATCCTATCATACCAACCCACGTGGCATTCTCCCTATGGGCAATGCCTCTGGAATCCAATGACGCCTTTGTTTTTCCATATAAAAAGAAGCATCAACCAATGTGCTCTGCATGTGCTGAGCTACTCTACTCCCAAATACACACAAAAATGGCCTCCTCCATTTCTCCACTCTTTCCGCCCGCCATTCTCCTCCTCCTCCTCCTCTCCCCTCTGGCCGCTGCTCAACACGACTATCACGACGCTCTTCACAAATGCATCCTCTTCTTCGAAGGCCAGCGATCCGGCAGACTTCCCCCCGACCAACGCCTCAAATGGCGCCGCGACTCCGCCATTCACGACGGCGCCACCGTCGGAGTAAGTTTCTTTTTCCTTTTTTGCCTTCTCTCTAGTCTCTTACATTCTGGCATTCTGATTTGTTTCGGGTTTTATTGCAGAGAGATTTGAGCGGCGGGTACTACGACGCCGGAGACAACATAAAGTTCGGGTTTCCTATGGCGTTCACGACGACGCTGCTTTCGTGGAGCATTATCGACTTCGGCCGGAACATGGGACCGGAGCTTGGGAATGCACTGAAGGCGGTGAAATGGGGGACGGACTATCTATTGAAAGCCACGGCGGTTCCCGGCGTGGTTTTTGTCCAAGTCGGCGATCCTTACTCCGATCACAACTGCTGGGAAAGACCCGAGGACATGGATACACTTCGTACTGTTTATAAAATCGATGGGTCCCACCCTGGGTCTGACGTGGCTGGCGAAACCGCCGCTGCTTTGGCCGCTGCTTCCATTGTCTTCAGATCACGTGACCCTTCTTATTCCAGATTGCTGCTCAATCGAGCCGTTTCGGTACGTCGCTTTCACACCCAATCCCAACCCCTTATTACTTTTTCTCTCCATTTAGATTAAAATGAAATAAAGTTACCGCGAGCAGTAAAAAGTGAATTAACTGTGTTTTGCTTTAGGTGTTTGAGTTTGCTGACAGGCACAGAGGAGCGTACAGCGGGAGTTTGAGGAGAGCGGTGTGTCCGTTTTATTGCGATGTCAACGGTTATCAGGTAATGTAGTTAATTACTTACCGTCCAATGGGGACCGTGTGATTAGAGTGAAATTGGATGATTGAATGTGGGACGTTGGATCAGGATGAGTTGCTTTGGGGAGCGGCGTGGTTGCACAAAGCATCGAGAAGGCGCGAGTACAGAGAATACATTTTCAGGAACGAGGTGGTGCTCAGAGCTGGGGATACCATTAACGAGTTTGGTTGGGATAACAAGCACGCGGGAATTAACGTCCTCATTTCCAAGGTTTGTTTTTACCTTTTTACCCCTATCATCATTCCCACGTAATTCCCGCCGTTTATTATTCACTTTTTTTTTTTTTTTTTTTAATTTTGAGGAAAGTGTAATTCTCTTTTACTTTTCTGATTTTTTTTTCCGCTCTAATATTCTTGAGCGTTACGTAATTCGATATTCTTTGTCGTCGTTTTCTTCTTTCCCTGTGTCGTATTCCTCGTTCGCTCTGTCGTTTCACCCCATTTGGTTTGCTTTGATTCTTTGTGCTGACGTGGCTGATCTCAACCGCCACGTGGCTTTCAGGGGTTTGATCGTTCCCATCCTAACTGCCCCAACTTTTTTGGGGGTGAGAAAAAAATCTCACATCCCAATACTCCAAAAACACCAATAATGATATGTTTAGCCACAACTCCCATAATTAAAATTTTAAAAACAATTTGAGTAACTTAATCATAATTTTCTAGTGCTAAATTTTTTCAATTTTTTTTATTTTGTTGAAAGAGTTAGTGTGAACGAAAAAAAAAACTTAAGATACTGCATGGTTATTCCTATTTTTGTACAACTCATGCAGTTGTCTAATAAAAAATTGTCATGTGACAAATATTTTAATTTTAATTTTGTGGGTAAAGAAAATTAAGCATGAAATTAGATGCAACCTTAATCATTATTTGTGTGAAAATTGGCTTAGCTTTGGACTGCACCTAAGTATTATAACTAATAAGAAAAGTTCAAACTATTGAACCAACATTCAACCGTTATTAAATAATATTTTTTCTAAATCTACCGTTTTATTCCATTTTTGTCCTATGCATATTTAAGAATGATTTCACATTATTAAACGAGTACTATGGGACATAATATATGGTTAAAAATTTCTTTACTTTGTGGTCCATTCTAGAAATCACAAGAGCTTTGCACTACAATAATTTAGACAATACATTTATATGAATATGAGTTGTGATGTTTTGATATGACATCTATAAACTTTAGAAAATTTATTATTTAATTATACTTTACTTCTTTTTGAAGATTAGAATTGATGAGTTGGTCCTATAAACTTTTGGTTATTTATGTGTGTGTATATATATATATATATATTAGAGGGATAGATTATTATTATTAGAATATGGGGATGAGGAGAGGGATGCATGTGAGAGCATGAAGCTAAAGGAAGTAGTTGTCTGTATGGAAGAAAAGGAATGTTAGTTGGCTGAATAGCAAGAACTATAGTGCAATCAAAGAAGGAATTATTCCAAGTACATACAAAACAAAGGAAAATAAATAATTGTGTAGGCTTTTATTATTGGATAAAGTTTTTCATTCTATATATTATTTTTCTCTGTTATTAATAATTGCATCTGATGATGATAATGATAAGGGCATGGAATTTTAAGGCTTTGAAATGTGGGGGGAACCATTTTATCCTCTGCCCCATCCCCATTAGGGATAACCCATTTAAAAAGTCAGAAAGTTGGGTCTGGAAAGTCATCAATGCCACTGCTTCAGTCTTGACTGTCTGAAATTTTAAGTCTATAAAGAAATGGGGTAAGATTGTCTTTTCATCCTCAAATGGTGGGGTCCTTAGATCAGTGGATGACTGGTGGATTCATGTGCCTAAAGTCTGTGAAGTTATAGTTCCTTCACATGTGGTTTCCCCTTCCATTATTTTTTTTTTCTCTTAAGCTAAAAACTCACTTTTTTTCTTCAGTTTGATTGTGACCTTTGGAAAAACCAAACTAATAATTTCTTGTTGTTATTAAAAATTTATTGGGAAAATTGTAGGAAGTGTTGATGGGGAGAGCAGAATACTTCTCATCTTTTAGGCAAAATGCTGATGAGTTCATTTGCTCAATTTTGCCTGGAATTTCTCATCCTCAAGTTCAATATTCTCCCGGTATTTAAATTCTTCTTTGTTTTGTTAGATTTTTTATTTAATTACTATATATTTATTATGTAATTTAATATTGGTTTTGTATTGGATTGAAAAGGTGGGTTGATATTCAAAGCTGGAGGAAGTAACATGCAGCATGTTACCTCACTGTCTTTCCTACTACTGACTTATTCCAATTACCTTAGTCATGCCAATAGAAATGTGCCATGTGGAGGTTTTTCAGCGTCCCCATCCATGCTACGACAACTCGCCAAACGTCAGGTCTGTCAAATTTCCAATATTATGGTAATACAAAAAGAATATCTCCATGTATACCCTTCACAAGAAAATATGTATATATATAATTGTCACTTATTAATTTGTGATTGGACATTTAGACGAGATGTACATTTGCACCATGTATATTTTATACAAAAATTTACCATATATCATAGATTCACTAATAATTTTGTTTTTTAAAATTATAAAGACAAAACGGTGGTAGTTTTTTCTTGTATTCTTTGTTTTAATTAAATTTATAATTCTTTTTAAGTTTTTAAACAAATCTTTTATGTTATTGTTTACTAAATTACTCCATTCCTTTTGGAAAAAGAAAAAAAAAAAAGTACATGTTAAAAGAAATATACTTTAGTCATAGCCAAAGTCCTTTTCATTTCATCATTTGATTTGATATTTTTTTAATCATAATGATCTTTCCTTTCTTTAAATAGGAACTATAAACCACACCCATTATCACTCATACAGACAACTTGGCATGGGGTCGGATAATTAATTTTCTAATCCCTCAATTTCTTTAATAAGTAATTACACTTCACAATTAATTATTTTTTAAAAAAATATTAGAATTTTTCTGACCAATAATAACTCGTAGGGACCAAAATCTAGGTCCGATGAATTAACAAAAAAAAAAAAAAAGAAAGAAATCAACGGCTAGAGTTTGTCTCGTCTGAGGTTTAGCTGTGTTTTTTTTGTCTGTGAATGGGCAATAGCCAAAACAGTATTTTTTATACGTTAGATGCATACAAAATTAACGGCTATGATTTCGTAGGCCCCACAAAGTTAAATCTCACGTTACCCCACAGTTCCTTTTTTCCTCGCAGTACTTTTGACCAATCGGGAACATAAAAGTTACCTTTTTCCGATTTCTGATTGTTTCCCCCTTCGTTTTTCGTTTCTGTTGGGTCCCACCAGGTGGACTATATTCTGGGCGATAATCCGCTGCGGATGTCATACATGGTTGGATACGGTGCGCGCTACCCGTTGAGGATCCATCACCGAGCCAGTTCATTGCCGTCGGTTCAAGCCCACCCGGCTCGGATCGGGTGCAAGGCGGGTTCGCAGTACTTCATGAGTCCGAACCCGAACCCGAATGTGTTGGTCGGAGCCGTAGTGGGTGGGCCCAACGTGACGGATGCGTTTCCGGATTCGAGGCCGTTCTTTCAAGAGTCCGAGCCCACTACGTACATCAATGCGCCTTTGGTGGGCCTGCTTGCGTACTTTTCGGCCCATCGTTGAATTTGGGAAAGAGGGAAGGAAAAAAAAAAAGAAAAAAGAAAAAGAAAAAGAAAAAAGTTAGTTGTACGGGAGATTGTAGTGGTGCGCAAAGGTCACCCTGCCGTTATTTTCAAAGATTCCAAATATGCTTCTTGATTATGCGATTAAAAAAAATACGCTCATTATTATAATATTTCTTTGGTTATATTATATTTATAAACTCGTTATATTTTCTTATGATTTGTGTTCTCTTTTAATTTAGCATTAATTCCTCAATTTCACCATTTTTAAAAGGTTTAATTTGGTTTCTATTGAAGCTTTCATTAAAGTATATGAAGTATAGTAGTTCAACTTATTAAGGTATTATATCTATTTTAAAGATGGATGTTTAAATTTTTATTCCTAAATTTTGTCTTGGCTTGTGTTATGACAGGCAAATTGGCCCACATCTAACAAGAATAAGATCTTATTCCTCTTAGATATTGGAAGTAGAATCAAGCATCTCGACAACTTAATTTAAAAGTATATTATTGGTCTTGATTTAACTAAGCATGACAAATTATTTTCAAATATTGATAAAGATATTACATCACCTTTGTCATAATCCACAAGAGAAACAAGTCATTGAGGAAAGTTTCTCATCTTGAAATGGACACCAATTTTGTTCATCACTTATTGAGTTAGGTCATTTCGCCACTTTGTTTTAGAAACGCTTAATATGTCTGAAAACTTGAACCTCCACCAACGAAGCTAATCAGAGAATTTCTTCATTAACTGTCTTAATTGAAGTAAAATACTTCTCAATCCTTTGTAGCAATTTGATACAAACAATACTATCTAATTCAATAACCACAAGAGAAAAAAAAACGTGAGAGATTAACCAAACCCTCTCTTGTATCGCCCACATTTCCAACATCAAAGAGTCCATAAACAAGTGCCTGCAAAGCTCTCAAGATACCTTATACTTTCAAAACAAATACATGATTGTCCTGACTCTTTGTGGCATAAAGAACATAGAAGGTCAAAAAAAAAAAATAAATAAAAATATGTCATGTTTTGAATATGGTCATATTTTGTTAACATAAATTTTGATATTGACGAAAGGTCATATTTTGTTAACATAAATTTTGAGATTGACCAAATCAAAACTTTTGAAGGTGTATAACTAAACTAAATTAAACAAAAACCAATTAATTACCGTCTAAAAAAATCAATAAATTAAATTGAAACTAAGTCTAAGAAATAAAGAACTAAATTGGTAATTTAACATTTTTTTAGGGAATTTAACATTTAACATCTTGTATCTTAATTTTATAATTTTATTTTACCTCCTTTCTTTAATAATTTTGTTATTATCTCAACATTTTTATTACAATTGTCAAATTAGTGTTCAACAATTAAGGTATCTTTACTTTATTTAGGTTTTAAATTTGAATTTTTGCCCACATGTGGTGGATAGTATAATATTGCATATAAAATAATTAAATAACTCATTGATTATGAGACTTTAGTGTACAAATTTCAATAATTTTAGAAGTTGTTTTCAAATATAGGAAATGAACCAAAATATTTATAGATATAACAAAATTTTATTGTATATCTGCGGTAGACTGCGATAGGCTATTATCTGTGTCTATCGTTGTCTATCTGTAGTCTATTGCAACCAAGATAGTCTATTATCGTCTATTGTGGTCTATCGTAGATAGACAGTGAAATTTTGCTATATTTGTAAATATTTTCAACATTTTATCATTTAAAATAATTTTCCTAGTTTTAGTATATCCTCATCAACACAAATGAAAAAAAAATCTACTCGAGCTCGTTAAAGAATTATAACTCTGACAAAAAAATAATGTAGATGATATCTTACACTCTACGTAAAGAATTCAAATAACCAAGTATGTGGTCTAAGAGAGTGCAACTTTAAGTGAGATGAAAACACTAAAAGTGGATGTTTGACCCATCAACTGGGGTGGGGGAATGATCAATTTGTTAGATATAATATTAAATTCAACTTGTTTCATCAATTTAAACTTTTAGGTCAATTGATGGAAACAATTTTACTTCATGTTTGACCTGCATACTTTACAGTATAATGGTAAATAACTCTACTCCACCAACTTTAACTGTCACATTGAAATTTACACGTTTATCGAGAACACTTATCTTCCTCTCTTTCTCTCTCTATATATTTTTCTTTCTTTCGCTCTATATGATGATGATGATGATAATAATAATAATAAAAGAAAAATTAAGGGAAATTATTTATACGAAATAATAAAATTTTTAGGTACTTGTGATATGATAGAAATGATAGAAATCTATCAATGTCTATCAATATTTTATTTTGCTATTTTTTATAAATAGTTTGATATTTTTTTTTTATAAAATTTATTCTCCAAACTAAATAATTTCATCCATGATAATTCCACACCTGAAAATTGAAAGGCCCTAAAGTGGCATACTATTTGCCGTAATTGTCGGTTGGTTGACCAAAAGCCTTGGAGCCGTTGTCTCCCCTTTGATTAGCAGCCTCCTTTTGCTTTTCAATCTAAAACAATTAAGATAATACAAAGGGGAAAAAAAGTAAAGGTGCTGTGAAAATGAAAAAGTACTATGAGGTAAATTAAATAGAAATTCAAGGTATGTTGGATTCACTTTTTCAAAAATTCATTTTCATTTAAATATTTTGATAAAAATTATTTAAAATAAAGTTAATATGTTTGATAACTCTTTCTCAAGAGTGTTTTTATATATAAATTTGTTTGGTTTATTATATACTAAAAGTATTTTTATTAATGTCAAATTATTATAAAATACTATGAACTAATAATTTAAAATAATGGCCGTTGGAGTCGGCCATTGTTGGAGTTAGTGAAGGTGATGGCCGACGGTGGCCACTAGAAGTGGTCATCGGAGTTAGTTCGTGGTAGTGGCTAGAGTTGGCCGATGGAGGGTGATAGTAACCATTAGACAACATACTAGAAATGAGGTAGATGACTTTTAGAGTATTTTGGTAATTTTAAAAACGATACAAATTAGGGTGAGATTAATCATTAAACACTTAACCGTTATTTTTCTAAAAGTTAATTTCATATGTTTATCTAAATCAACTTATTTTATAAATTCATTTTCAAAATTTAAAAATACTTGAATTTTTTCAAAAATGACTTATTTTTTAAAATTAAAAACTTGAAAAGGTATTCCAAATACATATTGAATCATTCTTTTTTTTTTTTTTAAGCATAAGATGTTTTATGTTTAGTTTGGTCAAACTTAACTCATCACATGTATTTGGGCAATTGAAAGGTTAAGATATTGTCCAAATACTAGCAAACTAAGGGTGTGTTTGGGAGTGATTTTTTTTTATAAAAAGTTGATGTTTGGCACTCACATAAAATTGATTTTTCAAAAATTTGAAATCACTAAAAATTGATTTTGTAGGTATCAGTTTATTGGTGATTTGGTTGGGGTGATTATCAGGGAATCAGATAAAAAATTTAGAACACCAAATTTGCCCCTCATATTTAAGGATAAGATTTAGCACTAATTCATTTCTTCCTTCTCTTTCAGCCGATACATCCTCTCTCTCGTGTCCGTCGCTGGGTTTCATTAACTATCCGTGGTAGTGCTGATTTCAGTAAGTTTTTGTTTTTTGTAATTTTCTTTTCACGTGGATGAGCTTCAATTTTTAGCAGTTTTTGTTGCTTTTTCACTATATCGTTCCTTAGTTTTTTTGTTACTATTTACTATATTCCTTTCGTGGCTTTTCCTCTCTCTATGAACAAATTTTTTGGGATATTTCAATCATTGTCTTCGATCCTTGTTGATTTTTTTTAGTCTCTCTACTTTTCTGATGGAGCGGAGAAAAATTGCAAGACTTCTTATATCTCGTTAATGTTTTTGTTATACAGTTTGTATTTCAATAGATAATATCTAGTTTAAGTATTTTGTAATAATACAAAAATTCTAATTGGATGAGATATATTTTGAATTTCTTTTGTTTTTATTATGTATATTTTTCTTACCTCACATATCAATTATGCATACAATAATTTAACATTAAAATAAATAAAAAAATTAATAAAATTAGATATTTTTATAATTATTTTTTAAACAAAAATCCAAATATAAAATACCCTTTTTAGTAATTTGGTAATTTTAAAATTACTTTTAGAACCAAACATGATAAATTCAAAATCACTTTTATATATTTGAAAATCACTTTAAAAGTTTGGAACCAAACATAGGTTTGATTGTTTAAAAATCAATTTTATAAAATCAAATTGTTCCAAAATCTCTATCACTAAAATCACCACTCCAACTATCACTCCCAAACACACCCTAAACCCACTTGAAACTATGCCTTATATTAAGATATCGAAATTTGGACATGTTTTATCATATTATAATAATTTGGGAGTGATTTTGAGATGGTCAAAATCACTTTTTCTCTTACCAAAATCACTTTTTCTTAAAATGTTGGTGGCATGAGCTAAAATTGATTTTAGAAAAATCTAAAACCATTTCAAATTGATTTTGGATAAATTAGTTGATAGGTGATTTTTGTTAAGTGATTGACCGGAATCAGTCCCAAAATGACTATCTAATCTAGTTTTTGTTATAATATTGTTGGTTAGCTATTTGTGAAATCAATTTCTTTAATTTTAAATACTGAAACAAAAGATGACAAACAATTAAATTATTAATAAAATAAAGAATTATATATGTTTTTAATTTTCTTTTAATATCTATTATAAACATTCACCTTGCTCAAAATATCAACTATGCATATAAGAATTTAACGATAAAATAAATATAAATAGATATTTACCAAAATTATTTAGTCAATAATAATTTCTTAAATAGAAAATACAATTTGGAGTAATTGGGTAACTCTAAATTCACTCTTAGAACCAAATATAATAATTCTAAATATATGAAAATCACTTTTTAAGAGTTTGGTACCAAACATAAATTTGATTGTTTAAAAATCAATTTCACTTAGTTTTAGTTCTAGCTCTTTAGTTATTGAAGTTGTTTAGTTGTGTAGCTCAGAAGTTTAAGACTTAATAAATTATTAAATTGATGTTAATAAGTCGTGGAGTTCAAAATAAATTTAAGAACTCTTTGGTTGAAATGTCACTATGCTTTACGTAACTCTTCCCCCACAATACCCCTTATACATATTTAAGTTTTAAGTCATATTTTTCTTATGCTATAGTTTATTCAACAATCCATTGAAAATCTGTTTGGCAGACCATCTAAATTATGTTTTATATTTTCATATTCAAAGTCAATATGTCTTTGGCTTATGTGTTTTTCAAAACTGTATTTGAATCAAGTGATTTAAATAGTGAAAATTTTGAGAACAAGATTTCTTTGTTTTCGATGTAGCTCGATTTTGAATTTGCAATTTTAAAATGAATCATATTTAAGAATTACAAAAACTTGAATAAATATTGTATTTCATGTTACAAACTCAATTTGTTTTTTTATAAATTAAAATATGTATAATATGATATAATAAAATAATGATTATAAAAATTTATAGCATAAAATATATCCTTAAGTTATATTTATTTAAAAACTATATTGATAAATTGATTAAAGATAAAATTATAAATTTAACCTTTGAATTTTCAGGGTTGTGTCTATTTAGATTTTAAATTTTTAGAAGTATTTAATAAATTCATGGATTTTTAATTTTGTTTATAATAAATTTTCAAATTTAAACTTTTAGAAGTATTTAATAAATTCATGGATTTTTAATTTTGTTTATAATAAATTTTCAAATTTTTAGTTTTGTGTCTAATAAATCTTTAAACTTTCAATTTTACCTATAATAAGTCTCTAAATTTATATACAAAATATTAATGAAGTTAGATTTCAATTTTCCACTTAAAAATTAAAAAGTATATATTCTACCCCAATAATCTAATTTATGTTAGACATTTAGTTGAAATTTCAATTAAAGGATAACTTTTAAACAAATTCTAAGATTGAAGTAGAGTAAATTTTTTAGGAACCAATCTTAAAATGGTGTTTATAGTGAAATTTAGTATCAAGAAGGAATCCAACCATCACCTTACATAATGGAGAAAATCTTGCATCAGTGTGACGTTTAGCCACCAACACTCTATGATCACAATGATAATTTAGAGAACTAAGAGAAATGGAAAGTTTAGAATATTTTCAGCATAACACAAATGTTTCAAACCTTTTTTATTAGAGAAATTACTATAAACAGAAAAAATATCAAACTATTTACAAATATAGAAAAATTTCATTGTCTATCAGTGATAGAATTCTATCGCTCTAGCAAATGAATTATATTGCTTGAGCGATAGAAAGCGATAGAATTCTATTGCGATCTATCACTGATAGACTGTAAAATTTTCTATATTTGTAAATAATTTGACTCGTTTTTCTATATTTGAAAAGAGCCCTTTTTATTATATAGGAAAATGGTTTTGCAATGTTTACTTGACTAATTAATCTGTTAGATATTTAATTTGATCGTTACTAACTTAATCTAACTGTTATGTCTCAAACCCTTTTGATTATATAGGAAAATAGTTTTGCAGTGCTCACTTGGCTAATTAATCTTTCGGATAATTAAATTGATTGTTACTAACTTAATCTAGCTATCATGGATGGATCCAAGCACATGTAGTTTGCCTAATAGACGAACACTTGGTCAGAACTTGTCCATCATGGTCGACCCTTCATACTCAAATATTGTTTTTCTCTCATAACCGACCCTATAAATCGGCCTTCATGAAGTTTATGGAGTTGGTTTCTATGGCTCTCTTAACTTCCATGATTGGCTCTAAGTGTCGACCTTCCTGGTTTTTGTTGATCTTGTGACATGAATTGATCTATTTAGCTCTTATGGTTGAGCCTATGGGTCAACCACCATTCTTAGCCCAAACAAACCACTTCTCTTGTAATGATCTATTAGGTCATCTACTTATAGCTAAGTACTTGGCCATATTTTTTATCTGCAACAATTAGTTTAATTAATTAAGTTATTACAACTTCAATCAAAAGATTATAAGATGTTTGGCCTTTTCATAAGTTGATGTTAAATAATCGAGTTTCATAATTATTAAAGTTTACACATTTATAAAAAAAAAAGATATATTTTACAACTATAGACCCTAAATAAAACCTTCTTTAACTCCAACATATTAACCCAACTTAGTCAACTCGTCACAGAGAAAATTGAGGAGGAAGAAAATAATAATAAAACTTAAAAAATCAATAAAAGGAAAAAAAAGGAAACCAAAAGAAAAAAAAAGTTGGGTTTTGGTCGGTATCTAAGCACTAATTAACAATCAAGAAGTGGGAATTTCGTTGGATTTCGTCTTTGACCGATGCCGTGGTTCAAAGACAGAATCCCACAAACACCAACCGATTAAAATTCAATTTTTTTATTTTTATTTTTGTGTTGTAATTCCAACCCTCCCTTGGCATTGTCTTCCTCTCCTCGCGCCACTGTTTCTTTTTTTCTTCCCCTTCCTCTTGTCTTCTTCTTTCTCCTGCCAGACACTCTGTCAAACACTTTACGGGCATCGTGTTTTAAATTTTCTGATTCTGAACCACTAAAGAAGAAGAAGAAGGAGGAGGAGGAGGTGGGGTTGTTCTTTTGTAGATCTTTTCCCCCAATTTCATGAGATTATAGTGTTGGTGGGGGGTCATGGATGTAGCGGAAATGGAGCTTGAGCGACGGAGCAAGTTTCTGAGTGGGCTTATTTTGAAGAAGAAGGCGGGGGAGCAGCAAGAGCAGCGTGATCATCTCAATGTTCGCGTTAGAGCCTCCGATATGCCGTTTCCTCTGCAGAATCGCGCTTTTAGTTGCGCTCGTGAACTGCTCGATTCGATGCCTGGGAAGCTCGATAGCCAACGTCTTGCTCTTGTCCTTAAAAAGGTTAGAAGAAGGAAAAAAAAAAATCTAACCTTGAACTAACTTTTGGTTCTGAAATGCATTTTCGTGGTTGCGACTTTCTGTGAATTGCTGCTTCGTCACCCAGTTTTTGTTTTGGATTTTGAGTTAATGAAAGTTTTTTTGGGTATGGTTATTGGCCTGCTTTGAGTATTGTCTGGAATGTGTTTGATGAAATGCCTCTTTGGTATGAGCTGAATTTATTTTCGGGATTTTATGTCTGAGATTTATGGGATCTCTACAAATTTAGGTAGAAAATTGATGGGTTGTGTATTTCATTGCACTTGCTTCTCTTTTGGGTTTTTACAACATTCGATTTCTGAATCATGAAAGTACTCTGCAGTTGAAGGGGTCTCTGAATTAATTAACTAGCTCTGTAAACTGTTCATGTTTTTCCTGATTTGATTACTTCCCAACTTTAGGATTAGCTTTTTAATTATAATCGTAGTTAGCAAATTAAATGTTCTTTATTGCTCTTGGGTCCTCCCTAGGCTTGTACTTCGGTAGAGAGGGGATGCCATGAACAAAAAGTTGTGGACATGGCAATTCCAGTGGGAATTTGTTGCCCACCATTAATTCCATCATAGCTGATAGCCATCCACTACTGACACTTGCAAGTTGCCTTCTGATTTTTCTCTGGTTCTTCAGAAAACTTGTCGGAACAAGGATTCTTAGCTGAATTTTCCCCTGAATTTGCCATTTTCTACTTCATATGTAGTTATGTCTCTGTGCCATGTGTTTTTATGTAGTCCTTCAAAGTATTAGCTTTATCTATAATGGCTGGTCCCCCATTCTCTACCCTCTCTTCCTAGCTAAGAAAAAGAAAAGCTTTTGAAAATTTGTTTTAAAAATAGTTTTCTGGTTTGAAAATTTTGATGGATTGATTGTAAAAAATATTGTTGTGTATATAGAAACCACTACTCAAACATTCAGAAGTTTAAGAAACGAGCAATGACCTTTTTTTTTTTTTTTTTTGATAAATATGCTATTTGTGATAACATACCTAACAAAATTCTTTTTTTTTTTTTGAACCTCTTTTGTTTACTTGTAATGATAGGCAAAGATAATATTTGGAACCCTTTTTTTGTGAAATATCCAAAGCTCTCACACCATTCTTGTGGAAAACATACCATAAGAAAACATAATCATTATAGTGGTTTGGCCAGAGCTTATATTCATGACAACCAAATAATTGTCTGAAACCATCAAGAGCTGCATATTCTTGTGCTTTGAACAAAATCCACTCATTGTTGAAGTTGAAACCTTTTTTGCTATGAGCTAGGCATTTTCCTCTAGATTAGAGTATATTTGAAAGGTTTATTGTTGTCTTAAATAAAAAGTGTAACAAACCAACCTTAGCATCATCACAAAATATTTTCAAGATAAACGAAACCAAGTAATTCGAGGAACTTGGACCTTCCTTTTCTTGAGATTACTCTAGACTAGACCAACTGAATCGATGTCTAACTTCTCCCCTCATCACCCTTTCAATACACTAACTAATTATTAATATACCCTTAATAACATTCCTATCATGGTAGAAAACCTTCTCTAATCGAATGAAGTTAAGTTTGATGGTGTAATGAGTTTGTAATGGTTTTTTTTTTTTTTTTTTTTTTTTTTTTTTTTTTTTTTTTTTTTTTTTTCAGGAATTTGATTCCTCCTATGGTCCGGCTTGGCATTGCATTGTGGGAACTAGTTTTGGGTCCTATGTAACACATTCTCTGGGTGGGTTCTTGTATTTTTCAATAGATAAAGTTTATATCCTTCTCTTCAAAACAGCAGTGGAGCCTCTATCTCGTGGAACATCGTTGAAAGATTGAGTTTCCCAATTGTAAACGAGGATCGAACTGGCATCAGATTGAAGTCATGAGCAAGAACAACCAGGTTCAGCCATACTATTCTTTTTGGTTGTATCATTGATGTGAGTTGTGCATTAATTTTACTGGTTCATTATGAAATTTTTGTTGTGTGCAGTTCAACAGCAAGGATTTGTGATGTTATAAGATTTTATTATATTCATGCTTTATTTTGGTTTGGGGAGTAATAAAAGTTGCGCAACATCTCCATTTTTTTTAATGTAGATATAATTTGCGGATAAATATTCGAATTCTGAAGTGTAATCTATCAAATAGTTTGACTGAAAATAAATAACTCTAAGAATGTACCTAAACTTTGTTTGACCGTGATTCCAAAATGGTTAAAATTATTTTCCTCATTTTTAAAAATTACTTTGAAAATATTTTTAATCATGTAAAATCAATTCTAATAGGATGAAAATTGCATTTAAAAGTGTATGATTAAAGATTGAATTGATTTTAAATTATTAAGATGTGTTTGAGAGTGATTTTGAATGTGAGAAAAGTGATTTTAACCACTTCAAAATCACTCCTAAACATGCATTAAAACTACGAGCTAGAATTTCATGCGTCGATAACTATTTGATTCACATCCATCACACGTGTAGCCATTGAAAAAAACTTTTTTCAAAAAGTTGAAAATATTGTATTTTTTTTTTAATCTTTGAAGTTTGAGTTCGGTTGAATTTTGGTTTATGAGTTTTCAAACTCAAGATTCTAAGTATTTGAATCTTAGAAGAATGGTTTATTGATCCCTATTTCAATTTTTTAGGATTCAAATGACTTTCACATTACATATTTAAAGTGTAACTATGTTTGTACAAAGAAAGATTTTTTAGCCTAAATATATTTATAATGTTCCAACAACAATTCTAGAAGATAATAGAGTAAATATGACAAAAAAAAATAGTGTAGTTTGAAATATGGCGCAAGGAACAAAATAATTGTATAGAAATTGTGAATTAGTACTTGTTTAAATTGCGCATTTTGAAAGATTGTGATGTCAAAGTTTGTCAAATGTGCTCGTTAAGTCAAGCACTTCCTACCGTAGATATTTAAGACAATTTGAAGTGTTGCTAATTTTTTTTTTTTTTTTTTTTTTTTTTTTTTTTTTTTTTATGTATTTAGACTTCTCAATTATTATGCAATTGAATTTTAATTTCCTACGTCTTATTTTCTTCAATTTGTATTTAATAATTTTTAAAAGACTTTTGGCCTTTAGTTCTTTGCACATCCTCTTTGCAGATTTAAAAGTTGGTTTGAAACTCATAAATTATAAAAACTTGTGTTTCTTATAATGATGTATATTAAATTTATGGTACACATTAAAATATTTATTATTAATATTCTTCTTGTAACTTACTTTTGAATTAGGAGATTCAAATTTCTAACTTCTTAGTCGAAGAAGTATTATATGTCTTTAACTAATTGAGTGATCATCAGCTTCGTGTTATCTATTTTTCTATCTTAGGTTAATACTTTTTTTTAATCATTTTAAGTTCCAAAAAATTTGTCTTCGAGGATTTGTACCTCGGTTGACAAGAGTATATGCCTTACTCAAATCTAACATTTTAAAACCTTTTAATTTCTAAAAGGATTTAGATTTAAGTACTACTTTTGTTTTTATACTTGAAAAACATTCACAGAGTACAGAAATTAAAATGAACATTAGAAGAATAACCAAAATTGAAAAATAGAGTAGTGACAATAAGAAGTATTTAAATCAAAATTTTATTACAACTTGCAAGTTAAATTTAATTAACTCTTAAATTGTCGATTGACCTAAAAACTTAAGTTAATAGGTAAAGGCAGACACGCTTAATTATATATCATCTATCACTCGTCTCACTTATGAACTTGAACTATGAAGAAAACTAAACAAATAGAAATAATATTAATTAGGGAGGAACCAAGGTTATAGGATTAAACTACTGCTCTGGTAAAACTACTGCTCTGATAATAAGACCTCCCGGAACCACACGCATAAATTTGATTATATATCATATAACACTAACTCATTCAAACGAAAATCCTCTGTTGATAATTTTCTTAGAAAAAAAATCCACCACTGATAATTGATTCTCTCTCAATTGTAAATTCTCAATTTCATTACCGGAACTCATCGACGTCCTCAGATGACCAGACCAGAATCATCCTCGCCCTTCAATCGTTCTCCTCCATTCGACATGTCTGAGAATCAGGAACCACCCAATCCGGCGGCTGCCGCTGGCACTTCGTCTCCCGGCGTTCGAATCGAAGCAGGGCCACCGCACGAGGCGTTATTTCTTGTACTGAGTTATCTTCCTCTCTTTGAGCTTCTTTCCATGAGCGCAGTCTGCGTATCGCTGAGAGACGCAGTGGAACATGATGTGTTGCCGTGGCTTCACATCGTCATCGATCGGCGCTTGAGCTCCCGGCTATCCGATTACACTCTAGGGAGAATCGCCCAGAAGGCCGGTGGTCGCCTTAGAACTTTGGCTTTGATCAACTGTTTCAAGATTTCAGATTCTGGACTTCACGAAGTTGTTGAGAAGAATCCTCTTCTCACCAAGGTATTCACATCTTCGTATAAATACTTGTGTTGTTGATTGGTTAATCTTATCAATAATTTCTTCATTTTTAGTCATTATATTTATTTGAACTCTCTGAATTATCTGTTGAGAATGTCAATTTGGCTTGTTTTTAGTTTTTTTTGAAATTTATACTTCATTTTCAAAAAGCAATCGTTGTGGTAATGGTCAGAATTTAATAAAGGACTTAGATCGAATGAGTTCAATCCCGTAAGTTTAGTCGAAATGCATGTAAGCTAGCCAAACACTCAAAAAAAAAGTTATCCAACCATCTTATTTTAAAAATTATCCCATCAAATGTGTTAACAGATCGACAATCAATAATAAACAAAAAAAAAAATGTAAACAATAGATAATCGACACAGAGATTTACATGATTCACTAAAGTATGTTAGCTACGTCCACGGATAGAAGAAGAGAACAATTTATTATTAGAAATAAAAATATTAGTTACAGAGTCAGAGGCGCCTTATAGAGTTTATATAATGCATTCTCTAAACTCTAAGGCTAAAATCGTGAATAACGTAAATGACATAGATATGAATACAACTTAAGTTTTAGAGGCGTTGCCCCCGAATCCCACTCAGGCGCGTTGCTTTTGGACCTTGACTTGTTGACCAGTCAGCAGAACTCTCGTATTTGGTCGTTTGGAGCACCAGATAACAAATTCAAGGCATTTCAATAAAGCGGATTATCTGCTTCAAAGAACAACCCTTTTACTTTCAAAACAGAACATGTTCAGCTTTTTACTTCTTGATTCAGCTTTATGTACCTGGATGCACGAGTTTGACTCCTGAGGGGGTGGTTAGGGCAATGAGGACTCTGTCTCAACATTCTCACAATTTGAAGAGCCTAATGATTGGTGGCATTTACCACATAGAGAACGAACACCTTGAAGTCCTCAAATGCTATCTTCTCGAAAACCGATCGCAGCAGCAGCAGGAGCGGCAACAACATCATCACCTGTACCATGAGCGCATTGACCGATCGAAGTTGTTGAGTAACGAATTCCAGCCAGTGATTGATGTACAAATCTGCCCAAAATGCTTTGACATAAGAAGTGTTTATGATTGCTCAAGGGAGAGATGCAAGATAAAGCGAGAGGAGCAATTACTGGCAGATTGTCGGGGTTGCATTTGTTGCGTTCCAAGGTGTGAAGAATGCGGTGGATGCGTCGATGATGATGAAATAGAAGAGGCTGTATGTGCAGGTATCTTGTGTTCAAGTTGCTGGCTTCAACTTCCCAAATGCAACCATTGTAATAGGCCATATTGCACGCAACACCGTCATAATGTAAGTAGCTCTACTACTGGGTTTGTTTGTGAAATTTGTCTAGAAACTTAATATGGTTGAGTTTCCATCTGAACTTAGATTGAAACTAGAAGCCCTTGTTTGCATTTTTTTGTATCTTGCAAGGCAGGGCTGCAACAAGATATGCTTTGTTTGAACAGGGAAATGTACATTTTTGCTGTATAAAAGGAAAACTGTAAGCATATTTAAGTTTTTAGGTTTTGCCTCTCAAATTATTGTGCAACAGTCTGATGGTAAATGAATTGATTGTTTCAAACTGTGTGCAAACTTCTTCACAAACTTGACCAAGATGTTCTAGATCATCTACAGAATCATTATCTCATGGTTAACTATGATATGATAGATTCCATTGTGGAACTTGGGCTACTACTTGGACTGTTTTTCTATACATACAGAAGTTTGTGTAAAAACTAAAAAGGCACTATGGCATGCCCTGTGTTTGGTTTATGCCATTGTTACATAAGAATTGTGAGTGCTGTTTGAGAGTTGAGTTTAAGAAGTTTCAATTAATGTAATGTAAGTTTATGCAATGTGTGGTTGTTTGATATGTACTATTTAGAGTTAATGGTAAAAACCACTCTTAAATCATTGTAGTTGTTTACAATTACACCCTCAAACTTCTTACTTAAACATTGAGCTCTCAAACTTATACAATTAAAAATTGTATCGGCAAACTCCTAAAGGTAAAAAGTTAAACCTTAACTTGCGTGTAATCTTGAAAAGTGGCCTTCAAACTTTTAATTTGAAAAACCAAAGCCTTGAAATTTTAACATTTCCTTTCTTGTTGTGAAAGATGTGATGTCTTTTTCGTTATTTCCACCGCCATGATCGGGAGACACGAGTAAGAAAGTGAAGGGAAGAGAAAGGAAATTGAAACTCAATGTGAAGCTTAAAACAAGAAAGAAATGAGTGAATAATCTATTTACTTACTACAAAGAAGAAAAAAGAGTTAGTTTAATTTTAAAGGAAGAAGACGACAATGGAGAAGATTTTATACAACTACCATAGAAAATGAAAATATGGTAGAATTTTCAATAATGGTGAAACTCGGAAAAGCACAATTTGAGAAACATAGTGAGAATCCTACACTGACAAAGTGAACACTCTACAACACATTACTCACTTGAGGTAACTCTTTTTCGTATTTTTCCTCCGTTCTTGCTCATTTTCCCTCTTGCTTTATATTCTAGCTCATTCCTAAAAAAATTTTGGCTCTAAATTGAAGCTTATTCCTAAAAGTAAGTACTTATGTTAACGTTTTTCATGTTAAATTTAGTAAAATTATATAAAATTGAGTAAGTGAAAGGGATAAAGTTATTTGGTTCTAAAATTGAGTAAGTGAAAGGGATAAAGTTATTTGGTTCTTAGGCCAAATCAACGGGAATAAGAAAATGCCGGATTCACCTTGTTACTATTTATTGTATTTGCCACATTTTGCAATGAGAATTAACTATGATTTCTACCAAAAAAAAAATCATATCATGAAATTCTATTACACTAAAAAGATCATCAATCACATTTCCATTTATTACGACTCACACCATCTTTTTGACTTACTTTTCATCATTTATCTTTTATCTCTGAATTCATACTTATCTATATCCATAATTATAGATCCATATCAACATTTATATGGAGATTGATATTCATAATTAATCCAACTAAAACGATTAGCCGGTTTAGAAATAGTATATTTCACCAACTTCGGTTGGAATGGGAGAAACTGAGGTAAAAAATGGGCATCCAAATTGAAAAATAGCCAAAAAAAAATCAATATTAAATTATGTTATCTTATTCAAAACTGCCTTTTAATTTGGCTACAATTTTCTTTAATTTTAGCCATGACAAGATAAATGGTAAATTTTGAGATTTCATTTAAAAAAATAGTAAAAAAATTTCAAAATCATAAAAATAACAAAACAATTTTTAAAATTAAAAAATTTTAATTAACAAATATCTAAATTACCTCACACACTAAAATTGATAAAACTAAACATCACATACTAAACACAAATTCGAAAAGCGCAAATCACTATACTATTGTATTACATTTAAATTGAACATCGTCAAACACCCCTTACTTGATAGCAACTAAAATTCCCACCAAACTTCAAAATAATCCTAAATTTAATTGGAGCCAACCATATCATAGAAAACAAAACTTTAACAAAAACCCACAAAACAACCTTGATACTCACCTAGATAATGTTGGCCAATTCTTCTTAGGCAACATGACGACAATAGCGATGGTATCTGATAAAGGGCAAAAAGATATCAAGAAAAAACGAGGAGAGGGTGAATGAGAGATAAAGATCCATGACACTTATCGATGCTGCCCTCCGCGATGGAGGCAGTTTCGGCACAAACAGCGTGAGGGGATGTGGCCTAATGGCTTGTGGTAAACTGCTAATGATAGAGACGATGACGTTGCTCGTCACGCAAAGGAGGAAACTCGTAGATGAAGGGAAGGGTGACAGCTTTGTGTAGAAACTTAAAGTTTCTTTTTTTAATGTTATTTTAACTTACAAAAACTTGATTAAATATATATATATATATAAAAGTGAAAATTTTCTTTTATATCTTAAATTTCAAATATCTAAATCCTTTTCATATCTTTTATAAATAATTATTTTCTCAAATAAACTTAAGTTTGGCTTTACAAATTCAAAATCAAAAGAAATACATTAAACTTCCAAGATTTTGAAACTTACATCGATCAAAATCTCTAATTCAAAATTTTGAAAACTAAAATATTTTAATTTGATTTATTGTAAATCTAATTTATTAAATCTCAAACATCCATTAAACCAAAAATAAACCAAAATTTGATTTTATCCAACCCACCACTTTGGATTAGTTAAATCACATAGCTTTGAATCAATTAAGGGAGAAAAATAAAGAAGATATTGGTTTAGTTTGAATCAATTGGTAAAGTAGTTTTCAAAATCTAATTTGAATATTAAAAATGTTTGAATTAGTTTTCAAAATCTAATTTGAATATTAAAAATAAATTCGAATTCCAAAAAAGGCAAAAATTATAAAATGACACTCATTTTCATTTTTTAAACAGTATATGTTAAATTATAATTTGGTTGGTTATTAATCAAGCTCCCAATAACACTGTGTTTATATCCCAATTATTAATCAAGTTGTTCACTTACGCTATATTTATATCTCAATTATTAATCAAGTTCTATACTTACACTGTATTTGTTTTCGAAAAGTAGTAATATCAAATTTAATCTTATTTTAAACAACCAATTCAAAATTCAAATTAGGCGAAACCCCATTTATCTCTTGAATCCGTTAGGTTGGAATCTCATAATCAACTTTGGCCATTTACACTATATTTCTATTCATAATTGATACACGATATAACAATTACACTGTATTTAAAAATGCTGTTATTTAATCATACCAGGGACAACTTTAGAATTATAAAAGTGTTTGTCATATGAGTGGCATGCGTTTTATCAAAATTCTTATTATTTTTGATTTTTGACAAAAAATCAAAACTACCTCCCGAATTTTGTCATTTCCTCCCATTTCTCTCAATTCATCTTGTTGCCCCTTGGAACTATTACTTGATTCACAAGTTTATTGGGCCAGGCCCAATATGACCAATAGAAACTGCTCGGCCCATTACTATCTCATGGATACGGTCCTCTTGAGATCCGACCCGATACCGAACAATTCGGAAAGTTGGAAAGAAGTGTAAAGACGACGACTCAGAAGACAGACACCACTGCCAATCCGAGTTCTATAGTTCGTTGATTCCGGTTTCAGGTCCTTTGATTTTTCCTGAAACTCCAAGGGCTTGAGCTGTTGGAACTGGGAATGAGAAGATGGATCAATCACAGCGATCCTCATCATTAACGGCAGTCTCGACTTCCCGCGCTTACCAGTTCCACCCAGCTCGAGCTGCCATTGTCAATCTCTGCGACCTCTATTTAGGAGTAATAACTTAATTGCCCTTGTCACCTCTTTTTTTCTTCTTCTTTTTTGTTTTTCACTTCTTCTCTCTGATTTTAAGGTTGATTACACTGTGTTTATTTGTATGCAATTTGTTTTTTTTTTTTGGGCAGAGGAGTAATCGTCAAAAGCCTGAAGATTCCGGTCGAGAACCTCCGTGAGTGTTTTTCTTTATTTTCTCGTTCATGTCTTTGTTGTTTTATTGGTTTATGTTTGTTCGAAAAGCGTGTATATGTTATTGTTGGTGTTTTTTCTTGGTTAGTTCGCAACCTTTCTTATTATATGATTCTGACACTAGTTCCGTCAACCTTCATCTGGATAGTTTAAAAACTAGGTGAATCACATTGTTCTGTTTGAGAGGGTAACATTTGTCTCACGAAATTCCAATTGATGTCATATTCCCTTTTTATGCCATGGTAATTCCCTCTTTGAAGAATTTTTAGTGTATTTCTTTGGCGTTTCTGCAATTATGTATCAGAATTTGTACCATAACATATCGCCATCTACTAATATCATATGAGTTTTTTTTTTTAAAAAATCAAATGCAGTAGAGTTAGATGGTTGTCATGTGAAAATAGTCAGGTGCATACAAGTGGGCCTAAACTCTCACATATATTCATTTTTTCCCCCTTTTATCATAGCATAATCTACCCTTTTTAGAGTTTAGAAGCAGATACTAACTGTTGAGCCTGTTTTCAACACTAACTAGCCTAAACAGGTACTATGAAATGAGCTAGCTACATCTAGTTATTACATCACTAACCAATTTTCATTTTGTTTCAATTTCATTCAATAAGACTTGGATATTCTTTTACAAACTTACTTGAACTGGATTTGTGCTGTAGGTTTTACATCTGTGTCCTTTTTTTTGAGCCAATGTACAACCGTGTCCTTTAGTTCTAAAATTATTTGGAGATTCTTTTATATAGTTCTTTTTTAAGTATATATCTCTTCCAAAGTAAACTATGGTACAATACAACAATGTCTGTTCCTGTTCTTCTGTGGCTAAATCTGTAAAAAAAATATGGTTCAGGGTGTTATTTGATAATGAGAAATGATTTGCATACTCTATTAATTTTGCATGATTTAATCCCTTATCCATTGACTGGAAACTCAATAATGGCTTTACCTTTGGCTGTCATTGCTTTTTTTTCTTCTGGAATATATTTCTCTTGGTTTCTTGTAAAAAAAAAAGGCTTTACCTTTCTGTTTTTTGTTCAATAGAAAAGAGGCTTTACTTTTTACAAGGAAAAAAATGTATTATTGATCTTATGTGCATGCTGAGTTGCAGGTTTCTCACTTTTGATTTCTTCAACATGTTTTATTATTATTTTTATTATATTTTATTCTTAAATGATGTTGTGCCTTCCTGCATCAAGTTTCTTGAATTGAGTTGTGATAGTTGATTTTATTTTCATGTTCCCAATGGGTGGATTGGATTTACAATCTAGTTTTTCAACGCTCACCAAAGTCTCTGAAAGTTAATTTCTCAATATTTGTCTCGTCATTATTGTTCTATTAAATTTTCTATTGAGAATGAGAGCCATATGCTTTTATGGGAGGATCATTAGATTGGCACAAGGTGTTCCACTAAGTTGTGTGATTGCATAAATTGAAAATTTGAGGGTATGACTGTAACAGCTCTTATACTTCATGGGTTTTTTAATATTTCCTAAACTGAATGACTGATTGAAGATATAATACGGGGTGCTGTTAAGTTGCAGATGTAGGTTTAAAGTACACAGTTTATGGGGTGACTCTGGACATTGGACTATTACATTCATAAATTCTTTTGAATAACCTAATTTTTGTGATATTGAAATGATGTTTTTTCCCCTCCAGATAAACAATTATTGAAGTAAATACATAAAAATAAAATGCTAAATCAATTAGAAGAAAGAAATCAAATATTGTTTCCACAATTTTTCTGGATCAATTCTTTATGTGGAACTTCTCTAATCTTAATTTTGTTACACGTTTCAGGAACAAGGCTCAAAAGCGTGTACTAGCTATTAACAGAGAGCTTCCTCCTCGAAATGAGCAGTTCCTTTTAGATTTTGAGCAAATTCAGAATCAATTTGCAGTGAGTTGCAGAACCTAATTCAGAAATTCATATTGTGATGCGTTTGAACATTTGTACTCTCTTCTATTTCACACAACAATATTGAACGCTGTGTTTAACAAATGGGGCAACCTTTCGGCTTTCAGGACCATGATCAGTTGCGTGCTGTGACTGAGTCAGTTCTCATCTCCCTAGTTGTGCAGTGCAGTGGTCATGTACCAAGGGCAGAATTTCTTCTCTTTGCTTTACGGAGTTTATGCAGTATAGGTTACATCAATTTGGACACTTTTTTGCCCTCCCTTCTTTCTTCAATCTCATCTGCAGAAGTTTCTGTGGGTCAGGGAAGTCAAGCTGCACCTACTGTCTCAACAACAAATTTATCACAGTCTGGGGTGCTTCCATCCTCAAACCCAGTGCCTAATAGTTCTACTTTTCAGTCTTCCAATCCTGCCTCTCCATTACCATCAGTTCATGGAATCAGTTCACCTGCCCAATCTGGTATCGATCCATCTTCAGCATTATCACCAATCAAATCCTCTGATCTTTCTGGGACTGGATTACCGTCTGCAGTTAGGGTCAATTCATTTTTGAGAAATAATGCAATAAGTAGTCTACGTCAGCTTTGTTGCAAGATTATCTTAAGTGGTCTTAAATTTGATTTGAAACCAGTGACGCATGCTGATATTTTTTCCCATATGCTCAATTGGATGGTTAATTGGGACCAACGGCAACAAGCGATGGAGGAATCTGAGAATATGAAAACCTGGAGGCCTGACAAGGCTCTCATTGAATGGCTACATAGCTGTTTGGATGTGGTCTGGCTTTTGGTTGAGGAGAATAAATGTCGAGTGCCCTTCTATGAATTACTACGCAGTGGTTTGCAATTCATAGATAATATTCCTGATGATGAAGCCTTATTTACACTCATCTTGGAGATCCATAGGAGGCGAGATATGATGGCAATGCACATGCAGATGCTGGATCAACACCTTCACAGCCCTACATTTGGGACTCAGCGGATTTTTTCTCAAACAATGCAGAACATATCTGGTGAAGCAGTAGCAAGCTTGCGCTATTCACCAATCACATATCCAAGTGTACTTGGTGAACCTCTTCATGGAGAGGTGAATAACTTAATCTAGAGCTTAAAAATGGTTTCTATTCAATGCCAGAGTCGATGAGTAAAAAAGAGGAAGACCAAAATTGTATCTTGTCTAGCTATTTGAGAGATGTAGAAATAAAAGAAAATGAAAGAATAACATGCAATCATATCTCTCCAGGCCAACTGACAATGTTTCCCCCTTGTAGGTGAGGTTAAATTTAAAAACATTTTAGGTGTATGTCATAAGTCGCAAAGATATTGCAACTATCAATATGTAATAGAGTCTGCTACTCTTTAGTCATTATGGAAAAATGGAACCAAGGCATATTATGAAGTCTCTTTTATGAATTGCCAAATATCTGCGTGGTAAAACATTAATCAATTGTGATTTCAGATCTTTTATCTGGGTTATATAATCTCTAGTACTTATTGTTCCTGTATCATTGTGTACCTTTTCATATTGCCATATCAGCACCTTTCTAATTCTATCAATTTGGTTGAGTTTTTATTTTGCATGTTATGTGATTTCATTTATATAGATCCAACTTGAGTTCTATACCAAGTTTTTCTCCTCTCAAATATACTGTATGCCTGGTAAATACTTCTTGTAGTTTTCATACAGTAACTGATAAAACGGCCTTTTCTAATTTATTCATTTGATTGACATTCTGTAAATGCTGTTAAATTGGTCTTGTTTATCTGGTTTAGGATATTGCATCTGCAATTCAGAGAGGAACTCGAGATTGGGAAAGAGCTATGCGTTGTATAAGGCATGCTCTTCGAACAACTCCGTCACCAGACTGGTGGAAGCGTGTGCTTCTTGTGGCTCCTGGCTATAGGTCTCCTGCACAAGGATTGAGTCCTGGTGCTGTTTTTACATCTGAGATGATATGTGAGGCTACAATTGATAGAATATTTGAGCTATTGAAGTTGACAAATTCAGGCAACTACCGTTTCTTTGTTATTCTTCTTTTTATCCTGCCACTTAGTCATGATATTCTTTATAAAAGTTGGTTTCTTGTAAAGAAAAATGTTAGATGATATAATATTAAATTTACCTTCACCCATAAACTTAAGTTTTTGGGTCAATCTTTGAACATGGTATCAAAGTAAGTGGTCTAAGAGGTCATGTGTTTAAACCCCCTGCAGTGTTATTTCCTCCCCAATTAATATTGATTTCCACTTGTTGGGTTTTCTACATATTTCAAGTCTTCAAATCCATAAGTGAGGGAGTGTTAGATGATACAATATTATATTTACCTTCACTTGTAAGCTTAAACTTTTGGGTCAATTAATGATTTAACACAAAAAGGAAGGAGTTACAACTTTTTCTTTTCTTTTCCTGAGAAATAGGTAATATTATCGTTCTGTTCTATCTACATATGCCTTTGTTGATGTGTGCGTTACCCATTTCAATAGTTCCGTATGAGCCAATAACTAATAATGGTAGGAAAAATGCTTTACGAAATATGTCATAATACCAAGGCATCTGAAAGTGAGCATTAGTTTAAGTTTCTAAACATTAGCATCATTGGAGCTCCAGAGACTTGGAATATGGTGCAACCTCAACTGTCTTTTTTAAATGAATATTTTTTGCTGGAAGAACAAATGTGCTTAGTTTTCCTCTGCCGGACAAAGCAGACAGCTGGAGCCTGGGACTTAGAGAGCCGGTTTGGACATCTCCCTTGTAATCTATCTTTTGAGTCAACACTCCCTTGGAAAAGGGCCCAGTTTAGAAATTTAACCTTGTTTGGAAAGAAAGTGGCTCAACTTCACTTCCTTATTTCCTTCCCAAGGGAGTCCATCTTTGTCTCTTGAATCAAAGGCTTTCTAGGAAGTAAGAATATGAAAAAGAGACAAGGTATGTGGGGGCAAGCTAGATAATACAGTTGAAATGGTGTTAGTTGGCTGGTGTTAGTTGGCGTTCAAGTAGAAATTTCTTCACTTGCCCAATTTCCTTAAGATTCTTTCTCGGGTATGATTCCTCAATTCTACCCCTCTAGGATCACTCTCGAGGAATATGCTGCAACTAATCTTTAATTTTCTAATTTCCACGTTAATTTATTTTTAAACTAATATTTGCCTTCATCATGAATTTCTATTTATCCGTGATCTATATTTCTATTTGTAGCTAGAGATATATAATTGACCCTTTCTATAGTTTAATAGTGGATTTATTATCCTTTAATATATGTCATATTGTAAGTATACATTTCAAATAAAATCACTCAAAGTAGCATTCTTATGGTTGTTTTGTAGTTACCGACACTAGAAATCTTTGAATTTTTATTAGCTTGTTGGTAACCAACTTATTGTAACTTTTGTTTGCAGAGATACATTGCTGGCAAGAGTGGCTTGTTTTCTCAGATATATTCTTTTTTCTCATGAAAAGTGGATGTATTGATTTTGCGGACTTTGTGGCTAAGCTGTTCTCTCGTGTAACAGAGGGAGGTCACCATGTTTTAAGGACAAATCATGTCACTTGGCTGTTTGCACAAATCATTCGGGTTGAACTTGTGATGAGTGCTTTGAATTCAGATGCAAGAAGGTGTTTGAATGACGAATTCATTGCCCTCGATAGTACCCATTTACTCTTGCATTTTCTCCTAATTACTTCTATCTAAGATGTACTAACTGAAGAGTGAACGTAATTGACACTCCTAAATATTTTGAGAAGTTTTATGGAATATAACTAGATGTTGCAGCTGAAAAATTTGGCTTTATAAAATTATCTTAGTATTTGTCAATCCGCAAGCATATTGTTAATATGCATTAGCCATGTTGTGGAATTGAAGTCTGATTTCCTCAAAATTGGAAAAGTTAATTTTTTATGTTAAATGTTTCGCATGAAAACGTTAATTATCCATGGAAATTTGATTAATCCATATGTAATACGGTTGTGGAGGACTCTTTCCCTTGATGCACTAATGTTTCAAATATGTTTCCAGGTGGAGACGACAAGAAAAATAATATCATTTCATAGAGAAGATAAAAGTGCTGATCCAAATAATCCTCAAAGCATCTTGCTTGATTTTATTAGCAGTTGTCAGAACTTGCGTATTTGGTCTCTAAACACAGCAACAAGAGAATATTTGAATAGTGAGCAGCTACAGAAAGGAAAACAAATTGATGAATGGTGGAGGCAAGCAAGTAAAGGTACATGTTGCATAATACATGTAAAGTTGTTGAGTCATGCTACACATCGTAGGTCTTTTTTGTTTTATTTTTTTGAGCACTCATCATAGCACTAATTTACTTTTTAAGAAGAAAAATTAGAATAGCTCTTATTATTTTCCATCTACTTAGAGAGGTCAACTGATGCGTCACATACACATTTTTGTCATCCCTTACTAACTTATGGAATAGGCTTACTCAGAAACAACTCTGCCTCTGTTGAATTTTATCACTGCTATGAGTTCTACCTAGAAACAAAATCCGCATGTACAGTTGAACACTTCATGTCTTAGGATATTTTGGCCTTTCAAATTAACTTGCTCAAATCAAGTGGGCTAGAAATCTTGGCAACAGAAATCTCCGAAGTATAAAAAGTAGAGTAAGAATTAGATGTAGCCGGGAACTGAAACTTTAGTTTTCTGCAGGGGAAGGGAACCTTATCAGCCTACAAAATATGAGTGGAAGTCACTCTTGGTTTCCCTCATCCTTGAGTTTTCTCCTGAAGTCAAAAGATCCAACTCCCATTTATATTTGTAGCATTGATTGAAAAAAAAGACGAAATTCTGAATTGGACTTCACTCAACTGCCCACTTATGGCTTATAGTCCCGGAATCTCACTCTGATGCAGTTTCCCCCTTTGAATTGAGATGTCTCCTGCGAAGGCTTCAACAAGGAAAATTAGGATGTTTCACCCCCACAGGATTTCAACTCGTGAATCCTACAAACCATCTTTTTCTTCTTTAGGAACTCGTGGCTTCAACCCCAAAAATCCTAGAAATTGTTTGTCAGTGGGACTTTTTGCTCCAAACATAGAAGCTGAAGTAATTGATTGGGTCAGCAGATCTTTCATGCCTCCTGGTAAAACCCAGAAACTTCTGTTATGCGGACCTGGTTTAGTGAAAGGGTACTTGAATATTCCGAAGGCAACAATGTGCACAATAGACCAAGAAAATCTGCTACATACTGGAGACTTCGTCTACTTCGATGGAGAAGAATACTTGTCTGTTGTTGATCGTTTGAAGGAGGTTATAACGTATAAAGGCTTTCAGATTGCTCCTACTAATTTAGATGCTGTGGTGATCTAGAAGTTCTTGACACTGGAGTAGCAGTGGCCGTTGATGAAGAATGTTGGGAGATTCTAGTGGCATTTGTTGGTCAAGAAGCCAGGAAGCACGCACTCATGAAAATGTTACAGATTATGTTGCTCAACAGATCGCACTGTGTAAAAAGGTTTGAAAAGTGATTTTTATAGAACCGATTCCAAAGTCTGCTGCTGGAAGATCAATATTAATAACTGCTGTTGTACTTGCTACTTGTGTTGAAAAAAAAGACTTAGTTGTATTTTAGAATAGAGAGTCATATATATTTTAGAACAGTCTCTCTCCCGACCCAACCCTTCCCCTTCGACCTAACCCTAACAATTGCTCTTGCTCGTCATTGGTCCGTCCACTGGCTCTGTTTGCTTGTTATTATATTTTTTTTTATTGTCTGTTTTGTTTTTTTTATCGTTCTTATCACTCGATTGAGGTGTTTGTATCTTTTTCAGCATTAGTCTCTTTTCATTACATCAATAGGTTTTATTTCTTATTTAAAAAAAAGTGGATCCAACAATTATATATCATGAAGTCATTAGTTTGCACCAACACTTTCAACTCTTTAGAAATCTTTCTTTGTAATATTGAGGGATTTTGTCCTTATTTAGTATACTATATTCTTTCTATGAAATCTTGTTTATGTAACAAATTCTTTGCATTTTCTGACACATTTTACGTTGTATCTCTAGGTGATCGGATGGTGGATTATATGAACATGGATGACAGATCAATTGGGATGTTTTGGGTTGTCTCATATACCATGGCACAACCAGCATGTGAAACTGTGATGAATTGGTTAACTTCTCCAGGAGTTCCAGAACTTTCCTCAGCACAAAATTTACAGACCAATGATAGGATAATGGTTATGCGAGAAGTGAGCCCATTACCGATGTCTTTGTTATCAGGTTTTTCAATGAACTTGTGCTCGAAGCTGGCATATCAAATGGAAGAATTTTTATTTTCTGGACAGGTATATATATTTTTCTTAGTCAAAATGGTCTACCTCACTCTACCTATGATCACAACTTTATAGGTGTGACCAGTAACCATTATGCAATAAAATCTTCCTAACATGGCATCGCGCAAAATGGCGTGTTGGACACATGCTGGAAGTGTGTTCGAGTGTCAGTGCTTGTCACGTGTTCTCTGGAGAGAGAAGAGGAGATCTCGTTTTTGTAAGGAGGATTTGAATAATTCAAATTAAAATATTATAAAGAAAGATCCTCTTTTTTAAATCAAAATTTATCCTCTGGGACTGTTGATTCAGCCATTGTAAGGGATGATTCATTATTCAAATTAGAAAGGATTGGAGGATTTGATATTGAGTCTGGTATCTGCACGAGCTGACTTGGGTTAGAAGATCCTTTTAACCCTAATGTTTCAAAGTTTGTTTACTCCTGCAGAAGATTCAATCTTAAAAGATGTGGGAGCCTGGTTTTGCGACCAACATTCTCCTCGTTCTAAGGAAATTAGTCACAAAGATCCGTTTAGCAAAGTTATCTCTCAAGATGGTGATATTCACAAACTAACGTTACTTAGAAATTATCAGGGTTAGAGAAACTTTCCTCTTTCATTGATAAATGTGGGCTTATTATTCATTCACGAAGTCCTTCCAAATTCTTCTCCTATCTTCTATATAATATATTATATATATATATATATATATATATATATATATATATTTTCCTGTGGGATTCTTCTGGTTGGGTATTTGCTGTCCTTTGAAGTTTTACCTCTTGAAGGAGGCCAAGCAATTCATAAAATATTTCTACCTCCCGAAGGAGGCCAAACAATACAATCCAATAACCAGCCTTGGTGGAACCAAAGGATTTCCTTGAAATTCTAAACTCATCCTGCTTTTAAAAAAGTCGAAAACATAGGGCAATGCAACCATTCCACCCAGGCGTTTTAAAGATAATAGCTAATAGAACAAACGATGCAAGTAGGAAAATGTACAACCAAAAGAACAATAACATTGTACAGAGCCCATAAACGAAAGATTCAAGAAGCCAAGCTCCATGAAACAACACGGATGAGAGGGATAGCCATAAATTCAAATCTGTCAGCCCCAGCCAAAAACGAAAGCTGCCAATTCAATCAGAGGAGAATCAAGTTGATATGGACTCTTCTCGAAGCACGTCTTTTGCTTTTTTTCATAAGTAATAGAGCTTTGAAGATTTCATAGTTCTCTCATTCCTCTTTTTTAATTCGAAGATAACTGAAAGATGGAAGTTTGCTTGAAATTGAAGAGTAATCAACTAGGGTTTCTTTGAAACGGTAAGGGACCCCATTTGTTCACTCCGAGTTGGATGAGGTAATGATTAGAAGTTACCGTTTTGTGGCGCTTGACCAGAGTGTTTGGAAATTTTGTAAGGAAAGCCTCCTTTGCTAGGAATCTATCAATGTGCGGGGAGAATCTCTGTAATCAGACCAAGTGAAAA
Organism: Lagenaria siceraria; assembly: GCA_002890555.2. NCBI lineage: Eukaryota > Viridiplantae > Streptophyta > Magnoliopsida > Cucurbitales > Cucurbitaceae > Lagenaria > Lagenaria siceraria. The sequence continues at coordinate 7,428,927 of CM016488.1, forward strand.
GCCCTTTGGACAAAGGGATATCCACAAAAGCTTCTTGATCAATGAATTAATTAAACAGTCACATCTCTCAAGTAGGCCTTCTATAATTCAATTTTTCTTTAGTCCACCGAATGACATTGAAATCTCCTCCCAAAAGCCGTGCTCCAGAGCAAAGATGAGATAAGCCTTTGAGTTAACATCATGGGCCACTTGTTGTTTCTTATAGCATCATTTATTGAAGTTGATCCCACCAAACCAATGCTCCATTTTAAGCTTGAAGGCTACCTGCTTTACTTTCTTATCTTTGGGTATACTACATACTCAAAAAACTTACAACATATTTTTATCCAATTCAGGAATGTTTCCACATCCAAATTTTGGAAATATATTCACCCTGAGCCTTTTCTTGCATGAAAATTATTATCCACTTTTGGGGTTACTGCTAAACCAAATCTTCTCCTTTTTTGGATGTGCTTCTCCATTTATCCACTTTTGGTTTTGGGGTCTTATACTATTTTTTGTTTTGGCCGATGTGTTATGGCTTCATGCTCTCTCTCTCTCTCTCCATCTTCTGTTTCATCATGGGTTGCCTTCTTCCTTTCTATCCTGGCGTCATTGTCTCTATCTTTTAGCTTCTCTTCATGTAACTATTTAGATATTTCATTCATCAATAAAAATTTTTTTATCCAAAAAAAAGAATTATTATTATTATTATTATTTGACCATCAACCCTAAACTAACCACACGAACTTCAAGACACTTGAAAGTAGAAAGACTAAACTGGAATGATGTTTTACTTGTTAAGTTGTCTTTTGTTTACTTTTCTCTCTCCTCTATAGAGTTCTGTATCTAGTGAGCACTAGTCTCTCTTTTCATTTCATCAATGAAAAGTTTTGTCTATTGTTTAAAAAAAATGTGTCTAAATGGAATGAGAGCCAAAGCATAGAGACTCAAATGATATTTTTCTACATAGCAATAAAAAAAAAGACTAAATGGAATGTGAGCCAAAATATAGTTTTGTACATACATATATATAATTGATTTTCAGGGCATCAAGAGGGTCCTGGGTTTCGGTTCGGCTGAAGAAAAGGAAAAGGAAGGATGGATGAAAGAGGAAGAAAAAGTAAAAGAGAGAGAGTATTTAAAATTTTAAACAACTTTAAATTTAAAAGATATACAAATTATTAAAGAATGAAAGATAACCTATGAGGCTGAATAGTGTTACTATTCAACCCATAGGTTTGGGTTATGCATCCTAAAACTATGCCCCAAGCAAGGGGTGGGCTTAGCAAGCCAATTGAAGCCAACCCACCCATACCCCAACCAAGCCCAAAATGTAATAGAAACTGGGTCCACGATCCGTATGGCCTACATAAATCTCTTACTTTTCTGTTAAATATTTGAGTGATTTATTTCGTTCTCATTATGTAGTACTCTCTACTGAGTGCATATAATTTATTTTTAAGAAGCTCATGATGCTGTACATATTATGCGCTGCTACTTGAGTTTTTATGCAGCCTTGTCTCTAACGGGGGTAAAGTAATGCAATTAGGGTTCATTATCTAGATGAATATTCAAACTTATCTCTAATATCTACTTCTTTTATTTTTCTGTGTAGGCTGTTCCAAGTATTGCATTGGCTGAAACATATACTAGGTTGCTTCTCCTCGCACCACACTCATTGTTTCGTTCACATTTTAACGTAATTTTCTTGATCTATTAAAACCTTATTACTTTATTCTTATCTTTCACTTTGAGCATCAATTAATTGTGCTGTTGATATATTGAAAATTCAATGATTTATGAAACTTACGTACAGGAGAGGAATCTCTCAAAGATAGTTTGAGGTATGGGTACTCTCCTTAACTTGTAGATGCAAAATCTAGTAGGTATGGATAATTTTTTTAAAGAGGAAAATATGCTTTTCATTGATAAAATAAAAATAGATTAATGCTCAAAGTACAAGGAAACTATATTAGAATACCAAACTTACTGAAACGATTAAAAAAAAGACTAAGCAAGAGAAATAAAATCAATCCAAATCAAACTTGAGGAGGCTAGAACCCGAGCTTGAGCAAGGCATGCAATCCAAGGAAGCGACTTATCCTGTATAAACGGCTGAACTCTTTCAAACCAAAGCTTTAACAGAATAACTTAAACGCCAACTAAGCTTGAGAACATGCACACAAAACAGAGATGCTGCAAGACTATGTAATCAACCAAAAGAAGTGGGTAGGAAGCTGGAGAATGAAGAACCCAAAAGATATGACAACCTTTGACTATCTTTGAAAAGAGATAGTCCTTGAAAATGTAGCTTCAACCCAAAGGACTACAATTGAAACAATGAGCAAAGGAGCATTATTAAAGACCTTAATCCACTCCACTTTACACAATTGAAGACCACACGCTTCCACGATTGAAGAAAATTTTGATGGTATTTGAGAAGGAGATAAAAGAGAAGCACTCAACTTTGTATCTTGAACACACTGCTTCTCCTCGACCCTTTGAAACAAAATATCAAAAGCTTCTCCAATATGATCTACTGAAAATGGATCCTCAGGAACGGGGTCAAATGATGAAATTAGATTCTTCATTACTCACACTAACAACTGAGTCCTCATCAGAATCATAAGGTTTAGGGTTAGAAGAATGACAAGCAACGCATCTAATAATTTGAATGATATGAAGACCCTAGCAATTTGAGAATTAGGAACCCTTTGGTTATTTCAATCCCTAATTGACAAATACTAAAAGCCCCAAAATCAATCAGCACATCTCCAAGGAGAGTTAGATAAAGTTACCTTGTCATCGAAGACTGTGATGTAAGGAGAACTAATTCTCTACCCAAGGTTTGAACATTCCATAAGCAAATTGATTAATCTTACCTGAATGCTCAAACATGCAATCCTAGATTAAGAATTGCAAAGGAGGGTGATGAAGCTTCATCATCAACACAAAGGAAAAGTTCTTATTTCCACAATTCAGAATCCAAAAACTGTTATGTACAACCTAATGACCAGGCTTTAGATTAGAGGTGTTAAAAAACCGACTCAAATTGAGGAACCAAATCGAACCGAACCATTCGGTTTTGTATGAAGATTTTGGTTTCTCGGTTTATCCTCTTTAAGAACTGAGGGGTTACGTTTGGTTGCCGATTCAACATTTTAAGGTATTATCATCCATATGCCGTTGCTGACGATTCACTTCTTTCTTCATTATTTATGCGCTACCATCTTTGCTGCCATTTGACTTCTTTTTTCGCCCTTTTTGCACTTTAGCGGCCACCATCTTCTTCATTCTTTCTTCTTTGTCCCACGTCTGTCTCAAACAACATTTGGTGAAGTTTGGTTAAAATTGAAATTGAACCATTTTGAATCGAAATTGTACTGGTTTTGTTTGAACTGAAACTGATGAAGAGATCCATTTTCTCGATTCAGCTGTGAGACAAACCAAAGGGTTTAGTTCGGTCTCTGGTTTTAGCCAAAACGGGACCAAACCGAAGCGTGAACACCCTACTTTAGATAGACATAGCCTTCAAAACCCTAATGGGTGCCACATCATATATCTTAGAAAAATGACAAAAGTATCCTTATTTAACATGTCTTAGAAAGAATAAAATTGGAAATAATAAAACTACTAAATTATTAAACAAAATATAAATAACAACAATAAGCCCTTGGTGGTTCATATCACTAAATCTTCGAACCTGGGAAGGAAAGAGTCAGACGACTGAAAGCCTTTGAAGAATGATGACTCCTTGAAGAGTTGTGAAGACAATTTTCTTCAGACACCATAGGAACTTGAGCTCGTACATACTTCTCTAGAATCAAAATTATCTACGAAAAATTTGGAAGATCAATTAACAATTCTCTAGGCATAATGCAAAGAAAAAGCTAAAACAAACCTCCCAAAAGATCTAAAATCTGTTCATTTGCCTCGAGAGAAAGATCCAAAGATTTTTGTGCTTCCATAGACTTGGATTTAGAATTCTCATTAGATTGAGGAGAGAGAGTACGATCAACCCTAGCTTGTTGAGCTTCTTTAGAATCAAAATGATCACTCACTTCAACTCCAACGACCAATAAAGAGTTATCATCATGCAACAAAGGATCGTTAGAGCTTGACCCTTAATTGTCAAACATATCATTTAAGAGGAAAGAATTCAATTGTGGCAGTACATCATCATCATCCAAAGTAAATTTTCCATCTTCCATGACTTGCCTAATTCTGGCTAAATCAATAGAGTTTGAAAAGTCTTTGGCAAATAGAAAACCATGACTTAAAGACTTCAAACTTGGAGCTTTCAAAGGAACAATATCACCAAACCGAAGAGAGAAATCTCTAAGATTTGGATCCTTAATAACAATCTCTGCAGTAATAAACCACAAATGTTGTTTTGCACCTCTATCACTGAATTGGAACAATCTAAAGTGAAACATGATAAAAGTGGAAAAAATAAAGAGAAAAAATCCCATCACATTTTCCTTGAAAATGAACCATGATAGAGAAGGTGATCTTCACGGAGTCAAATGGATTATGTGAATATCTGTTTGGACAGATTTGTTGTTTGAAAACTATTTTTGCATTATGTGATCTAAATAATATTCTCATTCAGGTTTGCATTCAAGTCTTTACAATTGTATCCAAATGAATGAAGTTGCCAATTTATGAGCTGTCTGAAGCTTTCTTATGTTTGATATTTTGTATTATGTGCTGCACATCTCTTTCTCAAAATTTAAGACCTCACTACTCTTTATGCTTAAATTAGCTTTCTTTCTTTTACGCTCATGAAGTTCAGATCTTATTCTCCTTTACTGCAGCATTTAGCACAAAGAAACCCATCCCTATTGAGCAAACCAGGGGTTACACTTCTAGTGCTTGAAATTCTGAACTATCGGCTGCTTCCTCTTTACAGGTATAATCCCCCCCACCCCCCACCCCCAACCGCACCCACCAAAAAAATAAAATAAACAATCACAGACAGAATTCCGTTGAAACAGCTCTTAACGAATCCCTTTGAAATGAATAAAACTAAGAGAATGGGTGATATGCCTACATCACAATTTACACTGAATTACGTTGGTAAATATTATGATATATACAAGATATTTGATATCTTATATGCAACATGATAATGATGTTAAATATTTTTTACTTATGTTTCTCATCTCTTCTAGGTACCAAGGCAAGAGTAAGGCTTTGATGTATGATGTGACAAAAATAATTTCTGCACTTAAAGGAAAGCGTGGAGACCATCGAGTATTTAGATTGGCTGAAAACTTGTGCATGAATCTTATTTTTTCATTAAGAGATTTTTTCTTTGTGAAAAGGGAAGGGAAGGTGGGTGAGCAAAATGTTCTCAAAGCTGAATTATAAGTTATAATATGTGTTTCATTTGCATTGTTTCACTGAAACTGTACTTTCTCTTATTCAAAAGGGGCCAACTGAATTTACAGAGACACTAAATCGATTAGCTGTGGTCACTCTTGCTATCCTCATTAAAACACGGGGAATAGCTGATGCTGATCACTTGCTTTATCTTCAAACAATGCTAGAGCAGACAATGGCCACCAGCCAACATACTTGGTCAGAAAAAACTCTCCGATACTTCCCGCCTGTTCTTCGTGAAGTGTTGATTGGAAGAATAGATAAAAGAGGTGTAGCTATTCAAGCATGGCAGCAGGTTTGCTATCTCAACATATGTTTACCCTAATTAAGTCTTCCCCCCACCCCAAATTGGCTTAAAAAACCCAGGTACATGTGGTACTTGTGAAGACATGACAAGTCTTTTGAAGCTCTTAAAATTACCTGTACCGTAGTTGATACTTAATAGGTCAATCCTTTAAATGTCTTGTACAATAGGATATAGATGTAGCAAAAATTGACAGGTGACAGGTCCAGAGTGTTTCAAAGGTTTATTAAGGGAGTGTTTGAGGTACCAAGTTGAGTTATTAATTCTAGAGTTGTTTAGTCTAAAGAGTTAATTAGTTTGTGGAATTAAATAATTTGTGTTCGGAATATAGAGTTGTTTAATCTGTGTTGAGACAACCTGTATTTGGGGTGGAAAGGTTTAACCTCGAGTTATAAAGTCTATATACTAACTGAGCTATATTTCAATCAAATTTTTCAATAATAACAAATTTAATTTCAAATTTTCCTACATTATTTGTTGTACCTTTTAATTTTATTTTCACTCAAATTTGATACGGGATTGAATGAATGTAACAAATCGTCTTAATTTGAGATTAACTCTCTAGATGATCTAGGATTTGGATTTTAAATTTTTAAAACAATATATGAGATAGAATTTGGAATATGTCCAAATTTAATACAAGATTAATATTAGGGTCTATCCAAAATCTGGTTTAGATTTAAAATGGAATTCTGAGATAGTCTTTGTAGAATTTGATTCGGGATGAAAATTTGATTATATGCCCAAATTCAAATCAAATTTGAAATTTATCTATCTTTTGATTTAAATTCTACTAATTTGTTGAGTATGATTTGAATCAAAATTCCTAATTGATAAGGATTTCAAATTGGTAATTTTGTTTAGATTAATTCTTGTTATTTGATATATGTACAATTCAATAGTAAACACTAGTGAAGTTGGTGAAGTGGAGTTATTTAACATTGTATTGTGAAGTATGTGGGGCAAACAAGGAACTAACTCTACCCAACTCAAGTTTTTGGCCAAACACCCCCTAAATGTTTGTGTCATGTTACTACTACTATGCTGGGACTTTATGTAACCCTCGCCTAAGAGAAAAAAATGAAAAATAGTGAGTTGATATTTTTAACCATCATTTGCAGGCAGAAACCACTGTGATCAACCAATGCAACCAACTTCTTGCCCCATCAGCTGATCCGGCATATGTGATGACCTACATCAGTCATAGTTTTCCGCAGCATAAACAATATCTATGTGCTGGTGCATGGATAATTATGCAAGGGCATCCTGAAAATATTAACTGCACCACCTTGGTATGAATTCCCTTCTCATTCTTTAGATACATCAATTTCTTTGTCTATTTTTTTTTACAATGCATCCATGTTATGTTTTTTTTTTATCTTTCAATTTAGGCACGGGTATTGAGAGAATTTTCACCAGAAGAAGTTACAGCTAATATTTACACAATGGTAGATGTGCTGCTTCATCACATTCAGATTGAACCTCAGCATGGACATTCCACACAGGTTTATACATACTAGCCTAGCTTATATGCACTTTCTACAAATTGGATGGAGGACTACCTCCTAACTCTTCAATAAATATGGTTAGGAACTTCTGAGACCCTAATCTCATTAAAAGATAGTCACTGGACATACACCAATGACCTTAAAAGCATATTCAGTTCTATTTAATAGATGATGGAATCTGGGAGGAAGTGGTGTTCTACGTTATTCTGCCAAAAAATGTAAAAAAAGAAAGAAAAAAGAAGAAGAATGTAATAAGTAAATAAAAAGGAAAAAGAATGAAAAGAAGTTATTCATGTCTTACAAAGGCTTTCTCATTTTGTTTTCAGGATATTTTGCTTAAAGTTTGTGCCAATCTTTCATTTTTTGTATGGACTCAAGAATTACTTCCTCTTGATATTCTGCTCCTAGCTTTCATTGACCGTGATGATGATCCCAATGCTCTACGCATAGTGGTATGCCCTTCAAACTCCTTTTTTCCCCCTTTTTCCTTCTACTTTTTGACCCTAGAGAATGATGTGCTACTATATTTGGGAAATATCGTTTTGTATGGTATATCACTGATGTTGAGCCGGTTCAGGTTGTATCCTGATTTGGAGACTGGTTTTGAATATTTATGTTTCTTTTCCTGCATAAACTCTAATAAATTTTATTCCCATTAACGATTTTAGGCCTAATGGACATGCACATGACGTCATTTTATAGAAGCAATGGAAACACATCAAAGCACATTTATTAAGTACATATTTAATTGAATACTTTTCATATTAGAATATCTCTTACGTTAAAGTTTTTTATTTTTGATATTTAGCTCTGAAAGACAATAGAATTGTTTTCCCATCTCTTTTGGAGGCATGGAAGGCCCAATAAGAAGTTGAAGCCTTCTCATTCACCGAGGTGATGCAATTCTTTTCGGCAGGAGGCTCATTAATGCTCGTCATGGATGGGCAATTCATTACAGAAAATATTCATTGCTTCACATTTAACTTTCCAGCCACAGAGAGTCATTAGTATTCCTTTCTTCATCCACAATGAACTCCAAACCACTTCTCATTTCTTCATTAATGCTATCAGCATTTAATTCATCTTCTATATCTAAGGAAACTTCATAAAAATAGAGGAGTCTTTTTGTCTTCCAATATTTTAAGATCCCTTCAATGCACCATGGACCTTATATAGAATTTTAGACAAACCCTTCTTTTGATAATGGTAAGATTTCTTGAACCTCGAGACCACAAACATTAAGAAGAAACATAATTTCCTTTTACCCGGGGAGGGAGAAGGAGATTACTTCCTTAAATGTTGAATGAAGGGGATGGAAATACTTCCTTCTTCCACAGATGGACAACAATGACCAGAAGATGCTAGAATACACAATGTGTTCCATGTATCGCAGCTCAAGAAGTTTGTAGGAGCGTTCACACGAGTTCAAACGACTCTGCTCGATTTATCAGATGAGTTTGAGTTGCAGATGATACCAGAAACGGTGTTGGGAGTACGCTGGAATAATGAAATGGTGAAGGAAGAATGGTTAGTCAAGTGGCAGAGGCAACCGGAGAGCGAAGCGACATGGGAAATTGCTGATTGGTTGAAACTACAGTTTCCCACGTTTCACCTTGAGGACAAGGTGAATGACAACCCTGGGGTATTGTAAGGCCCCCAATTCTACACACATACAAACGAAGGGGTAAAAGAGGAAACAAAGGGAAAAATAGGCTGGATGAGGAAGAGAGTTAGTTAGGCTGGAAAAAGGGGGACCAACAATGAGTAGGATGAGAGTGGGGTCCACAGTGAAGGTGGGAGGTTTAAGAGAGTGAAGGTGGGAGGTTTAAGAGAGGTTTTGTCGAGAAGAGAGGTAGGCAATTTTGTGAACAAGCTTGGCTTGGTGGAGAGGATTTCCAGCTCTCTTTAAAGTGCTGGTAGCTAGGGTTTATAGTAGCATATTTTCCTTTCTTTATGCAGTTGTGTAATTTCTGAGAATTCATAAATAAAATTATCCAGAGCAATGCTCTGTTCTTGAGACTTGTTGGGATTTTTCTGTTTGCAGGTGGAAGATTCCTAACACAAAACTAAAATAAAAACATAAAACATTATAAAGGAAATATAAAGGCATTCTAGTCAAGACAAATATAAAGGCATTCTAGTCGTTTTGTTTATTGTTTGGATATGATGAGAGTGCTAAGGGGGTGTCAACTTAGTTGAGATGTCTAGGTGCACTCACTGATCCTTTGGTTTTATGTTCCTGTATCTCTTTTTGTAACTTGAGCGTTAGTCTCATTTCATTAATTCAATGAAGAGACTCGTTTCTTTTTAAAAAAAAGTCAAAGACAAATATCGTGGAGTGAAAACCTTACAAACGACTTTGATAAGGAACACCAAGATGGAGCTGTTGATCCAAGGAAGTTGCTTGTCTTGAAAATTCTTTAATTTCTTGCCAGCTACAACTGAAATAATATAGCTTTCACTGCATAATCTAAAGCAACTTTGCCTTTGAGACTCAGAAGAGGACCAATGAGTAACTGAGATATATTGTTGATGTTGGAAATGTCCCAATGAAGGTTGAAAACCTCAAAACAATTTTGACTAAAACGGACTGGTTGAGAGCATTAAAAAAAGACATGATTGAGAGAATATTCAGCTGATAGACATATGTAACAAACTTATGGCATGGTGTACATGCACTTATAAGGAACTTTCTTTTGCAAAACTTCTCATGCCATTGATGATCTACAAAAGAATATATATTCTCTTGGGACTTATAGACTTCCATATTGCTGAAAAAACCTTTTTCTCCAAAGGCTATGAAAGCACCAAATACCTTTTTTGTGGGATTGAACACCAAATATTGAGTTAATGATTATACGCAAAAATACCTGCATTTGTTAAGGTTAATTTTAACCAGTCTATTCTTTTGAAAAAAAATCTAGAATTTTGATTGTGTCAGACAATTTTATTCCCATTTGAACAGGGAGGAAAAGAAAAAAAGTTGTATCTACAAACTACAGATGTGCTATATATGGATATGGCTTCTCCCTAAAATTAACCTGCAATGATAGTTAGCATTCATTGCCCAAGTAGGGAATGGAACCAAATTGACGACTTCATTGTATATTGTTTTGTGTATATTTGTTGTAAATTGACGACTTCACTGTAGAGCTCAAATTTTCTGATTGCTTGTCTTTCCATGTACATTTTGTTCAAAATGACTCATTCACAAAATTGATCATTGTATATCACTATTTGAAGAAGCAAATTCTTCGAAGTTTTATCATTAGATATCAGATACCTTCATGCATGGCCAACATAACTGCAATTTGATTAGCTAATAGTCTTCGTACATGTTATGCACTGCAGACTAATCTACTTGATAGGCAAGAGCTTCACCAACGAGTCAAACTATATTGTATCAGCCGGGGTTCACCTGAGCACTGGCTTCACTCTGTAGTGTTCAAAAGAAATGATTTACAAAAGGCTCTTGGGAATCATCTTTCTTGGAAGGACAGGTGACTAAGTTTGCTGGGACTTTCATAGTTGACCTTTTTTTAATTTTTTTTTTATAGAAATCTTAATGAAGAAAAATATGTATCTATAGAGATCCTAATCAAGATCTGATACATAACATCCAGTGTAATAACATCATAATTAAATGAGTAAGATGGTAATCATTTTGCACTAAGATGGTGTCTACTCTTCTTTGTATCTCAATAGTATTGTCTTCTTTTGTTTTTCTCAGTGTCTCTCTTCTCTTGAAGATTAATGTATTCGTTTCATTTCTTCAATGAAAAGTTATGTTTCCTTTAAAATAAAAAAATAAAAAATCATTTGGTCAAGTTGGGTTGATGAGTCTATCTAATTTCATTGTTTGAGTTGCTTTATTAGTTGGTTTTGTTATCGTCAGAGGAGGTTGCTTACGAGAAATTTGACAATCTGATTTTGCGTACATTGTTTTATATCTATCAGAAAATTCTCCACGTATTCTTCTGTGGGCACTATCAGGATTTTAATCAGAAAAGTTATCTTGATGTCACAGGTATCCTGTATTTTTTGACGACATTGCAGCTCGATTACTTCCAGTCATTCCATTGATAGTTTATAGGCTCATTGAAAATGATGCTGTAGATCAAGCTGATAGAGTGCTGGCCTTGTATTCTCCATTTTTGGCCTACCACCCTCTTAGATTTACATTTGTTCGTGATATACTCGCATACTTCTATAGTCATCTATCCAACAAGCTCATTGTTCGAATTTTGTATGTACTTGATATCAGCAAGGTAACTTTTTATGAATTTCTATTTCACTTACGATGTGTGTGTGTGTGTCTATGAAGCACGGATATTTCATGTGAGGCAAAGAATCCATATCAAATACGTATCAGATGCCAATACTCCCAGATACGTATCTGACACGTGATTTGGCTTTTTTTTTCGAAAGGTCGGATATGTGTGTACGTTAGGTCTTTTATTAAAGAAAAGATTAGCAGCTCATCTAATCTTTCCTAACCCAAAACTAAGCAACCTATTTAAAGAGCTCACTGCCCTAGTCCAAATCTAAAAGAAAAAATAATAATAATAAAAGACCATAGAATCATCTGATCTTCATCTTCATGTTTGAATCCCTACAAAGTCCTGCAAAATATAATCCACTTGAATATCTTCAACAAGTCAACGAAGAAGTTCTTCGTTTATTTTCATCTCTCTCTAATCTTCTTCTTCTTCTTCTCTGATCAACCTGAGTCCAGTGCACCACCAACATTTTTTATTGCATTCTATTGACTATTGTACTTCAATATCTCTGATGTTGCTTTTTGTATTGTATTTCAGTATTTGAACTTAACTTGAGATTTTATGTTTTTTTTTTTTTTTTTTGGATTTGTTGTATTATATTTAGTATCTTTATGTTAAATTTACCTATATCCTCGATTTGTTTTTTTTTTTTTTTAAAAAAAAATGTATCCTCAACGTATCAGTATCCTAGTTTTGTAGAAATTGATGTATCCTCATATCCTATTGCATCTGTATCTCGTATATGTATCAGTGCCTGTGCTTCATAGGTGTGTGTGTTGTGTTTTTCTAGAGAGTGTGTTTATATATTTATTTATATGTTATTCCTGTTACTTATGGATACCAAATTTGTTTCAGATTCCATTTTCTGAGTCATTCCCACAGCACATTAGTTCCCCTGGTCCTGTCATGTGCCCACCAATGGATTACTTTGCTACCCTCTTGTTGGGGCTAGTCAATAATGTTATACCTTCCTTACAGACATCAAAATCTGGAACGGAAAGTGATACTTCAAGTAATTCAATGCGTCCATCGCATAACAAAGCCCCTGGGACAACCCCACCGGGGGCAACAAGTGCTCCCGAGAGCCAAAAGGCATTTTATCAAATTCAGGACCCTGGCACATATACTCAACTTGTTCTTGAAACAGCAGTCATAGAATTACTTTCTCTCCCTGTCTCAGCTGGTCAGATTGTGTCATCGCTAGTTCAAATTGTTGTCAACATACAACCTACACTAATTCAATCAAGCAACAATTTGCATGGAGCTCCGAGCAGTATGGGTCAGGGATCAGCATTACCGACATCTCCATCTGGAGGAAGCACAGACTCCTTGAATGCCGGAAGATCAAATACCTCAGTATCTGGAATAAATACTCCGAACTTTGTTTCACGAAGTGGGTATACATGCCAACAACTTTCTAGCCTAATGATCCAAGCATGTGGTCTACTACTTGCGCAGCTTCCTCAAGAATTTCATGTACAACTGTATCTAGAGGCATCACGCATTATAAAAGAAACTTGGTGGTTGTTTGATGCAACAAGATCCTTGGGAGAACTAAACTCTGCTGTTGGTTATTCGTTGATGGATCCAACATGGGCAGCACAAGACAATACCTCAACGGCTATTGGTATGCTATATGTTATTTACTAATTAACCTTATTCCCTTTGACAACATAAACCTTCATTTCTGCTCACAAGTTGATGCATCTTTTAGGTAACACGGTTGCACTTCTTCACTCCTTATTCAGTAACCTTCCACAGGAATGGCTAGAAGGGGCCCATGTGATTATCAAACATCTCAGACCCGTCACATCAGTAGCAATGCTGAGAATAGTTTTCCGTATCATGGGTCCACTGCTCCCCAAACTTGCCAATGCTCATAGCTTATTTTGTAAGGTAGGCTAATGAAGTAATGATCATTGGTTATCAAAAATGGAAATTTACGTTTCAGTTCAGCATAAAGTTATTTCTGAGTTATTTTACTGAACTTTCTTTATACCCACGCTGAAAAGAACAGATTCTATATAATGCAAGTTTTTAAAGTGTAAGTCTGTAATAGATGAAAGTTATTAGACATAATTCTCAAATACAAGTATTGTACCGTAACTTTTTAAAGTGTAAGGCTGCCATAAATTGTCAAAGTACTGTAACTTGTTATAGTATGCATGTAAATATAGGAGCTTATTAGTCTTTTGTCCTTTATTGTAATTTTACTATTTTTAATTTAGGGCTTCGATGTATGACTATATATTTGAACTTTAATGTTTAGAATGAGTAAGCAGTTGTCTCATATTCTGGTCTAACATTATCATAACTAACCAATAACTTAAGTCTCCAACACAAGCTATTTATAGGCTGTCAAGTATTGTAACTAACCCATAACCAACCCAAACTAGCCTGACTAACCAACTAAATAATTTAGTAACTAACAACCTCTCCAATCGATTGGTACAAAAGAAAATACAAAAAGCTAGCTTTTAAACGGCTAGTAGTACAAGAATATGAAAATACTAATAAGCCCTTGCATCAATATATAAATATTAGTTTTTTTTTACTTGGTCATCGCATGAGCTTATAAGATTTTAGTGTTAAAAGTTTGATATGAGATTGGATGCACCCTCATTTATTTTTTAAAAAATATTTAAAAATATCTATACACACAGTTCAATTCATTATTACAAATACATAGATATATATATAGATATATAGAAAGTTAGAAACATAGATATATAATCTTCTTTTTTAAGTATTGCAGGTTATACAGGTGAATTGTCCATATGAGATATTAGAAAAAACTTGTCACAGTTGTTACTTTTTGATAAAAAAAATTTATCTTCCACTGTGGCAGTTGGGGTAGAAGTTATTTGTTGCTATAACACATCATTTACCATAACACGAATTTATTGGTTAATGGTATATGGATTAGGAGTTTAATTCTTGTATTTGTATAGCTAATTATGGTCTATTGTTCTCCAGACTCTCTCCTCACTTTTGAGTGTAATGGTGGATGTATTTGGGAAGAACTCACAAACATCAATACCAGTCGAAGCCGCAGAAATATCAGACCTCATTGACTTTCTGTAAGTGACAATGAAAAGAATTTACTCAAATGTTCTGTTCTGTATGCTCGAAGACACTGATACACACGGTCATTTTGCTTTCAGCCACCATGTTGTCCATTATGAAGGGCAGGGAGGGCCTGTTGTAGCTAACAGCAAGCCTCGACAAGAAGTTTTGGCCATTATAGGAAGAGCTTTGGAAAATCTGCGTCCAGATGTGCAACACCTCCTTTCCCACTTGAAGCCTGACACTAGTTCTTCTATCTATGCAGCAACACATCCCAAGCTGGTTCAAAATCCAGCTTGATCATAGGGCTAAAAAAAAAGCTTGTTATTAGCCCCTTCTGTTTAGCATCTGATATGGTTAGTGCAAGTAGCCACTTCTGTTAAGCTTGTTATTAGTTGTAAATTAAGAGGTTATTTTACCAGCCGAGCTTAGGTAAAAATAGATGAGATATAAATTATTCTGGAATTAGTGGAAATAACACACATTTATGAAAGTTTTCATGGCATTAGAGCCTAGTAACAAGGTTTGTCTCACAGTTTCTTTTTCTTCTTTATACACTTCAATGCATCTTCTTCAATTGATAGCATTAAAAAAAAAAAACCAGAGAATCCTTTTCCTCACCATTTGGGTCTTTGTAATCTAGTCCAAGTTTGGGTCTTTGTAATCTAGTGTTATTGATTCTGATTACTACGTTCGATGAAACTGCCAAATTTCAATGATCTTGTAAGCCCATTACTTTTTGGTTTCATTGATGAACTAATCATCCGTTTCATTAAGTTTTACCTGTTGCAGAAGAAGGTAGCTGAAGGCAGAGTCTATCCAAAATTGGACCGATGAATTGTGCAAGACCAGGTACTTACGATCCTTCATTTACTCAACTCTCTGTCAGAAGGCACTCTCACTTATGTTATTGGAGCGACATTTTGTAACCGGTTTGGGGAACACACAGAATGAAGAATATTGTTAGCCTCAACTTCAAGGGAATCACCAAAACAATTTTGGAGCTTGTGGAGTGCTAAAAGTATAAAGGTAAAAGTTATATATATATCTTAAAATTAGTTCTAGTGGTAATTTTAATAAGGTATTTGGGTAAAGAGATCCATTGTTAAACTCTTAATGTCATTTTTTTTTCTCGATTGATATTGATGGTCTCTCCTACCATGTTGTATATCTTCTAACAATATTGATGATTACTAGTTAGATCTGATCGAGATGATTGATTTAGTTCTCATTTGCCAAGCAATAAAATTGGTGATCGTTCTGTTAGACAAAATATACAAGGGATCATTTTACCTCACTTTGGTGTTGGGAAATGAAAAAGCAAACCGTCTCCTTTGTGCATACATTGAAGCGAAGCTTATGTTGTCAATGGCATACACTTCATAACTGAGAATACATAGTAGGGGTAATTTTACATGAGAGCAGAAGGTCAAATTTCATTTGATTTTAAATTGTGAGCTATTTTCATTTGGACCTCTAAAAAAGGGTCATCCGTACAAATCTCATGTTCCTACTTTTGAAAAATGAATTTTCCAATGCTGTCTAGTTGTTTAAATTGTAGCCAAACATAAGTATTCGAGGTAGGAACTATTTGTTACTCTTTAAAATACACATTTACAAGTCCAAATACTCAAATATATCCATATTACAACGGTTTCCTAATAAGTCTGGTTCCATAGAATTTGGAATCTAAATGCACATGTTTTGACTCGCGATTGATTTTATGTAGCATAGTTTTATCGTTTTACAATCGAATTTATTTATTTTTTGAATCTGAATTCTTAATGAGTTTAAAATACTAATTTAATTGGCAATCATACTTAGATTTACTATGAAAACAAATATTCAGTTTTTTTAAAGGAAACATATCAATTTATACCACTTAATTTTGGGGTTGTATCATTTAAACCATAAGTTAATAATTGTATCAATTTAAATCGAACTTTGGGGTGGTTTATTTAAACTTCAAACTAATAATTGTATCTATTTAAATTGTGAACTTTCACAAATATATCAATTTAACTTAGAACATTTATGAGTATAAAACCTTCCTTCATATTTAGTTTTGCAAATATTTAATTTTTTCAGTTAAATTTATAAATTGTTATAGTGGATCAATTTAGAACTTTTATTAGGATTATATTTGATAATCGTCAAGGCAAAAATTCTTCTACGTTGGTAGACTTCTACAAATGGCAATTTAACAAAATTGACGATTATAATTTCAATGGACAATTTTCAAATAAATCTTGATTGAGAGTTTAAATTAATTTGCTTAAGTAAATTTTGAGATTTAATTGATAAATTACAAGTTTTACACGATATTTATCTAAATAAAACATAATAGATTGTTTAAAAGAAATGAAGACTTAATTAAGGTGGTTAACTCGTAAAATAGAATGAATATCAAAATTAAACTTAACTAGGAATAACGCTTTACTAATAACATAGAAAGTCAACCAAGTCAACTTTATGTACTGTAAGTTTTAATTTGATGGAAAGAAAAATTAAAATATGAATATAAATAGTAAAAAAATAAGCGGTGTTTGTAGTCGTAATGAAATAGATTTAGATTATGATATTGATACAAAATTTATATTTGAATATAACGTTTTGGACTCTTTATAATATTAAATTTATTCTGTTTGGTCAGTTTTTAATCAAAACTCATTTTTTACTGTCTTCCTATTTCCTACATTTCAACCCTTCTGGTTATATTCCAGCCTAACCAGTTTAAAAACTATAACTTTCGTTTTCATCAGTTTTAGTTATTTGAATTTATTAAAAAAAATTTGTGGAAATTTCAAGAAAATTGAAAAAAAAAACAAAATTTCCCTCAAAATGTCGTCGAAATCTCGAAATTGAAAATTTTACACTATGCTGATACCTTAATGTCCACCACCTGTCAGCCTTTAGTATTGTTTGTACTACAGGTGTCTTTTCATTTTTCAGAACTTCCCATTTTTATTTTCTTCCTGTACAGAGCCCTTGAATCCTTGCTTTTCTTCTTTTCTTCTCCGGCCGACACACAATTACCTTTTCTTCTTCCACTGATATTCTTTAATCAGATTATAAATAACCATTCAATACTCCAAAATAATTTCGATTCAAATATAGTAAGTCTTTGTTACATCAAAAAATAGCTACAAAATTAGCAACTTGCTAATTTAACTTAACCATAGCAAAGCAAAGACGAGAAGCCTCAAATTCATCATCTTTTCTAAAGCACCAAAGTTGGATATGTTGTCCACTTTTCAATCCCGTTTCTTCCACAAACGAATTCCATTGTGTCATCAAACAATACACATCCCCACTTCCAATCTTCCACTTCTTCAAGCAAAGGCTTCTTTCTCCAACAATATCATCCACAATCACTACGTTCATCCCCTTCTTGTTCTTATTTTCTTGTTCACTCAGCAACTTTCTCTCCTCCTCTGTTGCAAAATCAAACAGCATTTTCTTTGCTGGCAGGGATAAACGCCCATGGTTCTTGTTTAAATCCGTGTCTTGGAGTTGTTTCTGTATCACCAGTCGTATTTCATACCCACCCATCTCTACAATCCGTTCTCTCATCGCCGCCGGCATTTCAGGAATCGACGGATACTCACTCTGTTTTGCCTTCTTCTTCCTCTGTTTCTTAGTAGTAGTTTTCGGCGTCGGCGTCGGAGGTTTCGATTTCAGTCTTGGGTTGTTCTTTCAAGGGAAGGTCGATTTCAGTCTTGGGTTGTTCTTTCTCTCCGGTACCGGAAGATCCCCGTCTTCTTCGAGGTATGTAAATTTCGTTTAAATCAGGAAGATCAAGACACATTCTGAAGCCTTAAACTGCGGTCCTCTTTCCCACTGTTATTTCTTAAACACACAAAACTTGAAATCTAAACAGAGTAGAAGAAATTAATTGAACAGAGATGAGCGGTGGAAGTAAAATAACTTAGTCGGACTTCACTCTCCAGATTATCTCTGTAAACTAAAACCTTATACCAATTTCATTCCTAATTTGATTTTAATTCCTTTTGTGACTCAATTTGTTACCGTTAGGCTGAGATTTAGTTTAGGAAAATATTACGAAATCTTTACCAGATTTATTTCAGTTTACTTTCAAGAAACAGAGTCAAACTCCGGTCAAACCCCGTCAAAATCTTCTTCTATATAAGATTTTCTACTTACTTGCATTCAATTTCTAACCAAATGTCTATCTTCCAATCTCTATCTACAAATTCATGTTTAATTATTCATTAATATTATGTGTTATTTATCTTTAATAACTATGTTTAATATTTAACTTATAATAGAGGGAATAAAATAGAATACTTTCTAAAAAAAAATAGATTTGAGATATTGAATTTAAATTTCAAATCATAATATGATTTTAAAAGGAAAATTTATCGATTAAATTGTCTAAAATATCATGATAATCATCTACTAAAAGGAAAAAAAAAGCTCAAAGTGATTTTTAAAAAAAAAAAAATTGTAATATTATCTTTGATAAAATAAAAAGCTTAAAGTCATTTTTTTAAAAAAAAAATTGTAATATTAATCTTTGATAAAATTAAAAAAAAAAAAAAAAAAAAAAACGTGAACAGCAGGATTCGAACTTGCGCGGGCAGAGCCCACATGATTTCTAATCCTGCCCAATAACCACCCCACGCCCACTTGATGAATTTTATTAAGATTTTATTTATATTTGTTTTGAAATATAACTTTTTTTTAAAGAAAAATCGTTGATATTATTCCTATAATATTAGAAATCTTTGAAAATGTGTTTGAATATTATTGAGAATTTTTAAAACAAAAATCCTAACTTTCAAATTAATTCTGAAAAACAAAAATTAATATATTCCTAGTTAATGAGTTGTTTTAGCTTTGTTTGGCCAAATGCAACACATTCCTAGGTTTATTTTTAAGTGCAGGTGGGTTTGGAATTTGAGTTAGCTTAAGAGAAGAGGAACACATGTAATATTTTCGAGGGAAAAAAAAAACTAAATTAAACCATCTTGCTATATTTATAAATAAGTTGGGTCATTTTGCTATCTATAAAAATAGCCCATAAAGTTAAAAATACTAATTTAACATTATAAAAATCAAACTAAATTCAATACATATTATTTCAAAAAAAATATATTTTATATATATATATTAGTGAAAATAAAAAAGGGAAACAAAGGTCGGTTCAAAAGATTGAATTGTGTAAAACAAAAAAATCACACTATTTTTGCAAATAGTTTCCAATTCACTTGTTTTTTTGTAAATAATTTTTAAAATGCCCTATTTCTATACTTAATCCGATTTTCTTTGTCCAGGCGTGTCTCACACTTTTACCATTAGTTTTCACTTTTCATTAGAGTCAACTCTTATTAATTCTCTATAAATTAATTATAATCAAATAAGCTTAAATATATATTTTTAATTTTAATTATAAAATTGTTTCTCGATAGGTCAAAAATTTTAAAAAGTGAGGAAAAATCGTTTTGAGCGTTTGGTCTTTTAACCAATTATTTATCTTTGGTCTATATCCGCCATTGCCAATTTATTTCCTAAGTTTGATTCTTTACTGGGTCCATATTTGTGCTATCTTTGGTGGTGGAAAATATTAGAAAAAGATTTTTAAAACAAAAGAAAAAAATTAAATTTTGGAAAAGTGAGAATCCCACATTGCTTAGTTTAGCATTGAGACTTCACTTTATATACAATTTTCTTTAGTTTTGAGCTTGGATCTCAAGGGATACCCCTGAGCAAGCTCGCCTTCACACTCTTTCATTGCAGAGCACTCCCTTTAACTTATATTTGATCATTTTACATCTTAAAAATTATAATTTAGTTCATAGATTTAGTCTCTATGATTTGATAAAATCTTAATAACTAGTCTCTTAATTATAAACTGTACAACCCTTTTTTAAAAAAAAATTAAATGTGTTTTATGTTTTTTTTTTAAAATGATTTGTTTTTATATACTTTTAAAAATATATGAATTTTATGATAAAATTTAGACTTTTATGTCTTATAAGCAATTGTATATTTTTAATAATAAAACGTAAATTTACTGAGTCAGTTGAGCTGAAGGAATTATGCTAATCGAGAAATACTGAGCCAGGTTTGGTAATGGTATTTTATAGCATGGTGATTCAAAACCAACGAACTCCAATATACAGATCTAAACAAGAATCACGAGTGTTTGTCTCTCCCAGCAAAGATACTGTTATTTGATTTTGCAAGAAGAGAGGAAGTTGTTGAGTAAACAAGAAAACAAGAACAGCAAAGGGATGATGTAGTGATAATGGATGATCTTGTTGAAGAAAGAATGATTTGCTTGAAGATGTGGAAGATTGGAAGTGGGGATGTGTACTGTTTGATGACACAGTGGAATTTGTTTGTGGAAGAAACGAGATTGAAATGATACGCTCTATACATTATTGATAGACACTTGATATTGAGGATTTTAATTGATATACTTGATATACTTGTCAATCATGCACTTATTTATACTGTTGATACAAGTATAAAATTGAAACACTTGAGTGATATACTTGAAAAGATGTGTTGACTGATAAAAACTACTGAAAATTTGTCAATAATTCACTTGTTTATAATGTTGATAAACTCGATACACTTAATTGATATATTATACTGCTGATAGACTCGATAGTGATGCATTCTTTTATAATGTTGATATATTTGATTGATATATTGTTGATATACTTGATAAACTTGATGATGATACACTTGATTGAGCTGATATACTTTAAAACGATACACTTAGATTAAAAAAAAAAAATCAAACTCTTCTTCTTCGTCATAACAACAGACCCCCTTCCTCCATCTCTCTTTCACCAATCAACACTCCTCTACACTATCTGTCTCTGGCCACTATTCCACCGCCTTGTCCATTACTTCTGTCGCCCACTGCACGTCCATTCTTCGGGCGTTGGTCATCGGTCATCGATTTTCTCTCTCTCATTATTCCACATTATCTGTCACGCTCTCTCTCTCTCGTATTGTTCCACGCCGTCTGTCGCAAGCCAATACTCCACTTCCCTACAACTTATCTCCATCGATCGTCGCACGTCCGATCGTCGGTCGCCACTTTCCTTTCTCTCTATCAATTAATTGTTTAGGGCAAACATGGAATGAAAAAAAAATAGAAATCAAAATTTGAAGTTTTTACCATATTTGCAAAATATCAAATAGGGGTAACACACTTATAAAATAGCAATTTCCACTAATAATTCTAGTGATCAAATAGATATTAAACTCAAAGTCTAAAGGTATAAATTTAACATTTTAAACCCTAGGAACGGAATGAAAACTAAATTCATAACGAATAAAGATGTAACATTTTAAAATTTAGGGATCATCCATTGAGAATAAATTTTGATTACTTTTACAAATAAAACTGTTTTCTGATGGTTGAGACAGATCTTTTCCGTCTCTGCCCTCCAGTTCATGTTCTTTCTTTTCAATTTTTTTCCAACTTTTTGGTACTTGAAAAGAGACCTAAACAACCAAAATTCTATATTTCACATTCCAATTGCCTTCTCATTTGGAAACTTGTGGCCTAAGTTTGGTTCTTTACTTGGTCCACACTCTTGCTATCTTAAATTACCAAATTAAAAACCTAAAAAACATATTTCTCAATGCCAATTTTGAACTTTTAAATTTGGATTACTTTTTCCATAGTTAATTCCTACCTTAATTCACTAAATTTTTTTTTTTTTTTTAAAAAAAAACTCATTTTCATTAAGAATACTTATATATTTAGTTATTCTTTCTAAACAAATAAACATTATTAAAAAGAATTAAATAAAACACAACTCTAGCATTTTACTTGTTTTCGTTTAAGGAGGGTCGTACTCCTTGAAGTTTCAAATTCGTATAGCAGCCTGTTTGGATTGATTTAAAAAAATATTTTTAAAAAATTCACTTTCATTTAACACTTGAGAAAAAACTGTTTAAAATAAAAATACTTAGGTGTTTGACAACTTTTTCTCAAAAGTGTTTTTATATATAAGTTTGTTTGGTTTATTACTATAAATGACTGACTATAGAATCTAACTAATAATTTAAAATAATTGTTGTCAGAATTGGTGGTGGAAGTTAAAATATGACAGAATAAAAGTAACATAGCTTATGTACTAAGAGAAAAAGCCGAAAATAAAGAAAATAAAGATTAGTGAGGACTAGGAGGAAGGAAGGCATAAAGTTGGTTTAAAAGCTGGTGACCTTGACTGATCTTGAGGACTTGACTAGAGACGAAAAAGCCCGGTTCACACACTTGCAACGGTCCGGTTCGGGACCGAATTGGCGACCGAGTATATAGTGGCGGAGAAGCAGCTGTGGTTCGGAAGGTCGTATATCTGAAGGCCAGAGAAGTGAAGAGGGCGGCGAAATGGAGAGAATGGAAGACGTGAAAGGGCACTTGGGAAGCCTAATTTCGAAGGAAAAAATGAGGGTAATTTGGGAAGGAGAAAATTGGAATGTGGAATTTGGAATTGGAGTTAGGAAATTATGCTTTTATTTGAGTTATGAAGTTGATGACTACAAAATGGAGCTTTCTTTTGAGAATATTTGAGTGTTGAGCTTCGTTGCCCTCTCAATCAACCTTCCAAGTTTTTTCTCATTCAGGTTTGTTCTTTCTTTTTAATTTCATAACTTCAACTACAATACCGAAATATATATATATATTTCAAGATGGTATTTAAACCTTATATTTAAAATAGGAGAATTTTTAAAAATAGAAAAATACGGAAAACCATTTACACAAAATAACAAAATTTTTAAATAATTATGATAGACGTGGATAGAAATCTATCAGGGTCTATCAGTGATAAAAATAATAGAAGTCTATCACTTATAGAGGCTAATAGGAGTCTATTAATGTCTATCAGTGTTTTTTTTGCTATTTTCTGTAAATAGTTTGATATTTTTCTATATGTGAAAATTTCTCTTTAAAATATAGGTATTAAATTATAAGTTTAATAACAGTTAATGTTTATATTTATTTGGTCGTCTTTTTTTGGTTTTTTTGAGTAATTATTTGGTCATTCCTAAAATAGTGTTTAATAAGTCTATTAACTCTATATTTTATGTCAATCAAGATTTAAAATATCGATACCGATGGAAATATCAAACCCATGAAAACGTGGAAATATTGATGAAAATATTGACATATCGATAAAAATTTGATACAGTGGTGTCAAATAGATCACTGAAATTAAGAAATGCTAAATTCTTAAACTTTCAATTTGATGTTGGTTAAATACCTAAACATTAAAATGTAATTTTTTAAATTACTTTAATTATATATAATAAATATTATCAAATTTTGTGGTCAAACTTTTCATTTGTTGATTATATTCAAACAATACGAAATGAATAATTAATGCAAATTAATTTAAATTAGGGTTATGTTGGTTATCTAAAAAGAAAATGAATAATAAATTACATAGCTGGATTACTTGTTTAGTTAGTAAAATTAAAATTAAAATATCAATATTTAGTTTGAAAATAGAATTGTAATTAACTACTAAACTAAAATCAGTGAAATAAATAATATATTAGTTTTAGATGAGTCACATTAGAAAAATATTTAATTTAAAAATAATATTCAACTAAAAACATAGCTCTGTTATATTATATTGAATTTGTTCAAATTGGGCAGTTGCAGGGTGCTCCACGGATTTTCAAGAAAACTCCATCATCTTCTTCCTCTCAATTCTATTCCAAGGAATCCACTGGTTTTCGTTGGATTAGGGATGTCGATTTCACTCCATCTTCTTGCATTGGACAGTCCTTTGCTCTATGCTTGGAACTTTCTCCTGGACATCACCTTCCTCCTTTCTTCCAAACATTGGTCGGCTACAAAGAAACCTATGCTCCATTCATCCTCCAGAAAGGTTCTTCTTTCTCTTCCATTTCAAATCTGGTTCCTATCATTACTCCACCTCAAGCCTTTGATATCTCTTATAAAATTTTGTTCAAAATCAATGCCCTAGTTCAACATGGTTATCTTCCTGGACCAGCGCTAGATGATAAATTCTTCCGACTGGTCGATTCAAGTAAAATTCATCTAGACTATGTCGAACATGCACTAGAAAAACTGTTCCATTTCAAGGAATGTTGCTATGAACCACAAAAGTGGCTAAAGCATCAATATTTTTCATACTATAGCTCTAATCAGCTTCCATGGAAACCTAATATTTCATTAGATGATAGTCTGGTCTATGTGCATAGAGTTCAAATTACGCCATCTAAAGTGTACTTCCGTGGTCCGGAGGCCAATCTTTCTAATAGAGTAGTCCGTCGTTTTATTGAAGATATAGATAATTTCCTTCGTGTGTCTTTTGTTGATGAGGAATTGGATAAACTTCATTCCATTGATCTATCTCCGCGTACATCATCTACTGAAAATAGTGAAAAAACTAGCGTTTATGATAGAGTACTATCTGTGTTAAGAAATGGTATAGTCATTGGTGATAAAAAGTTTGAGTTTCTGGCTTTCTCGACTAGTCAACTAAGGGAAAATTCTTTTTGGATGTTTGCTTCAAGGGAGGGGCTCAGTGCCACAAATATCAGAGAGTGGATGGGTGACTTTCGTCAAATAAGGAATGTGGCAAAATATGCTGCTCGACTTGGTCAATCTTTTGGCTCGTCTAGAAGAACTTTGTGTGTTAAAGAACATGAAATTGAAGTTATTCCTGATGTAGAAGTTGAAAAGAAGAAAATTATGTATTGTTTCTCTGATGGGATTGGAAAAATATCTAAAACATTGGCTAAGAAGGTTGCTAAAAAATGTGGCTTGATCAGTCATACACCATCTGCCTTCCAAATTCGATATGCTGGATACAAAGGCGTAGTTGCTATCAACCCAACATCAAGAAAGAAATTGTCATTACGGAAGAGTATGTTGAAGTACATATCGTTCGATACACAACTTGATGGTTTGTTATGGAGCAAGTATCAACCCTGTTTTCTTAATCGTCAAGTGATTAACCTTCTGTCAACTCTTGGAATTAAGGATTGTGTTTTTGTGAAAAAGCAAAAGAAGGCTATAGATCAACTAGATTCTATTTTAAAAGATCCATCAAAGGCACTAGAAATGTTGGAGTTGATGTCCCCGGGAGAAATGACTGGTATGCTGAAGCAATTGCTTTTGATTTACAAGCCAAATGAAGAGCCTTTTCTAAATATGATGCTACGAACATTTCGAGCAGACAAAATGTTAGATTTAAGGACCAAAGCAAAGATCTTTGTTCCTAAAGGAAGGACAATGATGGGTTGCCTGGACGAAACCCGAACACTAGAATATGGGCAGGTATTTGTTCATTGCTCTGTCCCTAGAAGATCAAGCGAAGGTAATTTTGTTGTTAAGGGTAAAGTGGTTGTTGCTAAAAATCCATGTTTACATCCGGGGGACATGCGTGTGCTCGATGCTGTTGATGTGAAAGCTCTACATCATATGGTGGATTGTGTGGTTTTTCCACAGAAAGGAAAAAGGCATGCACTTATCACTTATCCATATTTGTTGCAAATTCATGCACTTTTCAGATATTGTATCTTTGCATATATCTCATTTCCTTAATATTTATGGTAAAAGATTACTCATATATATTCATTAGTCTATTTTTTGTACCAATCTTTTTATACAAGGTTTTGTTGTCCTGAACTAATATTTCAATATTTATATTAGACCTCACCCAAATGAATGTTCTGGGAGTGATTTGGATGGTGACTTGTACTTTATTTGTTGGGATCCGGAGCTGACTTGTATTAAACCAGTTAAACCTATGAGCTACAAGCCTGCACCAACTATGCAGCTGGATCATGATGTCACGATCGAGGTGTGGTTTTAGGAAGTATTTATTGCTATTTCAAATATGTACATCTTTTTTTGTTCATTTTATATAAATAAGATGCATTGTGTATCATATTTAAAAGTTTACAACAAATTCTACAATTAAGTTTGAATTATATACGATCATTTTGATATAGGAAGTGCAGGAATATTTGGCCAATTACATGGTAAATGATGGTCTTGGAGCCATTGCAAATGCTCACACTGTCTTTGCAGATAAGGATCCTAAGAAGGCAATGAGTGCTGAGTGTATCAAACTTGCAAAATTGTTCTTCATTGCTGTTGACTTCCCAAAGACTGGTGTGCCAGCAAACTTGCCACACAATCTTCGTGTCCATGAGTATCCAGATTTCATGGACAAGCCCAATAAACCGACTTATGTATCAAATGGTGTTCTGGGGAAGCTTTTTCGAGGAGTGAAAGATGTTTCTTCTGATGTCAACACCCTTGAAATCTTCACTAGGGAAGTTGCTACCAAGTGTTACGATCCAGACATGGAAGTAGATGGTTTTGAAAAGTATTTGAGGGAAGCTTTTGATTACAAAACCAGGTACGATTTCAAATTGGGGAATCTTATGGATTATTATGGTATCAAAACAGAACCTGAATTAGTCAGTGGAAATATCTTGAGAATGGGAAAGTCTTTTGATAAAAGGAATGACTTGGAACAAATTATCTTTGCCATGAAGTCACTAAGAAAAGAGGTCAGGGTTTGGTTCAATGAGAATGGAAGTAAGTCTACATACAATGACAACAAAGATGAAGATGAAGAATACGCAAAAGCATCTGCGTTGTACCATGTCACGTATCACCCAGATTATTGGGGTCGTTACAATGAAGGTTTGCAAAGAGATCATTTTTTGAGTTTTCCATGGTGTATTGCTGACAAGCTTATTCAAATCAAAAGAGAGAAGACATCGGTGACGAACTCTTCACCAATGTCATCACTGATACGCAAGTTTGGAGGGCTAAAGTTTATATTAACTTTTGGAGTCCAAGTTATGTTTTGCATTATGATCTTCTCTATACTTTTAGCACGTGAAATATAATATGTTTATGTAACACTCTTAGGTTTTAAATTTCTTGGTATGCTTAAAGAGATTGTATGAGATGATCAGAAGGTTCGACGTCTGTGTCCTTAGAGTTCTAAGTTGATGGTGAGGAAGTTGTGTAATTTATTTTATATGTTCCTACATAAAGAGATGAATTTTAGAGTTTTTTTGTTTGTACATATATGCTTCATTATACTAAATATAACAATGAATTCAGTAACCTTTGTCTAAAAGTAAGTTTGAGTTTGGAAATGTGGCTTATTTGAATCTTACATTATATTTAGTATAATGGTAATTGTCTTTGTTACTTGAAGAAAATCCATTCTGTGGACTTTGAGACAAATTGCCATGTCTTAATTTTGGTTATTAAAGAATTGGTCAATGTGGAGTTTCATAGTCCTAGAATACAAAATACGATAAAATATGAGCATAGTTAATAATAATAATAATAATATTATGAAGAGAAAGATTTGAGATTTAATCACACTACTAATTGAAACTGTCTTATATAGTTAGTCTTATATATTAGATACTTTAGAACTGTTTTATATATTTAGAAAAACAAGTAGAAATATCAAGTAGAAATATAGAAATTCAAACTTGTAATTTCAAAGGAATGAGTATATGTCCATTACTTTAGTCACTTTTACAACTACTTTTACATTGACATCGTAAATAAAAATATTATGTTAAAAATTCATAATTTAAGAAAATCATTAAAAATTCATTAGAATCTTTTTAGGGTGTATATTAAGATTTTGTTTGGTGAATTTTTAAAAATATAAAAATAAAGGAAAATTATTTACACAACAGATGATAGTTGTAATATAGGCGGATAGAAGTCTATTAAGGTTTATCAGTGAGAAATGATAGAAATCTATCATTGATAGATGCTGATAGAAGTATATCAATGTCTATTAGTGTTTTTTTTTTCTTTCTTCTTTTTTTTTTTTTTGCTATTTTCTGTAAATAATTTGACATTTTTTCTATTAGTGAAAATTTTCCATTTTGTTTGGATTTATTTTCTTACCAAAATTCACTTCAAAACCAACCGAATAAGATCAGTACTAAAAAAGGGCAAATATCAATTTAAATCTTAAATTAATAATTTTATCAATTTAAACCCTAAACTTTGGCGGTTGTATCAATTTAGACCTCAAATTGATAATTCTATCAATTTAAACTCTGAAATTTCATAAGTATATCAATTTAAATCATACTTTCATAAGTATATTAATTTACACATTTCTTTAAATTTAGTTTCAAAAATATCATGCAAAACATTTAATTTTTTTTCAGTTAAACTTATAAGTTGTTATAGTGAATTAATTTAGAACGTTTATTAGCATTGTATTTGAAAATTATCAATGCATATATAAATTCTTATACGTATGTAGACTTCTACAAATATCGATTTTACAACATTAATGATTATTATTTGAATGGACAATTTTCAAAGAAATCTTAATCTTAATTGAGAGCTTAAAAGCTTAAATTGATTCGTTTAAGTAAATTTAGAGATTTAATTGATAAAATTGCAAGTTTTGCACGATATTTATTCAAATAAAATGTAATAAAAAATTTAAATTGATACATTTATGAAAGTTCAGAGTTTAAATTGATACAATTATTTGTTTAAGATTTAAATTGGTATAACTCTCAAAGTTCAAGGATATGAATGGATATTTACCCTTTTTTTAATTGGAAATTTTTGTTTTTGAACACTCAATTTTTTATATATATCACTTTATGTTGAGTAATTGCAAAGAGTCCCCCAATATTCAATTTCTTGAATATAATGAACATCAACAACATTTCATTTGATCTTCACTGATTATAAAATGGTTTTCAAACTTTTTTTAAATAAAGATATAATATTTAAAGCTACACCTCCGGCTCCAACTTACTTTGTAGATATCTAAACGATAGATAAGAGTATTAGCAAAGATAATTCATTAGTAAAAAAGGCTTTGTCCACTACTAATAAAAGGGTATAAAAGTGTTAAAGCTCGAAATAATGCAATTACTTTTCACCTCTAAGAAGAAAAACAGATTACACAGAAGAGCAACAAGGGTGTAAATGGGGACTTAATGAAACAACCACATCAACCCAGAACGGCCAAACATCAAAATGTACATTCACCCATTGTTCCAAATAGATTAAACTTGTGCAGGAGGAGCCACAGCTGAACCGCTAACGAGTGGTTCAATTATCTCAAGGAGTTCGTCACGCAAACCTGTGAAGACAACTGAATCTGTTTCAATGGGTCTAAACTTGACCAGAGCTGAGGGGACTAACTCCTCATCATCTAGTGTTTTAAATCTCTCTCAATTGTTCAATATCTCAAGGAGTTCGTCACGCAAACCTGTGAAGACAACTGAATCTGTTTCAATGGGTCTAAACTTGACCAGAGCTGAGGGGACTAACTCCTCATCATCTAGTGTTTTAAATCTCTCTCCTACTGCAGGAAAATGAGCGATTGTACGCCGTTTAACACCGATAGGATGTATCAACTCGAATTCCAAACCGGGTTCTTTCAGTGCTGTGCACACAAACTGCCAACAAAACATACATCCTTCATTTTCCATTCCAACAGCAGTGGAAGACAAGACACTTCAGGTTATGGTTCGAAAACAGCAAATAATCTCACATAATACACAAGCATCCAAATATGAAAAAAACAATGTGTTACAAGTTAAAACTAATGACATTGTAGTTCAAAGTATGAATCAGAAAAGAAAATTTCCCCCCCTAATAACCAAGGCCACTCTACACACCACCAAACAATGATCAAGCTATTGCAGAATGAATATACTCTTTATTTCACTTGCTATGTTTAGCTAAGTATAATTCCTGAATGGACTGCCATCAAAATTTCAGTAGTAGGCAAGAAGAGAGAGTTTAAGACAAATACTTTTTATTTTAACCAAGATTAGTCGGTAATATATCTATAACAATAACAAACAATCGACACAAAATGGCTGGTGCCACTTGAAATAGAAGCGAGGGAGAAGGGACATCACAACACACAGTTTCACATGTAGAGCTAACCTCATATAGAGCACTTGTTGGTTCCCAAGGAGAAAAAACACCTTGAAGTACCACGCCATCGGGAAATTGAATTCTGATAACTGTTCTAGTGTACTTCCTCCTAGCAGCTTTTGCCTGTTTTTCCTTGTATGATTTGGGAACCAAAAGCTGAGATTCAGCAATCTTTTGTTTCCTCATTATAGCTTCTCTTTTAACCTCTTCAACAGAGAGTTTGTAGAAAGAGTCTGGTAGTTCAATGTTGGCTGCAATGTTTTCAGGGACAGCAAAGAATACCCGAATCTGGAAACAATAAATTATCCAAAACATCAGCCATGGAAGCTCTGAACAACTAAAAAACTAAGTAAGATATATTTCAAAAGTGTTCATTCAGTTTCTTATGGGAATGTTCTAACAGAACATTGTTGAACCCAATACTAAATAGACAACATGGCCATGCCATTTCCTGAATAGATAGGAACCAAACATCTCATCAATTGAAGGTGCCCATTTCTAAGATGCAAATCGTGGGCCATTGATCACAGAGCTACAATTTTAAGCTTCCTATTCTGCCTTTTGCATAAGCCAAAAGGACACGTCTCTATCTTGTTATTGACATTGATGAATCTTGAAGTTCAAGAGAATTTTGATTTAAAAATAATAATAAAATGTGCTCCTTTCTAAATAAAATGAAAATCAGTTCCTTATAAGTACTTTAAATCAAGCACAAGCAACTATGCATCCCTACTGAACCCTTACCCGAGCCTCCTCCCCAAGAAAAACAAAACAACAAAAGCAAGTGTAGATCGATGTTAACCCAAGATCGCTACTAACTACCCATCTTTCAAATATCAAAAGAAGAGATTCATTGGTCTTTTTGGAATGAGAGCAACAACCATAAATTTAACAACTCCTCTTCTGACAGATTTTTTAAGTTTTTATTCTTGCCCTTGCATGGTGTATTTATAAATGATTTCTCCCGTTTTGCAAGTCTAAACGACCTTTCCACAAATTGGAAAGGCTTTTATGTAACATCCTTTTGCTCAGGGCACCCTGTTTATATTTTATCACATCAATGAAAGGTCCTATATAAATATATATAAATATATATAAACGCAGGAGGCAACTATCAAATTGAAGACCTAGAAGTATTCCACAGAAACTTCTTTTGGACTCTTCTGGCTGCCTCTAAGATAGTTTCTAGGCTTTCAATATCTTACAACCATCGTTGTCTGACGATAGGGCCAAATTTGCACTGGCTTGGAAAAGCTACAAAGGGTGACAACTGACAAGAGAGAACAAAACTCAAGGTTCCAAGCAAATAGGAAATCATGGAAGAAACAGACTAACAGAATATCATCAGCAAGAGTGAGGACCAATTTGAGAAAGTATCCATAATTTCTGTGTTGGTGACTTGATGTCTTGAACTAAAATATGGACCTCGTAATGTTACTTATAGTCACCAAACTAAACATTTTGAACAACTTACTTCAAGCCAAGTCATTACCAGAATTGAACATTATATCACGAGCAAAATTCTCTTATCTAGCCACGGAAAAAACTTCCCTATTAATGGTCCTCTAGCAACATTTGCATCAGAACCACAATTTTTGTTACATTTCATTTGTGTTCTTTTGAAGACTATATATTCACAACAGAGACAGACCAAGAGCTTCACCTTTTCTTAATGCTCATAAGTCATAACAACCCTGCAATCAAGTAGTGTTCATCATTGTAAAGTGTGACCATAAAAGTATATTTTCTTTAGTTCCATTGAATAATAATGGAACCTTTCCAAGAAATAAAAAGTTGACACAAAACATAGAACCATAGTGCAAATATGAAATGATAACCATACCTGTCTGTCTACCTTCTTTGGTTCAATCAGCTTGGCCGCTCAATCGAATCTATTACCTTACTTAATAGGTTAATTTCTTCCTCTGTTGGAACGTCCATGATTGCCCACATTTCACCATCTTCCTCTTGCAATTTAAAACCTACAAACTCCAACAATTCCACTCCCCCCACAGCCTCACCAATTGCCTCCTTAATTTTGGGATTACTCAGACGAATCTTCCTAAACTTTGAATTCTCTGGCTCCCGAACTATGTTCCTCAAAAGCTTGAGAACAATATCCAATGAACCTTGTGATGGCTTCCCTGATAAGAAAGTACCAACACAAGCCTCCAATTCACTCCGAGATTCTGCATCACTCGTAGGCAGATCTTCTGGTCCCTTGGCTGTACTATTGTTGACACAGCTATCTACGTGCACCGAAACCTCTTCTTCAGACCTGTAACTTTGGCCACAAATCGGACATTCAAACACATTTAAGGAATACCCATTTCCAGATCTTTTCCCAGATGTTATAAACGAGTCAAATGGGTCAAATCCATCCTCCGGTTTACGATCTGGGTTCGATTTATTCGACAGGTCTGACCTGTTTTGACCAGTGGTAATCGAATTCGCAACCGGGGGCTTAGAATTTGCCGTGGAATCTGAAGGTGGATTAACCAGCTTCGACTTTGAAATGGGATTCTGCAATGGACGGGTAGGCATAGAACTAGTCGACCCAGAAGAAGACGATCCTAAAACTCTTCCCTGGCCCTTAAAACTTGAAGAAGAAGAAGATGAGGACAACGTATTATTAAACCTTTTCATGAAACCCTTGACCTTGTCCTTCACGTCTCCCATGATAAGCAATACTATCAGAAACGAAGAACTCTAACAATTACTTAATACGTTTCGAAGAATCAAGCATAAAGAAAAATACAATTTACAGCAAGCAAATTAGCTAAAAATTTTCCTCTCGATCACTAAGAACAAACTTATCCACCGATTAGCAAAAGATTTGACTTTACAGACTTGTTTCTCCTTTCTTTGGAGATCCCAAAAGCTCACAGAAAGAAAGAATGCTGTTATTGGCGGTTGACGTTGTTCTTCTTCTCCCAACGCGGTTTCTGAAGGCTTACGACTTGAATTTCCATCCAACCCTTTTTTTCATTCTTCTTAATTCTCTTCCAAGAAAATATGACGGTCACTTCCTTGGGGATGACACATTCTTGGATGATTTAAGGTTAAATTACAATCTTAGCCTTAAAAAATAAATTTAAAAGTTTAGCTTCCAACCTTTTACTAGTCAAATACATCTTTATCTTTTAATTAAAAGTTTTTGTAAAAAAAAAGGGTATAATTAAACGTTTTTCTAACAAGTAAGCTTTTCCTTTATATTTATTCATAACCTTTAAATTAACTTTTTGTCTAAAAAAATATTGGACAAATCTGAATTTTGTTTTTTTTATGATTCTTTTATTTTGGTTAAATATTTAAAATGAGGGGAAAAAAGGTACATATTATCATAAATGTTTGATAATCCATGAAATTAGATTATTTTGTAATATTTTTGTGTTTAAAACTAGGTATTAGTTGAGTAAAATATGGTTGACTCGGTTTTGTTCATTTTAGAAAACTAGCTTGAGGCTAAAAAGATAGGGACAACTAGAAGAATAGCCATATTAAATAGATAATTTTGAAAAATAGCCTATTAATAAAAATATAACAAAATATCCAAATATTGATGGAAGCAAAATACCCTTTTCAAATGACCAATTTATTAGTAGCCATTATATATTAAATTAAAAGTAGCCAATTTATTAAATTAGTTTAAATACTATTTGGTACTTTTGGCTTTAGTTCATTTTGGTCTTTATAATTTTAAAATGTTCATTTTGTACCTATATTTTAAAAATGTTTATTTTGATTTTGTATTTTTAACTTTGGATCATTTTTTTTCATTGAACTTTAAAAAAATAATCATTTTGATCCCTTAAAAATGAAGTGAAAATGAAAATGAATGGACCAAAATGAACATCTTGAAAGTATTGGCATCAAAATGAACCAAAGTTAAAAGTATAGAGATTAAAATGAACATTTTAAAAATATAAGGACCAAAATGAATGGAAAAAAAAAAATATAGAGAGATTAAAGTAGTATTTAAACCTATTAAATTCTAAGTAAGATTCTCAATCATAACTAATACATTGAGAGCTAGAAAACTTCAGAATTAAATTCTAAGAAATAATCCGAACAAAATAAGAAACAAAAAAGGAATGAAATCAAGATAAATATTGTGTAATCATATATTCAATGACTAAACCAGTAATATTTGAAACAAAAATTGGAAGGTGAATAAAAAAAAAAAAAAAAAACTTGGCAGGAGTGCTCATCTTCACCTGAGGAAAATCAAATCGAATTTAAAATAAAAAGTAATATACGGTTAGAAAAATTGAGGGAAATCAATAACACAAGAAAAAATCAAATATATTATAAATGTAATATATAAATGTAGATATCTATAACCTATATAGATTACAAAATATCATAAAACTCCCACTGAATTTGATGTTGTAACATACCCCCATTGAATTCAATCTTGTAACATACACCATCCCATATCCTATAAATAGTGGTATATGGTGCCTTTATAATACACACTACAATTGAGTTCAATTACTATCTCTACTTTTTTATTTCTCTCTACTTTACTACTTTTGTTCTTCCTTTCTTCATGGTTTGTTTTTATTTTATAAAAGAATATGTACTTTGTGTTTTCAGTAGGACTAAAATATTTGCATTGACTATTTAAAATAGGAAATTGCAGAAAAAATGGAGGTAAAAACAAAGTAAGACAAAATAATGAATGGGCTAACCAGTCCGAGAACAAATTTTGGGCTAAATCTATTTTGGGCTTATGGGCCTACTAGACAAATTAAAGAGGGTTTGTGGAGATTGTTCAAGCCCAACCCACAATTAAACCAGAAACTTTCACATAAGTAATGAATGGCAATTAAAATAGAATAATAACACATTTTAAAAAACAATAAGGTGTCGTTTTTATAGTTGTTTTAAAAACATAGAAACACGTATAAACATTAAAAAAAAAGAAGTCAAAGAGGTATTATTTAAGTCTTACAAAATAGATTTTACCAAACACATGTAAAATTATACTTTTTTTTACAATTTTTTTTTGACTTTTTATCCATATTTCCGACGTAATTATATAGACATTAAGCACAATTTTTTTTTTGTTAAAATGTTTATGATTTTAAATTTCAATTTACTAATTATTCATTAATGAAAAAGAAAACAAGGAACAAAAAAAAATCTTAGAGGCTCCATAGAAAAAAAAGAGTAATTATTTTAAATGACAAAACTATTAGAAATATTTTCAAATATAATAAAATGTCACTGTCTATTAGAAAAAAAAGAGTAATTATTTTAAATGACAAAACTATTAGAAATATTTTCAAATATAATAAAATGTCACTGTCTATTAATGATAGATAATGATAGACATCTATCAGTCTCAAGTCTAACAATGTCTATTACACTGACTTTTTGTTATATTGATAAATAAGTTAGTTTATTTTCCTACATTTGAAAACTGCTCTAAAAAAAGTAGAAATGGTAAATAAAAAATAGAAGAGGATATGACAAAATAGGAATTGTTGAAAGACCTAATGACAAATTGCGAATGTAAAATTGAAAAGAGAGGAAAATAAAAGGCACAAAAGGTGCAACAAAACAAATGTGTGTGATTTGAGGACAAAATAGGAAACGTTTAAGAACAGATGGATGATTTTTTTATTTTTTATTTTTAACAAATATTAAGTTAAAAATGTAATTTTGAAGTTTGAATCTCCACCATGTTAAATTAAAAACAAATATATAATTAAATTCTACCACTTTTTCCACTTCTGTCTTTCCTCTTCGTCTCTCTGTATGCTCAATATTCTTTCCCTTCGGACACTTG
This sequence comes from Lagenaria siceraria, assembly GCA_002890555.2. Taxonomy (NCBI): domain Eukaryota; kingdom Viridiplantae; phylum Streptophyta; class Magnoliopsida; order Cucurbitales; family Cucurbitaceae; genus Lagenaria; species Lagenaria siceraria. The sequence continues at coordinate 7,465,189 of CM016488.1, forward strand.
TATGCTAGCCACTCTAGCCAGCGTTTATTTAATTGTTAAACAATAACTAAACCAAAAAAACAAAAGTTTGCTTTTTATATATTAATATTTTTTCGAAATTTTATTAAAGAGAAAGGGTCAAAATGAGCATAACTTAATTAATATATTGTGTGTTGGTGGCCAAGAGGTAAGTTGAGTTATACTTGTTTTGACGAAAAAGTTTACACTTCACATATTGAAATTGAGGACCTATTTTGATTGACTTGAGAAAAAAGTGTTTTTCAAAAAATTTATTTTTATTTAAACTCTTTGGATAAAAACGGTTTAAAATACACTTTAGAATTGTTAAACACTCCAATTTTTTCCAAAATAACTTATTTTTTCAATTAAACACTTGAAAATGTATTCCAAACACACCCTAAAACTTTGGGATGATTATTGATTTAAAGGAAACATTTACAAAAATGTCAAGACCTTTTTAGATAGGCAAATATTGTCATTGAGTTTAGCGAATATGCATTTGGTAGACATATTTTGGCTAAGTTATAGAAAATACTCTTGAACTTTATATTTTGCGTAAAAAATACTATTGAACTTTCAAAAGTTTCAAATAATATCTTTAAATTTTTAAAAAAGTTCAAAAATACTCTAATGATTAGTTTTGGATGAAAATTGTTAGTACTTTGTTTAAAAAATACCCTTAACTTTAAAAAAGTTAAAAGACAAAAACCCTTATCGTTAATATATGGACAAAAATCGTCAATATCGTTTAAAAAACATCCTTAAACTTTCAAAAGTTGCATTAATACCCTTAACCTTTAAAAAAAGTTTTAATATGATAATACCGTAACAATTAATTTATTTGAAGTTATCTTGAGTTGAAGAAGAACCAATTCTAAAACAAATTTTATAGATGTCCTCATTTTTCTCATATAGATACTCTCATTTTTCTCCAATTTGTCTAATTCTTACACCAATTTTCTCAGCAACCAAATATAAACCAAAACGTCAAGTTAAAGCATAAAATTCCACAAAATCTCACAAACTCTCAAAATCAAATCTCCATTAAAAACCCACCAAAAAAATAAATATCCAAATACAAAAAAGATGGATTTGGCTATTAAAGCACACACAACTACTACATACAACCTTGTTAAAATATTTAAGTCTTAAAGTCGCGTGGTGACTCCATTATTCTCTTTCTTCTTGTTATAATGGAAGTAATCTAAAGAGTATTGAAGAAGAGATGAGAGAAAAATGAAAGAAAATAGCGAAATGTCAGGTCATAGAATGAAGTGAGGGAGAAAGAAAGAAAGAAAATAGAGAGACGAAGGTGATAGGAGGTAGATAAACAGTAAAACCATTTTCTAACCTTTTTTTAAAAAAAAAAAGAAAAGGCAAAGGATACTAATGCAACTTTAAATACATAAAATATAATTATGTTCCCATTGAATTATTTATTTTCAAATTGTTTAACAATAAACAAACTCTTAAAAGAACTGGTTACATTATATTATATTGAAGTTGAAATAATTAGTTGAGTTTATAATGTGTTGGTAAATGATGAGAGAATTTGGGGCACACTAATAAAATAATGGGAAATAAAATAGTTGATATATCATCATCTCCAAAGTTTGAGAATCCTTTTCAAAGATTGGGACAGGAAGGGTAGCCAAAAAGTGACAGTTTTTCTAAGGTTTAAAAATCAAAACCTAAAGATATATGAAATAATAGATGAGAGAGAGAGAGAGAGACTGATGAGATGAGATTATAATTTGTATGGTTCTTACATAATTACTTCCCTACCACTTTTTTTTATCATTGTCATAATAGTGATGAGAGAGATAATGACAGTTTTTTTTTAAAAAAAAAAATTCTTATTTTAATTGCTAAGTTCATAATTCCTAAGGAAGAAGGTAATCTACCTACTTGATCATAACATTTTAACATAAGTTACTGTCATATCAATTTTATTTATATATTGTTGTGTGATTTTCACGAGTGAATATAGAAATACTTTGAAGTGAAACGAAAAAGTTAAAATCAAATCGTTATCTATTTTAGAATTGTATAGAATTTTACCTTTACTTTAATTCTAACTAAAAAATGGATAAAAATATCTTTCAACTTTGTTTTTTTTAAATAAGAATATGCTTATACTTTTCAAAAGTTGTAGTGCTACCATTGATCTCTCATAAGCATTTCAAAATTATTTTGAATAGAAACCTTTTTAGAATTTTGGACGAAATAATTAGGATCTAGAATGTCGTAGCAGTGATCTAAAATGAAAATATAGTTTGTCAACACTATTTTAACTTGGTCATCACCACACTATTTGAGACTGTTTGGGAGGTTGGAATATAATCAGGATTACTGGAAATGAGATGAGCGTTTAAATGCATGAAGTATTGAGGGTGGAACGAAAATGGGATCATGAAACGTGAAAACGATGAGAAAGGGGGTTTGATTAAAAACTATTGGAACAGAATGAGTTTAATATACTACAAATCGGGCCTAAAACGCTCAATTCAAATATGGGTTTTGGATTACATTACAATCCAAATCCATTTCAATACGGTCCCCTAAACAGCCTCAAACAAGTTCTAATTTTTGTCCAAAATTTCTATACAACATATAGATAGCAAATTGGGGTACATTAAAGATTAATTGCATCCCAACTTCATATTGAAAATGAAAGATAGGGTAAATTACATTTGTTATTAAAAGAATTTAAAAGATGATGATAATAATTGAGTTTATAGCCATTAAGTTGTGAGCAAAATTGGTAAGTGAAAAGAATAGGTATCTTTTTCAAAAACCCTTTTGAAGAGCAATTACCCAACCCACTTTTTTGGTTATGGATTGAGTAAAAGACAGCTTGGTCAATCCATAGGTTGGCAGATGTGATAGACCAATTATTCAACTTTGATTTACCCTTTTTTAATGAAAAATGGACAACTAGGTCCTTTTACTCATTTGAGTCCTATTAATTTAATTAATATTGTGTTGGAATAACTTGTGAAAAAAATGTTTTTTTTCCTATAAACAACATCTAATTTTCTATGAACTTTGGAAAAAATAATAATTTCAAATGTGTTTATTAGAATTTCTGAAATGATTTTAGATGATCACTAGTTTTTTTATTTCCTTTAAAAAAATATTAATAAATAAAACTTATTTTAAAAGTTGTATATCTATTTAGTTTATGCTAAGGGAAATTTTTACAAATAGAAAAAATGTCAAATTATTTACAAAAAAAAATAACAAAAAAAACACTGATAGATATTGATAGATTTCTATTATTTCCATCACTGATAGACCATGATAGACTTCTATCAGCATCTATCACAACTAAGCAAACCCACATACAAAATATAGGCTCAATTTTTTTTATCATCGGACTAAATTTTATTGGTCAAAGTAGTAAACTTAAAACTCTCTCGGAGTGTTATTCAAGTTAGAAACTTTGATATTTGTGCTTCATAGGTTATCGACCTATTTAAAATTTTTAAAAGTTAATTGATCAATTAGATATATACATTTAAATTTTATGTCTAATGAAACTTTAATCATTCAATTTTGCATTTAGTAGATCCATGAGTTAAATATACAAAAATCTAGGAACTAAAGTGTCGTTTTATAACCATCTCGTTTTTTGTTTTTGAATTTTAAAAATTAAGTCTATTTTCTCTCAATTTCTTACAATGATTTGCATTTTTCTAAAGCACAAGACAATTCCAAAAACAAAAACAAGTTCTTAAAAAATATAAAATTAATTTTCAAAATTTGACTTGGTTTTTGAAACATTGGTAATAAAAAAAATAGATAACAAATCAAGAAATTTAATACGTATAAAGAGTATTTATAGGCTTAATTTTTAAAAAACAAAAATTCAAAAATCAAATAATTATGAGACCTAAATTTTTAATTTTAAAATTTCAAATCAAATAAACACAAACCCAAAATTGAGGAACTAAACTTATAATAAAATATTAAAATTATCCAACCAAGCACTTGAAATAATTATTTAAAGTAATTTATAGATTTTATATATAAACATTATACATCGAATTTAAGGGATCTTGTCTTCCTCTCTTTTGATAAACTTGGAACAAAACGCACCAACTCTTAATAGAACAAAAAGAAAGGAACATATTTTATTTGAGTCTTAAGAATAATTTAGCATATGCTTTTTCAACCTCATAAAATGCACATTTTTTTTAAAATTCGTAAGAATTATTGTTGAAGACCTAAGTTATATATACAACATTAATATTATAACATATATAGAAATAGAGGCTGAAAAATCAAAAGTGGGAAAATATAATGTTTGTAGCTTTTTTTTTTTTTTCCTTGTAATTCTCTGTTGAATCTTCTTCTCTTTGCTTCTGTTGAGGCCTCTTCCTTCTTCTTGCATACACTTTCTTTTCATTAAATTCTTTTATTCTTTGAGACCAATAAAAACCAAAAGTATTGAGAGAACATCATACTCATAAGCTGTGAAATTACACATTTGTCCACACAAGTAGTTTAACTAATTACTTACAACCTGCATAATCCAAAATGGGAATTTAATTCCAAGAAAATATAAGAATCTATATATCATATATAATAATAGAATGCCTTAAAAAGTTTTAAATTTTCTATAGTTATATTTTTATTTGGTTAAAAAAAATCTTCCATTGAAATACCTAACACATAAAATAAGCATTGACCATTTTATTTTTGTATCATGTGTGAAAATTATGTTTATTTTTTCGCAATTTTTTGGTAAGCTTTCCATGTTCTTTAAAATTGTACGTAGGAATAATGAGTTTGATTTTTTTTTCCATGAAATACGTATTGTTCATCATTATATCTGTATAATTTGATAATATTGAAAATTCTGGATAAATGGCAAAAATCACCTTTAAAGTATGGTAGTAGTTACAATTATACCCTTAAACTTTCAATTTTAAAAATTGAGTCCTCAAACTTAAATGAGTATTAAAATTAGGTCAAATTGGACCTTCAAACTTACATAATTGTATAAATTGTAACATTTGTATAAGTTTGAGGATTCAATTTTTATCATTTGTGGGTCAAATTTCTACAATTATTGTAAGCTTGAGGATCCAATTTTAACACTTGTAGAAGTTTAGGAGCCCAAATTTTACGATTAAAAGTTTGAGGGTGTAATTGCAACTACCATCATATTTCGTGTTTTTTATAATTTGCGCTAAATTTTTTTAATTATAACCAGAAATAACAACAAAATGTTTTATTTGTAACAAATTACGAAATTAGAAATAAAACTTGAAATTTCAAAAGATTAAAAGCTAAAAGGAAACCAACCACATAGATAAATGGTATTTTGTATAATTTAACACATAAAACCTTGTTCATATTTTAAAGTAAAAAAGCAAAAAATTATAAAATAGTAAAATTTGAAATCTAGACCTCATGGAAATTAAAACTCAAAAACAAAAAAGTACAATTATATATATATATAAACATATGTTCAACATTTAGGGACTAAGATATTTTTTTTTCAAAAAAAGAATAATAATAATAAATAAAATAAAGTAGAAAATAGAAAATGGTTATATTTACCTTTTCCTTTATCACATTTTTTGTTGAGATAAGTGATGAATAAGATGAGCAAGGCAACCGCTGCAATGAGTCCAATAATTATTGCTAATGTCTTGTTCGTCTCATTGTCATTTCCCTTCGAGTCTTCTGCCAATATATTATTCCAACTAATCACTTTTTTTTTTAATGGAAAATCATTTTTTATACTATCATTTTTAACATTATTGTCATCCATTGGAACCAAATAATTTTATTTATGTTTTAAAAAATTGGTAATTTGTGTGAATACAATTACATTAAATAAAACAAGTTGTCCAACTCCAAATATCTTTTAACTAAATTTTGTTCTAAAAAATAACGCTATTTAAGGATAATCACGTTTAATAAATTAAATCTTTTTTTACCATATTGATTTCGGTATGTTATCGAGTTATTGTTTCAAATTCTACTAAGCTTTATATTCATATATAATGATTAATTATATTTTTAAAAATATGATATAATTTTTTTATAAAATAAATATATGCCTTGAAAAGAATTTTCAAACGTGGTTGGAGTAAAAGATGGGTTAGAAAACAAATATTTAAAGAATAATATTTGGCATATTGAAGGTTCAATGTCTCTTGATTTAAGGACACATTAACTTTTCTTATTGCCATTTTCTACCGAAGAATACGAAAAGTCTTTGGGAGTGTAATTTGGGTTTTTTTTTTTTTTTTTCATTGTTTGTAAATTTGAACTTTTTGTATTTTTTTTATTTATTATTATGTCACTAAAATTTATATAAGAAAATAATCCCATGAATTGGCTTATTGCTTGTGGATGGAGAAAGTGAAAAAGGTGAAAAGACTTTAGAAAAATGACTTTAAATTACATGTAACTACCCACTAGGATATAAAAGTTCCACAAATAAGTTGAACCTAGAAAACATTTTTATTCTTTTAGTATTTATTTAAAACATTTTAATCTAGCGATTTTTAAGAAAATAAAAAATAGTTTTGGAGAACTAGTCTTGAAATATACCTACTTCATTTACAAATAGTCTTCGTTTTATTTTATTATAAATTTGTACTCATAGTTATCCATATTCATAATCTCCTTGCAAACCATCTTAAAAAATTTAAACATGAGAATTCCTTCACCAAATTGACTATCTTTTAATTTTTTTTATTTAAAATAAAATTCTCACAAAATTTGTAAAATCCGTTTTTTTTTTTATTCTATTTCAGGTGTATTATCAAAATTTGAAAACTTGTTTTCGTTATTAATATTAACTGCACACTTGAGAAGGCCAAATTTTCAATTTATAAAACCAAAACCAAAATCATTTTCAAACCAACTTTTAAGGACAGTAATAAAAATATGAGTTTAATGTTTTAAATAAAATTAAACAAAAAAAAAAAAGTAGATCATAATAAAAAATAAAAAATTGACTTACTATTTTCATTTCCATTTCCATTTGCATTCCCATATCCAAAGCCATTTCCATTATCTTGTGCGTGGGCTGCACCTCTAGTAAAGCGCGCGTAGCATTTGGCCAAAAACAAATCCCCCCAAACGGAAGGCCCACAAGCGGATTTGAGCCGTCCGATGGCATCGGAGATGCAATCCTGACACTCGCTCACACTCAAATCCCCAACGCACTGGGCCACAGTCCGTACATCCCCGGACCCACCTGTTCTGTAGGTCCCACCACTGCTAACCAAATATGCCAGCGCAGCGTCAAGCCAAGTCAACGCATCCACGTCAGACCCAATCGACGGCCCACATTTCTTCACCACAACCGTCTTGTCCTCTACTCCAAAGAAGCTTTTGTTGTCGTACTTCACGAAACACCCCTCCACTTGCAACGCGCCGCCGCACGCGTCGCTGCAGATGGTCCCGAGACGGCTAACCGCTCCGGCTACGCACTGAGAGCAGTCTCCGGAGTTGAGGTCACCCCGGCATTGGTAGAGGCCGTAGATGGTGTCTTGTGGGGCGGAGCCGAGGACGGTGAAGTTGCCGTAGGCGGCGGAAGTGGCGGCGGCGACGAGGCGGCCGAGAAGTAAGTTGAGATTGGAATCGTAGGGTGAATTAGGAATGTATTTCTGGATTGTGCAGCCGCCGAAGACGAAGGTGTCTAAGGAAGCGGAGGATGAAGGGGGTGTCAGAATTGCGATGGATCCGTACAGAAATATCAGAAAGGAAGAGAAAGGAAGTCGTCTTTCAGTTGCCGACATGACGAGAGAGAGAGGGATTTTGCAGAGAGAATTTAGGTGGAGAAGACGATTATCGGAAAAGGAGATTGATAATTTACTTTCCCAAGCCCAGTTAGAGCCTAACTTTAGAAATATATAATATAAATTGATGTTATTATTATGTTATATTATATTATAAAGTTTACGTAAAAAGCAAAAAACAAAATTATATATAAGAAAATAAATCAATGTTGACTTGACCCCTCTCATATGTTTGTATTGATTTTTATCGGTCACCTTTCGATTTCTCAAATTGTATGTTAAATCTAGATAAGGTTTGCAATCTTAATTACAAATGTTTAATTATTATCATTTTAACTTTTTAATAAATTTTCACTCTGAATACTATTAAAAAAAATTCTTTTATGCATCCAATGAATTATAAAATATATAGACAATACAAAATAGATAAAAAAAAACTTTTTTTTAAAAAAAACATTTCCTTTTTCCTTGGGTTGAAATTTAAGAATTTTAGGAAATTTTTTCCATTGTAAATTTATATAATGGTCAAACTTATTCTTAAGCAAAGTATTTTTGAAATTATAGAGTTTATGGAGATTTTTACCCTGTTTTTACGTTTATTGAAATTAGTGAAAAAATTAGTGAAAACTAAATAATAATGAAAATTGCAGCACTTCATTACAACACTTATTATAATTTTGAGTCTAATTTAATTAAATTGAAAATTTGAAATTCGAGATGATACAACTGAATACATTAAAGGTGAAATTGATTTTTTTTTTCCAAAATTATATTTATTAGATTATCTACCAACTTTGTAAAACGGTGCTCATTACTTTAAAGTATTCTAATTATTAAAGTAACTAATCTTCTAACGGTAACTTTAGAGACTTGTTAAAAGTTTTGTTTTTTAAGTATTGGAAATTTGATAAAAATTACAATCTTGCCGATTAAAGCTCAATAATTTGATAAACACGAATTTAAAAGTTTAGAAATTTAATAAATTATAATTAAAAATATAAAGACTAAAAATTATTTAAAGGATTAAACTTTTGATTTCATTAATTAAGAATATTCTATAAGCCCACAGAGTATAACATAACAAATTAAAAATTTAGTCCTTCCCTCCTACTATCGAAGGTATAAATCTCTCTTCTTTTTTTTTTTTTTAAATTCAATTAACAACGTGTGAGGTTAGGAATATCAATATTGACTTCTTATTCAATAATTCATATATTTATATACATATATTAACTAGTTGAGCAATATTTATATTGGTGAATGTTATTCTGAACTTATAATCAAGATCGCACAATATATGTCCATTAAATAACCCATATATAATTGTTGTTTAATTTATTACCCACATATGAATTAACTAACGTGAGCTTAGCTCAATGATAATTAATATGACCTTTATCTCTAAAGGTTGGAGATTCGATCCCTGCCTCGCGATTGATATACTAAAATAAATTATTAGATTAGTTCCAACACAAATCCCTATATATATTCACATTTGTTGTAATATATATATATATATATATATATATATATTTCAATTTATGTGTGTCACCCGCTTGGTTGAATTTAATATAATCTATGCTTTACATTTCAATAAAGTCATCTATTATTTTACGTAGTACTATATTAAATAATCAATAAAAAAAGTACATATGAACACATGTATGTATGTAATCAAAATTTTCAAAAGAAGATAATGATGCTCAAACCAACTTATTTGTACGCTATTAGATTCACGGTACTCTTGAATGTGACCAACTTGAACTAAACCAATAGTTAATCTGCTATAAAGTTAGTTTAGTCATAATTAAAGCATTATTTATAACTGGTAAAAAATTATTTGATTTAAGTATTTGTCCTAAGTTCGAATCTTCCTATATTAGATTTTTTTATGTCAAAAATGGATAATAATGTGAGCATTATTTTGGGGCAAAAAGGTCAAGTTTAGGTTCCAAAGTAGTTAGCCACGTCAGCATTAAAAAAATAAGAAAAATAAAAGTTTGTTTCTAGAATTAACCCTATTATTGAAACAGAAAATGACAGAGATTCCCTAAGTTGGTTAATTACTCTTTTACCCATATGGCCACATCCATCATTATCTTACAAGTCTATTTAACTAAATTGTTTTTTTTTTCTCACTTAAGATAATAAAAAGAATATTATATTTTGAAAAGTTTGAGATGCATATTAAAAATTTTGATTATTGGTAAGTATCATAACTCAATGGACAAGATGTCAAGCTAAATTTATAGTTTAATTTGTTATTATTTAATTGGAATGAAATGTTAGGAAGAAATTAAATAATGAATTATTTTTGTTTATGGGTTTGGAGGTTTGTATAAGACTGTGTTTGGGTGAGTTAAAAATCAAAAGAGAGAGAATCATTGAAAATGGGACAAATTACAAACTCCAAATTTGATAACTTTAAAGGATGGTTAGTTAAGTGGTCACAAACCCTAATAATTGTAATAATCACGGTTCTAATTCTAAAACAGCACCAAGTTTCTTTATTTTATATTATTCTTTTATTATAAAAAGTAATAATAACATATTAAGCATTTTTCATCTAAACTTTATGGATTGAATGGTGGGTGATGAGAAATTAAGTTTAATTCAAAGGCATTTAGTTGGTAAAATTTATTCATATATGATGAATTTATGAAACTCCGTTGACATTTTAAGTTATAATAATTGTAATCACGGTCCATATTGTGGAGTGATTTTGAAATTATTAATCACTTTTGTTAGGTTTAAAGTCATTTCGAAACACATCTTTAATGACTCAAAATTAATTTTATATTTAATCTTACACCTTTAAATGCTATTTGTATATCATCAAAAGTACATAGTTTTAAAGAATTAAAAACATAATTCATAATAATTTTGAAAAGAAAAATACTTAGATGTATCTCGGGCATCTTTTACCTTTGTGTATTCTATTAAATTGTCCAATCATAATTTGCCATATGACAAATTCTTGTTATTCTTTTTTGAAATAATTTAATTATTTTTTTATGTATGTAATGATAGGTGGATGCATTAAAAAAGTATTGCCCTTTTCAAAATTTCAAAATAACCGGTTTAAAATTACATTCAAATGTGCTTTAAAACTAAAAGTAGATTGTATGAACTTAAATTTTTATAATTCACAATCTAAGTACATGCTATTTACACTACTTTAAATTATTGACGCTAGGCAAATTAAATACCAAACTTATCTAAAAGTTTTTTTTTTAATATTGAATAAAAAGATTGTTTGATTATTAATTTATCTTGTATTACGATGTTGAAATTTTATTAAATATATATTTTTGGTAACTTAGCTTAATTTCTGCTCGCATGCTTTGACTTATATATATATATAGAGAGTCACATTGCAAGGACGGAAAATTAATAAATGAGCTCCTTTCAAATAAATAAATAAATAATTATGCATGATGTTAAAGGGAAAAAAACATTAAAAATGGAAATTTAAAACAATAAATAAACAAAAAAGAATTCATGTACAACAAGCCGTCTTAGCTCAGTGGTAGAGCGCGTGGCTTTTAACCACGTGGTCGTGGGTTCGATCCCCACAGATGGCGTAATTAGAAATTATTTTAATCTATTTTTAACTTAGAAACAGATGCAATATATTTTTTTGAAGCATGGAAGAAAGTCAACAGAAATTAAATGCATAGCTTTTGACCGTCAAATTAGCTAAAGCTCAAGTTTAAATAAATAAAACAAATTAGTAATAGTGATGGCTTTAATATATATAGTGCGTTTTGAAAATTCGAACAGCTTAAATTTATAGATTTAAATTATAAATATAACAAAATTTAGATTCAACTCAAAGTCTATCACTGATAGAACATATCACTAATAGGAGATATTAGTTATAGACTATGTCATTTATAGATTTTGCTATATTTGTAATTATTTTAAAATGTTGTTATACACTTAGCTATTATCTTTAAAAGTGCTATCTATTGAAATTATTCGAAATAACATTTAAACTCTTTTAACCATTAGTTATTTGGCTGTTAAATTGCTGAGATATCGATGTTTGATCAAGTCAGGTGACATATTATCAAAATAAATTTTTGCAAAGAAACTGTCATGCCCTTCTTCTTTTGAGGTTGGAATTTCAATCACCCGACAATTTTCGTAAAGAAAACGAAGAATCCATTGCTAGAAGAAGAAATAAGGCATGGGGTTAGATTATAAAAGCTATAATAATCCATAATTTATCCACCCACAAAGTAGTTTGGGAATACTTTTCAAATTTATTGGTAAAATTATTTGTTTTTCTAACTAATTTGCCACTAATTAGGAGCAATTCATGGTCCCACTGAATATACCCACCTTTTCATACACTTTTCCTTTTTCTTTCTTTTTTTTTTTTTTGGAAAAGGAAAAAGCAAATAAAATATAATAATAGAAAAAGCAAGCTCCCTTTTCTTAAGAAGTGTGCTTTATATGACCACATTAGAAGGGAGAGATCATGAGAAAGATAAGAATTTTAATTATTAGGTATCTTTTTCATCAATGTTTTTTTTTTTTCATATCAATTCTTTGATATGATTTTCAATTGAGATTGATTTTAACATATAACTAAAGTTGAGTTCCAATGTCTTCTATATTTATTTAAAAATGCAACAATTATTCAAATAGATGGAAGATTTAATTTTATCCATTCAAGTTACTTTTGTAATTAAACCATAACTTTAATTAAATATTGAAATTTAAAACTATCTAAATTTAAATTAGAACATCGTTAGAGATGAATAATAAAAATTATATAAATAAAAAAAAACTTAACTATCAAAACATTAAAGTTAAAGACTCAAACCACATTTGAGGCGTAGAATCAACTATTGAAAGTTAATATTTTTTTAATTTAATAACCTTAATTATATATTTTAAAAAGAAATTATAGTAAGGAGTTGAATATTTCAATAATATATATATATGGGAGATTTTCACAAATAAAAAAAATGTCAAACTATTTAAAAAAAATAGAAAAAAAATATTGATTGACTTCTATCAGCATCTATCAGTGATAGACTTCTATCAGCATCTAGCACTGATAAATCTTGATAGACTTATATCAACGTCTATCACAACTATCTAAAATTTTTGTTATTTTGTGTAAATAGTTTTATTTATTTTTTTATTTTTAAAATTTTTCATACATATACATATATACATATACATACATATACATATATACATATACATACATATACATATATACATATACATACATATACATATATACATATACATACATATACATATATACATATATATATATATATATATATATATATATATATATATATGATAGAGAGAGAAATTATGGAGAGCAAGGGGCATGGGGTTTAATAATATTGTATTTCTTATTCTGGGTGATGCTTGGACAAGCATGGCCATCTTCACCTGCTTCCATTTACTATATTTAATCTAAATTATATATTCAAATAATTTTTTTGGGCTGTTTGTTTCAAAGCAATTTCTAATACTATTTTTCTTTACATTAGAACAAATACAAAAGTACACCAAATGAGTGCCAAGCATAAATTTGAAAAGTAGGCTATCAATTTTCTATTTGAATAATATCATACATGCAATTTGATTTGATATATAGTTGAAAAGCAGTCTTTCAATTGAAGTTGAACATACATCAAATTGAAAACAAACCAAATATATCAAATATATAATTTACTAAAATTATCAATCTCGATATACTCGGTTGAGCCAGGTATTATATTCTCAACCAAAAAGTTAAGGCTCAAATCTTGTTTTTGTCTTTCCACATATGTATACTAAGAAAAATATAAGAAAAATATCAATTTTGATCCTAAACTTGTCGGTCATATCAATTTGAACCATGAACTTTTAATTTCATCAATTTTAATCGTAAAGTAACATAGTTTTTTGCAATTTAACACCGGCTTAATTTTCACTTATTCACATACTAATTTCAACAAAAATAAGACAATGGACCAAGGAGAGAAAACCACTCAGTTGCTTGCTAAATCGAAGAGAGTAGAATGCACCTCGCCTAGCATTACAGGAGAAGAGGCTGAAACCACTCAAATCTTCTTTGTGAAATTGAAGAAGAAATGGGCGGGCAACTTAGACTCTTTCCTGTGCTTGGTTGGGGCAGAGTTTTGTCTGTAAAAATCTTCATAAACTCATTCATTTCAATAGAATAAAGTTTTGCACGATAATAAGTTTAACCAATGCACAAATTAACCATTGAATAACATTTCCAAAATTTCAACAAAGAAAGAAACTCTAACGTCGTTTTCTAAAAAAGAAAAAAAATAAATTAATTTCTCAATTTCACATGTTTTATAATTCATTAAATCAATAAGAGAACTTTTTTTAAAATGTATATATACCACGACTGGGTCTTCGAATGGGGTGAATAGTTAAAATTGCAACACATTTTAAAGTATAGGTTAGAATTGCAACACGTAGATAAGTGTATGTTTTAAATTCATGAAATTGAAAGTTTAGAGTCCACATTGATACAACCTAACAAGTTCAGAGTCAAAATTGATATTTTTTTGAAAAAAATATTTACTAAAATCTATTTTGTATGCCTTTTAATCTCGACATGATTTGACAAGTTTAGTCCTTTAACTTTGAAATTTGTGGCTATTATGTCCATGAATCTTAAAAAATTACTAAACTTTCCATTTACATCTAAGTATTTGAAACTTTTAATTTTATGTCTAATAAGTTTATGACAGATTCAAAACTTTTAAAATTAATTGATCTATCATATATAAATTTAAATTTTATGTCTAATGAAACTATAAACATTTTCAATTTTGTATTTAATATATCAGTAAATTTAAAATGTATATATATATATAGAAAGTTCAAGGACAAAATTGACACATACCTCAAAGTTCGGAAACTAAATTTGTAATTTTACCATTGGAGAATGGTAATATTTATATTTGCGTTCTTTTTTTAAGAGTTGTTTTCAAATATAGCAAAATAAGCCAACTTATTTACAAATATAACAAAATGTTATTGTCTATTAGGGATAAACAGTGATAGACAATAATAAATTATAGTAGTCTATCAGTGTCTATCACTAATAGACAATGATATTTTGCTATATTTGAAAATACTTCTAGCAGTTTTGTCATTTAATATAATCTCTTTTATTAATATTTTTTATTTTTTATTTTATTTTAAAATGATACGACAAGAATGATTAGATTTTTTATTTAATTATTTCTTTCAGCTTATTGGCTTATAAGTAGTGAGAAGATTCAATAGACAATAAGAAACCCATCCTAATTCCTAATCTAAAGCCAAAATTTACACACTAAGTTGACAATTTATAAGCAATTTTAGTCCTTTTCAAGTATTTATAATAATACTTTTGTTATAATAATTGTTAATGCAGTTGGAATTGATTGGTATAAATCGTAATCAACTTAAAATTAGATATATATATTATTAGACGCAATATCAAGTGGTTAATTAACAAAATTTGACCATTTTTTTTTTTATAATAAATGAGAATTCAAATTTGTGAGGCTTAGATTCAAATTCTATATTATATTGCTACATGCTCTATTTGATATGAAGAAAATCATTTTCAAATTAAAAATTTGATAATTTCACTTGCATAGGTTAATTAAATTAATCACGAAGACAATGACAAAATGAAATTCCCTATCAATTCTTAGGTAAATATCTAATTATCTCATTATCTTTTTAATCATAAAGAGAAAACAAATGAAACAATCGTAACTTGAACATCTCTATCAACTAAATTCGTAAGTAAAATCGCTCAATTTTAAATTAGTAAGACTGAGATAAATGGTGACAATAATTGGTGAGTTTCATTATTGTTTTATATTTAAAAATTTTATGTCAAAGTCATATGAGAGTTTGTCCTTGATTTGTTTGAGACCAAAGACCAAAAACCTATATGTTATTTTGTAAAGATAAGATTTGTATGTCATAAAAATCAATGTAATAAATTCTTTGGGCAGCAATGAACTATACATGGGGATGTCTAAATCTATGTATAGACCCCATGTGGCAATGGTTATCTAAGATTGTCTAGAGGCATCTACTTTTTGTCACCAAAAAAAAAAAAATCTTTTTATAATTTTGTTGGTTGAAAGAGACTATGCTTCCAAAACTAATTTCATTCTTATTACATGAACTTTAATTGCTGTTATATTTTAATTTTAATTTTTTGAATCAAGCTCTCTAATATGTTTGAGGGTAGGTGTCTAATTTTTTCTTTTTCTTTTTTTTCTTTTTTTTTTTTGGAAGGTCTAGACTTTGTTATTTGGTGGGAGTTCGGGGTAATGCTCTCAAACCCTAGGTTGTATTCGTATTTATCTTATTTACATTATTTTCGATTTTGGCCATAGGGTTTATAGAAATGTGTTATATAAACTTTTTAACCCTAAAGACATCTCTTGATCGGTAATATGATGTTATTCTCTCTAATAATAAACTGCCCTCTCCTTCTGCATGTAAACGTAGCTAACCACTGTTATTAAACTACATAAATGATAAAAGGAACTACCTTAATCACGTTTGAAAACTCCCCTTTAAACAAGGTGAACCCCCACAACGATAATAAGAATAACTCCCAATAAACAAATTGATAACAACTCCAAGAAAGTTAAAACAAATTTTGCTTTGAAGATTGATGAAAAATTAAGAAGAAATGAGAACTTGTTCCTAACTTCAAGATTTCAAACTCTCCTCAATCTTTCCTACTGTTTTCACGTTTCACAATCTCATTTCTGTTCCACCAACACTGCTCTCTGATTTCTAGCAATCCTGATTACATTTCAACCTCTCAACACAGCCCTTTCAATTTTATTTGGAAGCTTAGCTTGGAAGCAGCACTTTTAATGTTTTAGTTAATCATTATCAATTATTTTTTTATCAATAAATCTCTCTGTACCTATTCTCTATTGTTTACATTTTTTGTTTATGTTTGATGGTCCATTTTTTAACTTTTTTTTTTTAAAAAAATAGGAATAGTAGTTGTTGCAGTAGGGTTTTAAAATGATAGTTTTCTCTCTTTTTTGCCACATTTGAATAATATAAATAAAAATAATAAGATACCAAACTAATAAACTAATACATAAAACAAAGAAAGAATTATTTTACACCATGTTAAACTATTTCTGAAACCTTATTTAAACTAATGAATTTAAAAATAATTTTATCTTTTTGATACATTCCTTAACATTCTTCCATGTGGGGTCACCAGTAGAGTTTTAGAAAGTTCCCTCCTAACATAAAAGTTACTAGATTTATTTTTTGATTTTGTCAATTATGTGAACCTATCACTTTTGCTCCACAATAATAACAATAACAATAACCTAAAGCTCTGACATTCAAATGTATTAACGATCTTGAAGTTTATCGTTTGAATCTCTCTACTCCTATTGCACTAAAAAAAATTAAGAGGAATTTTTAAAAATAGAAAAATAAGAAAAACTATTTACACAAAATAGCAACATTTTTAGATAGTTGTGATAGACGCTGATTGACGTCTATCAGTGATAGAAATTATAGAAGTCTATTATTGATAGATGCTGATAGAAGTCTATCAATGTCTATCAATTTTTTTTTAAAATTAATAATAACAATAATAATACTTGTTTCCACAATATAACATGGGAAATTTGTATGGATGACCAAAAAATTCAACGAAAAATGTCAAATGACCCGGATTTTCGAAATGTCAAACGACCATTTGCTAACGTCAAGATCGGATGAAATTACCAAAATAAACTCGCGCACGCGGAAAGTCCATCTCGCTCTCGCTCTCTCTCCCCCTCGCTCTCCCCCTCTCCCTCTCCCCCTCTCCCTTCCTCTCTCTCTCGCTCTATTTTCTCATTCACCGTCACTCTCATTTTTCTCGCTCTCACTCACTCTCGCTCACTTTCACCACCATTGCTCTCGGTCTCGCCCACCATTACTGTCGCTTTCGCTCTCGCTCTTTCTCATTCTCGCTCACCGGAGTGACTCGTCGTGTCGGAGAAGAAGAAGAAGTTGCAAAAGAAGGAGAAGACGAAAAAGACGAAGAAGAGGGAGAAGGAAGATTTTGGGAAGAAGAGAAAAAAGGAGAAAAAAAAAGTCAGAACGACGCTGGAGAAAAGAGAGAAGAAAGAAAAAAAAAAGAAAGGCAATGGTGTAATTTCACGTGGTCATGACATAATCAAAGTGTCATTTGACATATTTTTTCAAAAATTAGATCATTTGCCATTTTGAACTCTTAAAATGGGCTTTTTATGCAATTTTCCCATGTAACATTGCATTACTTTGAAGACTTTAAATCTCATATATTTAGTCTGAATTTTCACCCATATTCCAATTTTTTTTTCAGTTCTACAAATTTTAGATATTTTATTTTAACTTTTAAACTTCAAATTTTAAAAAATGTCAGCCTTTAGTAAAAGTTCGACATGACATAACCCCATCTTTAATTATGTTAGTTCATCCATTTTGTAATCATTTGGATTTTAATTTTTAGTTTTTAAAAATTAGGCTTACAATCACTCATTAAATCTTTAAATCACTTGCTCTATTTTCTACTTTCTACCAACGTTTTCAAAAACTAAGTTAAGTTTTAAAAACTAAAAGAAAAAATAATTTTTTTAAAAAATAATTTTAGAATTTAGTTAAGGATTCAACTCTTTTACTTAAAAAAATGGAAACCATTATAAGAAATTGAGAAAAAATCAGCTTAATTTTCAAAAACCAAAAATCAAGCTTAATTTTCAAAAACTAAAAACCAAATGGTTATTATACCATACATGACCTAAACGAACCACCGATTAAAACCCCATACAATAAGGTAGACAACAATTTCCAAAATGGATTAGGATTATTGTTAAATTGGAAGAAGAAACGAAAAAAGAACTCATTTTAATACACAATTTTGAAACAAAAAACAAAATTTTAAATTGGAATAATTAAAACAAACCACTTGAAAATTTAAAGGCCAAAGCGATATATATATATATATATATATATAAGAACTAAAGAGGTCATTTGAATTCTACACACATACAACAATCTACAATCTCAAGATAATAATGGTACTGATAGAATAAAGCTAGAAAGTTCTCATTTTTGTTCACAACTGTCAATAGAGGAAGGGTTAGTAGGGAACAGAATCTACAAAGATTTTGATTGACTTCTATTTAACATAACTTGCATTTGTCTTTTTCACTTTTATCTCTTTTGCTGATCTTTTAGAACAGCTGAAAGGAACCCTATCTCATCAATGAGCTGTTCAAAAGGGATGGCTAGGCAAATAGCAAAGAAGAAAATTGACATTCTGACAAACATGTCACTTAATGGAACACAACTCAACTTCATTCATATGCGTGTAGACATAAGCATGTTGCTTAAATAGTAACATCAAATGTCTCTGTTTATTTACATTATCATATTTGGCCTTTTACCTTAAAGAATGCAACATTTCAACACTAGCCCCTTTTGGTCTATTCTTCCATCTTCATTACCTGCAAGAAGCATGTTCTTCAAACTTAAATTCATACCCTCTTTCTGTGTGGCAATCCATGAGTGGAAGCCAACAGGAAAGTTATTATGAAGTAAAGAAATCAAAAGACAAGCAACTGAAAGAGCATCATGAGCAAACTTCATTAGCACAAGCATCTAGATGCAAAGAAAAGGAAACCATTTATCAGCGAGTGAGGAAGGGCAGTATTTCTTCAAGAATTTGCGAATGATCTCTAACCGACTAGCTTTTCTGGATAGTCATAGCTTGGGCCTTCAGCACGGGAGAGGGATTTTCTTTTTCCCCTAATTTGCACTTGCAGAGATTATGGATCAAAATTGGAAAGAATAAAAAGGAGAGGTTCGAGAAGGGCATGGCTCAATAGTTAATTCTTCTTTAATCTGCTCGATAAATATGGCTGAAGCAAGGAGGACATGGCCCGAAAGAGATGCTTAACTAACTAGCCCAAGCCAGCCACTCGCTCCAAAGTAATGAGAAGTCTAACAACAGCTCACTGGGACTGTTTCTCTCAGATTTGACCACATGATGTCACCCCATTAACAGACGGAGCTCCGTCAAGGGCAGATAGTTGATGAAATTGTAAAAATTCTTTATCCTTCCAGATATGGAACCACAGGAAAACATCTCATGAACCCACCTGATGGATGACACTGAAGTCACCCCTGATATCTCAGCACCACTAAAAGCCAGCCCCATAAACATCCTCTAATTTAAACAGTTGTTTGCTAAGAAGTTCGGGCCCTTAAGTTTGGTTAGAGTGTCCTTGTCCGACACGCATCAGAAACTTGGACACTCCTAACACTTATAGATACACATTGGACACTGGTTAGTGCAATATATGTGCTTAGATACTAGAAGGGTGCAAAAAATTGGAAAACCAATAATCAAGGACTAACCAGATGGTTCAGTACGGTTTCATGAGGCATTTGGTTTTTTCGATCTATTACATTAATCCTTTTTTTGATCCAGTCTTTTCTTCGGTTTGTACAATCAGGTTGTTCAATTTTCAATTTCAATATAGGCATTCAGTTTTACATTGTATTGCAGCAACGAACCAATTGGTTCAGTTCGATTCTCAATGTTGTTATAATGCGTGTGGTATCAAGCCCTATTCCACCCGTCCAAAGGAAAAAATAAATAAATAAGGCCTCTCGATGTCCCATGCCAGCTCAAGCAGGAGAAAATATAAGTATTTTCTTAACAACGTTCCACCTGGGCGCTTAGAAAACCTGGATCTTGGACTAAACTGCCATTCACAGCTCCAAGCCGATATCGCCAGAGCTCCCAAGGGCGAACAATTTTCTATTTCACAAATTTAATAGGAAGGAAATTAATTAATAGGGTTATCATGCATAAAATATTCCAACTTTGAACATCCATCTCACGTGCACTTGTTCCTTTTCGATAATTAGGAGTCCTTAGACTTTACTTGGTGTGCCACATGGAGCCTGGAGGAATCCATAAGTTTTCAGAGGAGAAAAGCCTGATGGAACGAGTGATATACTTCTAAAGACAGCATATTGATGCTGCTGAAATCTCGGTCTTCCAAGCATACCCCATATCTGCTATCTAAATTCAATATGCCTTAGCAACTTGTTATGAGGTTAGCAACTTGTTATGAGGTTGGGGAAAAAGAAAAAAACAGATATCTTGTGACGAGAGGGTAGTGAAAAAGGTTACCACCAGGTTAGGTGGTAGGTCTCCATTCTTTTTTAAAGTTAGTTTTGTGGGAGGTGGCCTGAAGCACAGAAATGCTGCTTTGTTATCAAGATGGAGATGATGGTTTAATTCGAAAACATGACCCTTATGGGTTAGATTTTTGTTAGTATACAGGGGCTTGATGAAGAGGCTGGAAACCATAAGTTCCTATAATGCCCCAAGTTCTCGGATGTGTGTTTCCAAATGCATTCAGGAAACAGGCTTGTGCTTAAAAAGGCCAGAGAAGATAGAATTAAGTTTTCAAAAGCTTATTGATGGAAGAACAACCATTTCCTATTATTTTCCCTGGATTCCAAGGTTTGAGAGAGTCCAAAGAACAATTCATATGCCAACACTGGTTTGTGATGAGGGTTACCGGAAGTTCAATTTCAAAAGAACCCCTTCCTCTTTGAAGCACAGACCCATGAATGGGCTTACTCTTTATAACTTAACCCAACCAACACCAGGTATGTGGAATGTCAAGCCAATTCACTTGTAAGTTGTTTCAATCAGCTTTCACATTTGATCCTGACAACATAAATGAACCAGACCCTCTCAATTGCAAACTGAATGTCAAAACCCCTAAGAAAGACAAGTTCTCCTTTTCACTTAGGTGCCCGGGAATATTTACACTAGAGACAGAATTAGGATGGAGTTCCCGAGCTTTGCCGTATCTGTTAACTGATGCATTATTCATAGATGTTTGGGAGACCAAGACCACAATTTCTTTTCTTGCACTTCCAATTCATCCACCTTTAGATTGCTGGATAGCTCTGGATTGCAATGGTGTTTCCTCAGAATGGCAGATAAGCTGTTTTCCAACTCCTTTGAAGCCATAATTTCAAAGATTAAATTGATGGTTAAAAGATAATGCCATGAAAGTGATCTTGTAGGAGACGTGAGCAAAAAATATTCAAACAGTTTTGAGGACACCTAGATGTTTTGGGATATAGCTAGATTTCTAGCACCAAATTCGCGTACTAGCTCCAATCATTTTTGCATACAGATCTTTTTTGTTTTAGACAACTGGAGAGTCATCTTGGAACCTCCTTGAGTGGATAGCCTTACTAGTTGTGAATTGTAATCTTCTTGACTGGACATAATATATCTCATCTTTCCTCAAATACATTTTTTTTTAATGAGAGAGAGTTTATCATAAAAGAAGCATGCAAATATATTCAATATGCTTTATATTCTAACGAGAGGGATGTGCTCTCCACAATGAGAGATGAATAAACTCACCTTCAGAAGGCTGACTTAATCTCCTGTTCTGTGGAGAAGTCATTTCTTTCTTCAATTGCATTAATATGTCCTCCATTGTATGCTCCCTTTGCCAATTAGCAAGCATGGGGAAAAGGCTTGGTTCCACCTACAGATGAGCCGTCAATTTATTTTCAGTCACATTTATGGTAAAAGTGCTTCAAAAAATCATCACATACCACCCCAGTTTCTGGATTGACACAGGTCATATTAATCCGAGTTTGAAATCTAACGTTTGGAGGATTATCAGGATAATCCTGTCCACAGAATAACTTGAGTTGATAGATGCGTCCCTCATGAACAGTCTGCAAAGCAAGAAGGTAACGATTCAATTAACAATTTCATTCATCCCCTCCCAATAACAACAATAAAGAAGAATACATCAATTTCCATCGTTGCAATGACACTACAAAGCTGAACATGAGAGCAGTAATCAGAAATTCCAGTTTTCTTTAATCGTGAATTTTTTATTGGATGTCCCCGAAGGGACCGTGAATTTTTAGATAAAGACAATCAGGAAATTAGTAATGTAACTACATTACTAATCAAATCTGAGCACTCATTGGGAGTTTTTAGGAGGTAGAAACTGAAGATAAAATTTACCAACTACAAGAACAGAGGAAACACAAGATCAGAGAATAATGTACTCTGGAGAAACTCAATTCAGATCATTTAAAAAATTCCATGGACATAAATCAAGTCGAACAGGATCATCTATACTCAACTCCAAAATTTCACTCCTTTAGCATGAAACTAGCAGGAATGAGCTAACTACATGCTAAAACCTTCGTGTGGTGAAGTAACAATCATATTCAAATTTAAGATGTTAAACACGGCATGAAGCTTTTCTTAACTTGCGGTCCTTCTGTAGTCTAATCACATAAGTTAGATTATCTCACTGTTTGCTTATGCTCAAATGATGTTCCTAGTAGTCTGTCATTGACATTTTCTTACTGAAGAGAAACGCTTCTTTTCAGAGCAAATAAAAAAATAGAGGGCAAAACAAAAAGGGCCATACAGAAAAAGGGGCCTGAACCAAAGGGAACCAAAAGAACAACAGAAAACAGGAAAAACACAAGAAAATTACAAAAAGGGAATTACAGAGAAAAAATATTTGAGAAAACAACCAGCATTTTTCATTTTTCAAAATTTTTGTTAACAATTCTGTGAAATGCTTTGATGCTGTGTATGTATTTGTATTTCCAGCATTGTTTGTAACTATCCATATCAATGTATATAAAGGCAGATCCAAATGCCATCAGAGACACCATAAGAAAAGGCGTAAAAAGGATGAAAATTAAACTTACGTTAGGTGGCCCAATAATAGTTCCTGTCCAAGACGCCATATAGATATCATCAGCATCATCCATTCCATAACTCACAGTTCCATCCCCGATTCCTTTTTCACCTCTTTCAAGTTCTTCCAGTAATCTGAAGCTTCGAGGAACTGCAAAAACGATAATATTGTTAAAATTAGAGCTCATAGTGCAACGAGTATAAACTTTTTGAACAAAGTGAAAATTTTTCATTACGATAGTAGCAATAAGTCAATAACTAAGCAATAAAACACGGTTGTCTGAGTCTTGGAACATAAGAAAACAACATTTTGAATATGGCTATAATGTTCTTAAAAATAAAACCAACTCTTGAAAGAAAGAGGATAAAGGTTTCATAAGTCATAAAGAATTGTTTAAGCCCTTAGTTCTCAGGCAGAACAAGCGGACCTTTTCTATATGCTTCATATGCCACCATCATCAGAGTAACAAATACAAACCTTTTCATTTTGTGAATGTAGTCAACAGCAAGGCTGTTGCCTGTCACCAATCTATTAATTATTATGACAAGTACAACATATTAAAGCCTGTTGATTTGATTGTTCCCTGTCAGATCAAACCAAGCCACTTAGCTAAATCAATCTAACTTATTTATATAACAGCATGTACCTTCCTTCACAATTTCTTATGAGACTACTTCAGAAACTACATCTTATCGAACAAGTAAGGAATCCAGAACAAAATGAGATTTAAAAAATCGTAGGAGCGTCAGCGCAGAAGTCAGAGCTCCAGCAAATGCATGAACCCAAGGAATTTCAGACATTGTAACTATGAAGTTGCACACCATCACTCGAAGAAGTAAAGTTGTATGATTGAAAACGTAAGCAGAAGTTCACTATCACAATTAAACAACATCTCCACGAGTCTCTGCTACTTAAACAGCAGTCCTCATATCCACCCTTATTTACTGTCCTCCAACCATGACAATCTTTCGTAGGTTAATTGCCATTTCTTCAATAAATTACAGATTGGCGAAGAAATAACACAAACACACACACACACATATATATTTAATTAGAAACCAAGGTAAAGGAAATTAAACAATCAGATTATCCTTCAAACTGTCTGTCCATCTATTGTATTTGTAACCCAGATAACATAATATATAGCCCAAAGTAAAACGTCAAGGATTAAGCCAACAGTTAGTACAACCCATCCCGCAGAACCCACACACACTATTTTCAATTCGGAGTAAACCAACAAAAAAAGTATACCCAAACATCTCCTGTGCGCGACAGTTGCGACCCAACTAAATAAAACAAAATCTGAATTAACTAAGGGAGTTTCCACTTCCATTTTCCAAGTACGCAAAACACATCACACTCCCTTGTAGGAGGAAAAAAATCAAAATAGAAGTTGATTACCAAACAGAACAAACTCCAACATCCCAAAGAAGAAGAAGAAATCATTGTCAGAAGCAGAATTGCCATGAAAAAAGAACAAAAAACCTAACAAGACTGGAAATGTCGGATTGTGGAATTGGAATTGCTAGGGTTTGAAAGACTTACCAACTACCTTCGCGGCCTCGTCACCCATTTTTGAAGCTCGGTTTCTGAGTTAGGGTTCCCAAAGTTAAAGACCCAAGTGTAGAGAGAGAAAGCGTGTCATAAAAGATAGATGAGAGAGAAGGAGAGGATTAACAAAAACACAACAATTAAACAGTCAACTGCTGTTCATGGCAAAAGGTTGGAGAAAGAGTCGAAAAAGTTGAGTAATCAATCCTGTGCTTCGCGGCCTATGGTAGTCTCTTTGCATCTGCAGATCACATCCGTTCATTCATCTAATTCGTTGACTGCGGCTGAGGCGGTGGCACAGATTTCATCATAACCTCTCATTCATACTTTTCTAAAGTCTTAAATTAAATTCGATTTTGACTTTAATCTATTTTAAGTCTTTTGATAAAAAGAACCATTTAAATTTTGTCTGTAATAATCAGTTTATTTTTTGTTTTAAGCTTTCAAATTAATTTAATTGATAATTTAATTTAAAGGTATTTTTACAATTAATTTAATCTGTTTCTTTTCACAAACAAAGTATTGTAATCAACTTTGACAATACAAGTAATATGAATATATCTTAATTAATTAAAACATATACTTTTATATAAAAGGTTAGAAGTTTAAATCCTCTACCTACTTGTTGAATTAAGAGTTCGATTGGATTAACTTTTTAGGTGCTTATAAACATTTTTTTTTTTGCATTTATAGACACTAGAAGTCAATCCAAATGAAACCTAAAAGTGTTTGAATTAAAAGACGTTTGCCATGTTTGCCAACATTTAAGATGGTTGGTGGATCGGGTCCTCGCATCATATTTTTCTTCCAAAAGGAAGAATTTGGTACATATATGATTGAAGAACTAGGTTCTTCATATATGGACAATGGCACTTCGACTGTAGTCATTTTTATTAAATAAATAATGATCATCATCGAAAGATTAAAATTGATAATTTAGAATAATAATAGGGAAATTTTTATAGATAGACAAAAATGTCAAACTATTTAAAAAAAATAGCAAAAAAACATTAATGGACATTAATAGACTTCTATCATTATTCATAAATTAATAAAATATCACTAGTATCAACTATCAAGATTGTCTTCCTTTTTTTATTTTATTTTTTAATGGGCAGACTTCCGAGTTTAATGATGAATTAAAATTAAAATTTATTCATTAAAATAGTCCCCATTTGATTATCTAATTAAATCATTATTTTATAAATAAAAAATAATAAAAGATAAAAAAAGTGTAAGTTGCATTTAACAATTGTCCAAATAGAAAACAAAATAAAGATCAATGAAAAAAAAAGCTAGATATGTTGGATGATCATAAATAACAGAAGACATACAACATGTTTAGAGTGATTTTGAGATGGTCAAAATCACTTTTTTTTTTCTTGTCAAAATCCCTTTTTCTTAAAATGATAGTGTTTGCCATGAGTTAAAATTGATTTTAAGAAAATCTAAGATCATTTTAAATTGATTTTGGAAGAATTAGTTAGTAGGTGACTTTTGTTGAAGAACCAGTTTCAAAAATGGCTATTTAATTCCATTTTATTAAAATATTATTGGTTAGCTCTTGTGGAACCATTCCTTTTATTTTAAATCCTTGACTAGAAGATGATAGACATGACATGTCATTAAATATTTAATAAAATACACAATTAGATGGAAGAAAATATATATATTGAATTTTCTTTCGATATTTATTATATAAAATTTTCTTGCTCAAAAAATCAAGAAAAATTTTTAGAAATAAAAAAAATGTCAGACTATTTACATAAAATATCAAAAAAAATATTGATAGACATTGATAGACTTCTATCAGCATCTATTAGTGATAGACTTCTATCATTTCTATTGCTGATAGATCCTGATAAACTTCTATTAGCGTCTATCACAACTATTTAAAAATTTTGCTATTTTGTGTAAATAATTTACCTTATTTTTCTGTTTTTAAAACTTCCCCAAAAATCAATCATGCGTATAAAAAAATTAACAATAAAATAAATTAATAAAAATAGATATTTATCATAATTATTTAGTTAGATAATTTTTCAAATAGAAAATTTCAATTCAAAATTATTTTAAGAGTTTGAAACCAAACACAAATATGACTATATAACAATCAATTTCACAAAATTAATAGTAAATAAATCTCTTTTTCTAAAATCATTATTCTAAATGGGCTAAAAGGAATTTGATGTTTTTTTTGGTATCCAACCTATTTGCTTGATTCTGGCTTGTGTCCAAACCATTCGATGATGTCTTCATCATCAGTAGATTCAACAAACTCAAATCTTCTTTCAATATTGTCAGATCTCAAGATTAGATCTTCTTCTTTATCAATTGCATTTTCCATGCTTTTTCTCCTCTCTAACATCTCCACTTTCCTTCTTTCTTGTCTTTCTGCACTTCCATAAGAACCGGCAATAGGAAAATCCATAGATGCAGAATCATCTTCACCCTCATTTTCACCAAATCTCCACATACAGCCATCATTTTTTCTACTTGCATTATTACCAACTTTACCAGAGGAGGATTTAGGCTTACTGAAACTGTAGTTTCCATTCTCAGCTACAGGTCCAGCAGAAATATTTCGAGTATTTAGTGCTTTCGGCCGTCGGTGATCACACTTCAAGCATAGTGTATTCTTTCTAAAATTGATATAGTTGCACCTATAAAGGTAGGTAACTTAAGTTTGATTCAAACATTCAAGGATACCACATACATAGAACATGAAAGTGAGAGATGGACTCACGATTCGCATTCCCACTCCCCTTGATTCAGCTGTCGATTCAAAGGCTTCTCTTTGCATTGCAAACATGTTGAATTCTTAGCAAAGTTCAAGAAATTACACCTGCGGAAATGTTGTTTCCATAAGAAAAAGAATCACAAAAAGAACCACTTCAAAATCTCAAGGAAATGTGTGGAGTCATTACTTTTCGCAAATCCAGTCGCCCTTCTTCAACGGAAGATCAACTTGATCCTCGTTTAGTTTCCGAAGTCTCTCGAGGGATATACTACCACAGCGCAAGCACTTGATGTTTCTAGAAAAGTTGAAAAAGTTGCATCTGCCAAATGAAGAATGGAAAGAAAAATCCATTATGCACATCTGAGAAATATGAAGTTTGAATGCAACTTATGACAAGTAGTTAGTTATGTATACTCTGGACAATGCCAGTCGCCTCGTATCACTGAAGCACTAGTCTCATGATTTTCTGCTGAAGTAGCCTCGTTAGACTTTAGAAGATCAGATTCACGTTCTCCTGCACTATATTCAACAATATCTTTCAACAGCTTTCTAACAGAGTCATTGGCCTTCTTGTTCAGGCATGGTCTGTTCTCCACCATAGCAGAGCTGTGATCAAGCCCATAAAATAACAAAACGCGCATGACATCCACGGACCGACCTCCTCCATCTCCACATGCCTTTGCATACGCCCTCTCGCATTCTCCCCGCAGGTTGCAAGAAATGCAGACCTACTAAGAAGCCTATTCATATTAAAGATGATACAAAGTTCCAGAAATCATAAAAACTGTTTTGCTTGAAGAAAAATGAATGGGAGTTTATACACTCAACGAAAACTAGTTTATTCATATTCGAATATAATGGAGAAAATTAAAAGTTTTATTATACCTTTACGATAAGCATTGCATTGATTTAGTATTTAATCCCTAAACAGAATGTATATGTGGCATGTCCATTACACTACTGTTGGCTAAGTTATGTTTCAAAAAAGAAAAATGTTGGCTAAGTTGTGATTTTATAGATAGCTGATAGATTCGTAGACAAAGACTAAATAGAAGTGATACTCAACGTTAAAGGCAGTAATTGAAACTTTTAAATGTTATGGATTAAATAGACATGTTCAGACTCAATTTATAATTTAACCCAATAAAATTTTCAATTGAATGTGGCATAAACAGTAGGAAATTCAATACATACATTTCCCTCATCAATGCCCATATATGCTCTGAGACGCTTCCCTGAGTTCACAACTTTCCTATCTGTGTTTGGGCATCCACATCCTGCAATCACCTGTAACTCTTTCCTGGACAAGAACCTGGAAGAAAAGATACTGCACTTTCTCAGATATGTGACAAAAGGAAACTATAACTAAAGATGAAAAATTAAATAGATACTTATCCTTCTTGATACTTAAACCCAAGTTAGTAGGTTGTTTTTACACATCAGGAAAGATGATACCGAGAAAGAACTTAATTCTTTAAAGAAGAATGGTACTAATATTGAGCAAACAGCCTAGCAAGACAAGAGATTACGGATATAGCATTTGTTATGAAAATAAAAATGCAATGAGATGACAGAACAGTAAAGAAAATCACAGAAACATTCAAAATTCGGGTCTGTCTCTAACTTAGCAATGCAAGCTTCTCGAATGGGGGGTATAGACAGTTTGGATCACCCAAACTCAGCAATTAACCTCTTTGTTTTACTACATTCTTCAAAACCAAGAAGTTCGTGGACATATTTAGACCCCAAAAAGACAAAAGATATAACACATTTTTTTTGTTCAAAAAACATGATTTTGATAATAGCGTTGGTATGTCAGGCAGTTTATCAAACAGATAGAGTGCATTATTCAAAATCCCATATTATCGTATAAGGTAGACATATTTGGACCCCACAAAGACAAGAGGTATAACACTTTTTTGGTTCAAAAAACATGATTTTGATGATTGCGTTAGTCTGTCAGGCAATTTATCAAACAGATAGAGTGCATTATTCAAAATCCCATATTACCGTATAAGGTTAAACCGATCCCTTGCAAAATCAAGACAAGCAGTCCGAATATGATTGAAATCTTTTGCACCCAATTCAGCATTCAGAAATGGGCCTCTGTCTCCTTCAAAGTACCCTTTCTTTGACAAACATTCCATGAAGTCCACCCACTCCGGCCATGGTTCTATCTGAACCTTCAACTCCCTTGCTTTTGAAATTTCTCTACGATCAACCTGTTCTTCAGAAATCCAGCTTCTTCGAGAACTGGGTACAGAAGACCGATAACCGAGCTTGTCAGAATCGTCGAGTTCCAACTCCGAATCTGAGTCCATATTTTTGTTGGAACCATGAAAGAGTAGAAGCGGAGTGAGAAATTTAGGACTTCTCAGAGTGGAATTGAGTAATTCATGAGTTGAAGTATTGATATTCATTCTCCGGAAGATTTTATCCATTGCGAAATTGCGAAGAATCCTTCGGATTTTTGGCGGGAACTTCAATCTGTCGATCTGCAAAAGGAAGACGCGAAGAAGATCAAAACCCCATTTTTTTTTTTTTATGAATTTACAGGTGTGTTTGTAACAGTAATACCTTATCCCTACCCCGAATTTCGAATGTTTGGATACTTGAAAAGCTCAACCATAGAATAATATTGAAAAGAAATACATAAGATCTTTTTTTTAAACTATAAATTAAAAGTTGTTTGGATTTACTTTTTAAATGTTTAAATAAGTATTTATGAACACACCATTTTTGGTGTGAATTTATATGATGGGAAAATCCACATTTTCAATATATCATGAAAAAAAACCAACAAGCATTATAAAAATGAAAACAAAATGTCAATATAGTGGATCCAATATTTCTAACAAAGGTTGAATGAGAAAATTACCAATTATTAAATTTGGACTAGTTACAAATTTACAAGTTTCCCAAATTAAAATTGAAAACTAAAATTGGTAGAATTCGATAATTTTACGTGTCTTCATCATGGTCATTTGAGTTCCACTTGGCTAAATTGGGTTATATGAAACTTTAGCCTAAATTTAAATGAGTCCAAAAAAAAAGATCATCTAATGACAAATTGGCTTAAAGTCTAAGTCCAAGTCCAAAAAATTAAAGGATAATTGCAATAAATAATACTTTTAGGACTAATAATTAAATGTATAACAATTTTTTAAAAGAATTGCAAATATTGCAAAATTTATTGGTGATAGACTTTATTGCTAATATACTCCTATCGGCGATATAGTCCATTACTGATGGACTCCAAAGAGTTAGATCTAAATTTTGTTATATCTACAAATACTTTGGCAATGTGTTATATCTACTAATATGTTTGACATTATTGTTATATTTGTAACTACCCCAAAATTAAATTCAAGTCCAATCGGTTAAGCCCAAACCACACAATTCATGAGAGGTTTATAAATAGAATGAAGCTCTAAAGGAAAATTCGAGAATCCAAAAAATCAATATACTCTCTAAACTCTTGAGGATTAAATACCCTATGAAAATAAAAAGTACTTTAAAGATCAGACAACTACAAAATCTTAAGACACCGATTTTGAGAAACATGTGATTCTCCTTACAAGTGAAACTTACATGCTCAAAACAAATCAACATCGGAAATAAGCTATGAAGCCTTTGAGACAAATTTACTTTAAGAGAGAAAAAATTATAGGATAAACATTAAAGAGATTGTATAATTCTCACAAATTTAAAACAATTCAAGTTTATATTAGGAGTGCAAACAAAGTCCCCAATTTGATTAGAGAAATGAATGATCATAAGTATATAAGTGAGGACAATTATCTCCACTGGTATGAGTTAGGCCTTTTGGGTGATACCAAAAGCAAAGCCTTGAGGGATTAACCCTAAAGTGAACAATATCATACCATTGTGAAGATATGTAGACGTATGTTGTCCTTGTCAATTTTTACACGAATAATGAGAATCAAATTTAAATTAACATAAAATCTAGAAGAAAACATATAAAAAAAAAGAAAAGAAAAGAAAAGAGAAACGTTCAAAAAGAAAAAACACAACTCACAATGAGGAAGACATTATCTACACTCTCTCGACAAAAACCTAAATAAAGTAGTCCCAAGATTGAAAAATCTATCATTCATCAATATTGGATGGAATAAACAACAAAATAAAGAGAATGATTCTCATTTCTTTCAAGCAAATGAGAGTCAACTTGTCAATAGAAATAAAACTCTAGCTTTAGAATGAAACAAATTTCATTAAATTATATATATATATATATACAACTCTCCAAACTCTTCAAATCTTTTCATCTATTTATCTAAGCCATGAGGGAAGATATAGTTGCCAACTTTGGCAAAACTAAAAGAAATATGATAAAAATAAGCAATAAGGAAAGGAAGCAAACATTTCCCACATTCTATTTTTGACCATAAAAACCAAGCCAACAACCTCTAGTGCTTCTCCAAACATTAAACAAAAAGAAAAATGAATGACAACAAACAACTTGGGAAGCCATGGCATAGGGTTCTTCAGCTCACCAATGGTTGTCCTGTAAATTGCCCTTACACATTAGGTAAGAGGAGAAAGGTCTTTTGGGACCCATATATATGCATGTTTTTTTGGACTTTTTGGCCCATTTAAAGGCACAAAAGTTACTTTTAAAATATTTGCGGCATCCCGAGCTGCTTCTATCTTTGTACAACTCACTCAATTATCCAATGAATATTTGTTATACTTTAAATTTTTTGGAGAATTTTTAAAAATATAAAAATAAGGAAAATTATTTACATAAAATAGTAAAATTTTTATATAATTGTGATAGACGCTCATAAAAGTTTGTCAGCGTCTATCAGTGATAGAAATGATAGAAGTCTATCATTAATAGACGCTGATAGAAGTCTATCAATGTCTATCAGTATTTTTTTGTTATTTTCTGTAAATAGTTTGACTTTTTTTCTATTTGTAAAAATTTCCCAAACTTTTTTCTCTTTTTTTTTTGGAAAAATGATTTTTTTTACTATATGTAATTGAAGGAGATGCATGAAGATGGGGGCAAGAATTCGAGTTTTTCTATCAAGAAAAATATTTAGTTACATCCTAGGCAATACTTGTTTTTGTGTACCCAACTTAATTGTCCAATCATAGTTTCTCACGTGTGAGAAACATTTTCTTAAAAAATAATTTTGTGTTATTAAAGTGAAATGCACTCTTGTATTGTTCTTTCACCCATCTCTTCCATAATTGAAATGAATACATAAAAATAAAAACTTACAATATTCTCTCAATGATCATCCTTTTAGATTTTTATTTTTATTTGATTAATGATTATAATTAGAACATCAACATAAGCATAGTTCAATTGACATAAATTTATACGGTCAAATTTTTAGATATGAGGTTTGATCTCTCATCTCCACGTAAGAAACAAATATATATATAATTGGAGGAGTAAGAAACAAATATAAACACGTAATGACAATTGAAGGTCTTTTTCATGTTACTTTTGTTATTGCTTTTTATAATTTCCAAGAGAGAGAAGGAGAAAAGTTTGTTTAATAATGACCTATTCCCTCTTTCTTAAAATAATATTCCTGAAATGCTTGGGAAATTTAACAAACAAGAAAGTAGGTTTTCAAATCTAGAATACTTCATTAGGGATGAGGATTAAACAGACAAAGCTTAACTAAAACAAACTTAACCAACTTAATTAGTTAATTATTCAATGGAACAACTATAAGTACAACTTAGTGAGTTATACAACAAGATAATTAGTACTACTAACTAAACTCCTCAGCAATAGTTTGTATTGACTCGATGCGATTGGTAGTGTATTTACAACCATCTTCATCTTAAAATTCTAAAGAAAGTTCATTCACGATTTTAAACTTGAAGTTTCGACGTTATCCATTTTAAACCTTAAACTATGATAACTGTAATAGCCGTTCATATAAGTCAAGCATCAATAAAGAAGATCCTTATTTTATAGGTTAGAACGATATCTACATTGATATGAAGCTTATTAGATAGAATTAAAGTTGTCAACCTAAACATCGCTCAACTGGTTTAGACATATACCTCAGACCAAGAGGCAAGAAGTCAGATGTTCAAATCATCTTTACTCTGCACATTGTTGAACTCAAAGAATGTTAATAAATTTAAGTTCACGCGACTCAATATAGGAAGATGAAAAACTATATCTGAAAGATGTCTCCATATGAGAATATATATGAGGATACACAGGTACACACATGAAATTAAAACATTGAAGTTAAACGAACTTATATGATTATTAGAGATAAACACACATTTTCGTATTTTTCCATGAAGCAGGTTACGCTCCGCTTTAGATTGGAATGTTTCAATTTGACAAGTCACACCATCAATCAAATAGGTTGATCAATCATATGGTTTGGATAACTTCAATTTATAGCAAGAAAGGTCTTTAAAAAGGAATGGGAAGTTTGATTTTAGACAAGAAAAAGAAGTGTATGGGGAAAAGTGAATGATGTATTGATTGAGAACTCAGCCAATTACCAAATGAGTTGCAAGTGGGATAGATGCTAATCTTTCAATAATATCTATTTGTATTCTTTCAAAATTGATGATGATACATAAAACAAAAGAAAAGAAACTATCACACAATTAGTCATGAACTGCCCCAACCATGTACAAGTTGATTTTCTGCTATAGTTTTCCCTTATCCTTTCCCTACCTTTGTCCTTTCCCTTTCACTTTCACTTTTCTCTCCCATGTCTCTTTCTCTTTTATTTTCTAACAGCTTGTGCCAGATCAAGCTTTGGTGATATCATGAATATGGCTTCGTCTTCTTTCTATGAGTTGATGGCATCAGATTTCAGAAAAGGAAAGAACCAACAAAACCATTAACTTTATTCACATGGCCCCCAGCATCCTTTTTCCTCTCCATATTTACAAGGAGAAAAAACAAAACTGAGCTTTCTATCACAGATCATCAGTTGCTAGAAGATCATCATCCTTTTGCTCTCCCATGGATGTTAGTCTTTTAACTAAGATGTCTAAAGCTTCCTTCATCCACCAATGTCTACATACTTCTCTAGCTTCAGCTACAGGCATCTGAGTAAAGAGAAATAGTTCAAACTATATATTAGACACAATTGTACTGATTTTTACACACATCAGTTGAGTTTTTGTTTAAGAATTGAGAATATGGATGGGATCAGCAAACCAAGTTATTTGTATACAAGACTAGTGATCTTAATTGTTGTGTTTTATAATGAAATCTAATGACTTTTGATAGGATATGAGGTTAATGATCTAATTGAAAAAAGTGTGTATGTGAGGTTCAAGAACATACCCATATTCTTTCTCTAACATGTTTCTCTGGCCAGAGATCAAGTTGTTCCTCAACATATAAAGGGAACATATAGCCTTCATAATATGTGCCTTGGCTTTTGCTGATGAATCTCCATTTTCCAAGTTGAGACTGTAAGATTAACAAAGAACCAAAACAGATTTGAAAAACATAACCTACCTCAACTTTGCCAAGAACTCCAGCTTCTTCAAGTGACTCTCTAGAAGCAGCTTGTTCCAAGGATTCATCAAGTTCCCAAACACCCTATAAAAGCAAATGGATTAATAACAGAAGTACCTTGGGAAACATCAGGCCTTGACCCTTTTGAGAACTTATCACAAGCACCTCATATTCATCACAAATCTTCCTCCCATCTTCACTATATTTAAATCTATAAGGTATACAGCTGCAAGAATCCAACATTTTCCAATGTCAATCAATGAAATTCCAGTAAAAAGACGAAAACAAAAACGAAAAACGAAAACGAATCAACACCCACCCCACAACTTGGCGAAACCCCATATGATTATATCTCTGCAATTCCCTTCCAGTACGAGAAACCAAGCAAGCCATCTTTCTCAAATGAAAAAAACAAAAAAACCCAAATGAAACAGAATCTTGAAAGAAACCCCCGAAAGCAGAGAGATCTAGATCGAATCAGATCGAATCAGAGATGAAATTATCCAAGATTATAAGTTATTAGGATGGAAAAAGAGTGGAAGAAGAGAGGTATATATAGAAAATGGTGGTTGGTGATAGAAATTAGAAGGGATAACCGCGGGGACAAAAGTACGCGTAAAAAGGGGGGCGGGGCTGAGGGGATTGGAATGGAAAATTGAAGAAGGGTCTTTGAGTGCGTGCGATAAGCGTAAAGACAGCGTATAGCCCACAAAGCCAATAAGCCCACGCTCCCAAGTGGTGACATCGCAATCACCCTTTTCTTGTATTGAGTTGCCATGTCGCTTCCTTCAACAACGAATCCGCGCTAATGAATGTGAATCATCATCATCCAATTAGCAACTCCTTTGTTTTTATGACACACGTTGACTATTTTGAGATTTTATAGACCTTCCCAATTTTTGATCTCATAAAAACCTCTCCTCTTTTTTTGGGATTTGGGGTGTAATAAATGCATTTTTAATTATTTAATAATATTTTAATATTCCAGATCTCGACCGACATTTTGGTCGGTGTGACGGTGTTGAGTAAGATAGATAGATAGGAATTAGAGATACTTACGAATTACACTAAGCCACAACTTTTATCTCTACATTTCTTGTTTCAAATATGATTATCTTTTATTTCTACGTTTCAACTTCATCTTTCTTGTTTTGAAAGTTTCAAATTAGTCTATGTAATTTAAACTTAAACTTTAATTTGGATATTGTGGTTTACTTGAACTCGTAAGTTGATTTTTGTTCACTGGACACATATTTAGTCATTTTCGTTTAATTTTTACTCATATCTAAAAGTTAAAGCTAAAATAAGTATCTTACTGAGTCAACAAAATTAAAAAAAAACAAACTTATTACTTTGTAGTAGGTAAAACAAAAAGAAATATTACAGTTTAACTAGAAAACATCTCACATATCCAATATGAAAAAACATGGATGATGCGTGAATAACGTGAAACTTTTAAAATTTATAGAAGTCGAATTGAAATTGAGTCATATACTATCAAGGTCAAATTAAAAATATTGAAAAAGTTAAGGTCCAAGTTAAAAATAACTCAAACTATAAGGATCAAATTTATAATATAATCTTCCAGTATTTTAGAGTGGGAGTGATATGTAGAACCAACTATATGTACCAAATTTCATGAAGGCTAACAACTTTTAATATATATGAAAAAAAATGATTTTTGTTTTAGAAACCATTTTAAAGTTACAAAGGTTTAATTGCAAAAGAAAAATCAAAGTTTATACCAAAGATTAAAGATAATTAAAATAGAAAAAAGTTTTTTTGGCCCTAATGTTTTCTAGCACAAACATGAATGTTTAGTTTTGATAAAAAAAAATTAAAAAAAAATAAAGTTTATTATAAATACAGAGATTAAAATTAGACATTTGAAAATACATGGATTAAAATTGAAAAGAAAAAAAAAATGATATTTTAACCTATTATAAATGATAACATTTTAACTCATATTAATAAAGTGTAAAATGTTTGTTTGTTAATTTTCAATATTTATCAAGAATTATTCATATAGATCAATATATCGATAATTTCATCGACATTTTAGTAAGAATTGAGACTCTTTGACATTTCTATCCACATCAACATTTTAAACTTTACTTAGCAATATCATCATAAATCTTAAAATTTTGATATTTTTTTTTAAAAATAATATTTGGATGCATCCTACCCTGTGATAATTAAGTCTCATTTTTTAAGCTTATTGAGTGCTTCTAATCCTAGATTATAAATAAATTGTCACGTGCTTTTGACATTAAATTGTTAGCAAAGTTGTCAAAATGGACATATTTCAACTAACATACCTATGTGTTAGCGATAAAAAAGTATGTTATTCAAATCCTCCCAATTTTATTTTACTAAAAATAATTGTTATCAAACTTCAACAATGTCAAACTATTTATAGAAAATAGCAAAAAAAAAAAAATACCGATAGACATTGATAGACTTCTGTCAGCATCAATTAGTGATAGACTTCTATCATTTTTATTACTGATAGACCTTAATAGACTTCTATCAGCATCTATCACAACTATTTAAAAATTTTACTATTTTATATAAATAGTTTCCTTATTTTGTTTATTTTTAAAAGTTCTACATAAAAATAGATATTTTTGTCGAGATCTAATCCCGCGTGAAATTGGTGAGTCAAAATAAATAAATAGGGAAATGAATTAGATATTATCAAACTTTTATTATTGTAAAATGCAAAATCATATTTTTTGGGGTAAAAATTAGTCAACACATACTAACAATAATGATGTCCCCATTAAAACCCAAGTCAAATAAAACAAACCTTGAGCAATTTTATGATTGTAAGGCTTTGAAAATGACATTTATATTATTTTTTTAATTTGTGTCTAAAGATAATATTTTTTTAGTCGTCCCACGTCGGTTGCCCTTTTTTGTGTGGCCTTTTTCATTTGTTTTTTTTTTTTTTTTTTGTTTTTTTTTTAAATTACGATCTTAGTGTATATAATTTAAAAAAAATTAGAACTTAATTAATGGTTTTAAAAGTCAAAATTTGATCCGGAGAAAATTAGAATTTAGTCCTTATGATTTGAAAAAAAAAATAGAATTTAATCTTTACTTTAGAGACTATTTATGAAGATTTTATCAAACTATAAAGGCTAAATTCTAATTTTAAACCATAGAGACTAGATTTACAATCTAATTTTCTTTTAAACAATAGGTGGGGAGGAATCTAACTTTTGATCTCGAGATCAGTAGTAAAAAACTTTAATTTTTTTCAGTTGAACTATGTTATTTTGACATTTTTTTTTATTTGTTTCAATGAAATCATGTTTAGTATATGTGATCACGCAAGCGTAAAAGATCGCAACACGATCGTTTAAGCACAATCACTTATGATCTCACATGCTTTCATAATCATGTAAGTGTTCAGTCACCTACGCGCGCTAACGGTCTTAATTGCGTGTTTTTGCGAATTTTATTTTGATCATATCTTCCTTTATACAACTCCATTTTAGCTAAATGATCACTCGTATTCATACTGTCTTTTTATGATTTTCCTAACCATACTTATAAAATGAGCAAAATGTTAAAGTATCTTGATTTTTTAAACCCTAAAAAATCAAAATGATCTAAAGGTTAAACTTTGAGATGCCATAATTATGATCTCCCACTGTAAGAAAAATGAGTTATATGAATAAAAGAGGCCAGCCAAATTAAGGGTGGAGAGAGAAAAAATTATCATAGAAGCTGAAAAGGTACATTCTTGCAATAAAAAAATGGCAAAATTAGATGATTTTATTTTAAGTGATACCTACGTACTAGGAAGGTAGCTTATTTGGCTATTAAACTCATAAACATTCTAGTGCAATTTAGATTACATAATGTTTTTCATTAACATTTTGCACCTGCATGGTGGGATAAGAGAGAAGAGAGAAGGAGAAATAAGAGAAGAAGAAATGTGCATTTGGATTGACTTTCTAAGTATTTAAATAAATGTTTATAAACGCTTACAAAGTTAATTTAAATAGACCCGAAGAAGAAAAAGAGAAGAACGCTGAGAGTGAAAAGAATGTTGTGGATCGAAATTGAAGTGAGAAAAAAATTAAGAGAAAAGAAGGAGATAGGCATTAAATAATATAGAGATGAGAGAGGAGGAGAAATTCTCTAGATATTTGATTTTTTTTTTTTTTTAATCAAATGGCAAAAAGAGAATACACTCCTCAAAAAGGTCAAAAATCATATTTTAGAAAGCATGTCATTTCCATATATATTCTTGTACTTTTATATTACTATAAAAGTGATATAATTCATGGTGCAAAAATGTTTTCCCATTGATATATTTTATATTAGAAATATCAATAATAAATTTTTAAAAAAATTATATATGGATGTTACACTTCATCAGCGACACAAAAATGACATAACAAAAAACATTGATTTTGTTTTATTAGATACAAAATGGTAATATAATTTACGAAAAATTACTAGCTTGTTTCTAAGTTTTGAAAAATTAGTGTGTTTGGTCTCTGCATTGAAAGGGGAAATTTTTAGTACTCCTATAGTAGGAAAATCTTCCATACCTCCTTCCTTCTATGAGTGACATGTGTCACTATTATATATTTTTATTTATATAATTTTTTACATGGGCCCACCTTAATTTTAAATAATGATTTATCCTTTTTTTTCACCCAACAATTTTCTTGTTTATCTTTAGTAATTAATTTCCAACTCTTCAACCAACAATTTTCTATTTATTTAATTTATATTATTTTTTACGTGCCTTATTTTGATTTGTTTAATTTCCTCCCCTATAATTAATTTCCAATTCCTCACATTCTTTTTTTTTTTTTTTTTTTTACTTTTATTTTCAACCGAATTTTAATAATTTCACACTCAACTCATCCTTTCATATCCTTTTTTATTTTTATTTTTAACTTTTTTTCACTCTCTTATTTTTATTTTCTTTGTCTATTTCTTCATTTTTTTTTTTCATTTGAATGTAATAGTAAAAAAGAAGATTTTATTTATTCTTTGAATACATGAATATATGGATTATTCATATGTAACAAGCAAATCTTCTTTTTCATTTTAACTTTTATTTTTAAACCAATTTCAACACTTCCATTTATTTCCATATTTTTAATTTTCCTTTCACCATTCTTTCAATTTATTTCGTGTATTTTAAAAACAAAACAAGCAAGAATATTGGTTTATTTCAATTTAATTATTATATTTATGTTATATTTGTAATTATAGTTATCCATTATGATAATTTTTTTTTGTAACTTTATCCTTGAATAATAAAACAATTCTTTTCACAAATTAAATCAACAATTAATTAAAAGGAGATTTTATCGTGCAACTAATAAATTCATATCAAGAGAAGACAATAAGTAAAATTTTATATTGAAATTCTACTCCCACATCAAATCTCCACACATCACCATTTAAAAAAAAAATCTACACATCAAAATTATTTAATTTTAGCCATCTTGACGCTTCTCATTTAGAAATGAGGTTGTCTTTGCTTGAGAGAATTAGAAGTTGTTGTAATTTGGAATTGTATTGAGATTGTGAAAAGATAAGGTAAAGTGTAAAATTTATAAAATTCGGTTGAAAATAAAAGTAATTTTTTTATAAAAAAAATGTGAGGAGTTGGAAATTAATTAAAGGAGAGAGAAAAAATATAAATTAAAGATGAGAGAGAAAAAATTTATTGAGAAAAAAAGGGATAAATAGTTGTTTAAAATTATGGTGGGCCCATGTAAAAAAATTACATAAATAAAAATGTATACTAATAAACATGTCACTAATGGAGGGGAGGAGATAGGAAGAAGATCTCCCTAACTAAATTTCCCATTTCAAAATCTATCTATTTAGTCTCTAAATTTTTAGAAATAGATCATTTTGGTACCTAAATTTTCTAAATTACATATTTAATCCTAGAATTTTTAAGAATTTATTTAAAAGTCCAATTTTTTCTATCATTTAAAATAGATACTACATTTTAAATTAGAAAAATAATTTAAAATATTTATTTTTTAATTTAAAATGTAATAGGATTATTTAAAATAATAAAAAAATTACTTTATTGACCTTTTAAAACTATTTTACAAAAATTGGGTTTAAAAGGTAGATTTTAAAAACTTAATAGCTAGCTAAAGCGAACTCAACTAACATATAGATATATTAGCGCTTAGAGGTCTATGATTCAAATCCCTCTACCCTCTATTGTGCTAAAAAAAACAAATATATTCTTGAGAATTTTAGTACTAAAAAGATACAATTTGAAGACCCAACACATCTATTTATTTAAACTCAATGACTTAAAGATAATCTTTATATAATTTATGTCATAAATGGTATATCATTGTCAAAGTGAGTCTGCCTCAAGGGTATTGGCATGTGTTCCGTTCCTAGAGGTCAAAGATTTAAATCTCCACCCTGTAACTGTTGTACTAAAAAAATTATATCATCAATATAAGGGGTGGAGGCAATCAAGTGATGACGTTATACATATATAGAAAAATGAGTCAAAATATTTATTAAGATAGAAAAGTTTTAAAAATGAGCATTGAACCTGCTAACACATATTATATGGTCCTTAAATTTTAAAAATGGTGACTAATAAGTTTATAAATTTTCAATTGTTAGATTCTTAAAATGTGTAGTAGATCATAAGATTTCAAAAACATTAAAAATGATAAAATTAATCATTTTATTAGACATTTTTGTGTGCACCTTAAAATTTTTATTTTATAGTTAATAGATAGATACGTTATACCTTAATTTATAATATAACATTTAATTTTTAATAATTTTGAAAATGTAAGAAACCTATTGAATGTAAAATTGATAATTTAAAAATCTATCAGACATAAAAGTCGAGAATTCATAAGCTTATTAGACATTTTTTAAAGTTATATACATAGACATGAATTTAGAATTAAGTTTATGCATGGGCTAAATTTCTAATAAATTTGTACCCCTTTGTTAATTCCTGAAGTCGTTAGTGCTAAAATTTCAATTTATTTTTATTTACTTTCAAACCCAACCTCTAACACAATACACAAGATTTAATTAAGACAAAAATCCACGTATATCATGTAAAATTTATATTTAATGCAATACGAGAATTTAACAGCCAATACCCATAGGAAATTTAAATTATGCAAATTTTATAATCTAAAGGGAATCATTTAAAAATTTAATAAAAGAAAATAAAAGAAAATTACTATTATTTACAAATATAGAAAAATTTCATTGCCTATTGATAGACCGCTTTATCGTTGATCGTTGATACACAATAAAATATTTTTATATTTATAAATAGTTTGACTCGTTTTTTTATGTTTGAAAATCGACCTAAAATAAATGTGAAAATGAATAAAGTAGGATTTTTCACCCCAACGTCTTATCGTTGATCGTTGTACACAATAAAATATTTTTATATTTATAAATAGTTTGACTTATTTTTTAATGTTTGAAAATCGACCTAAAATAAATGTAAAAATGAATAAAGTAGGATTTTTCACTCCAGCTCTTCATAAAAAAAAAAAAAAAAATTTAAAACATGCATGCATCTTTAAGAAAAAAAACATGTTTCTAAAAAGAAAAAATTGTTTCCAAAAAAAAAAAAAAAAAAAAAATAAAACAAAGAAAGAAAAAGCAATAATCCAAGACTTTTCACCTCCTTTAAAAGGAATAGTCATCCAAAAAAGAATTAACACCTTTTTTATTTGTTAATTTTCAATAATCTTCAAAAAGAACTACATCCACAGTTTTCCTAAACCACTTATTATTATTTTATTATATTTATCCTTTTGACATTCTTTCAAAATCAAACAATAACATAATTAAATGAAACTTCAAATTAGCTTTGAGATTGTTGTAATTTGGAACTCATTTAACATCTGCCTTTATTTTCTTTTTAATTCTAAATAAAAAAATTTACTTGTGTACTAATTTTCTGAAGTCAGTTTCTTCTTTTTCTAAAAGTTTTTTTATTCAAACACGGCAAAAAAAAAAAAAAAAAAAAAAAATCGAAATTTCAGGTTATATCCAATGTTCTGGTTTGAATAAAATATTCATAATATTCCTTTTACGTAGATCTTAAACTAAATTAACCACCACTATACGATTCCAACTACTTTGATTTCCCAAACTGAAATTCTTTATCGCCGCAAATATGAATTCATATACTTGAAAGAATATTTCACGTCCGTAATATTATGTTTAAAGTAGATAACATTACATCATCGTAAAGATATTTCAAGAGTCGCTATTCTAACATCAATCTTTTTTTATAGTTTTTTAGTCCGTAAACAAATGTGATAGTCGGGATTCAACTTTTAGCTTCAAAAAAGGTAATAAATGTCTTATCCATTCAAGCTATACGGGATGAATCATTCCTTTGATGATGTTTGTTGTGTCTATTTAGTCTCTAAACATTAAAAAGGTTTAATATTTCCTCTAAACTTTGATATTTGTTTATAAGACATCTTGACGCCGACATCATTTTGTTTAAACATTGACATGACATATTGATTGAATTAATAAACGATGATTTGGCACAGTAAAAATATAGAAGGG
Organism: Lagenaria siceraria; assembly: GCA_002890555.2. Taxonomy (NCBI): domain Eukaryota; kingdom Viridiplantae; phylum Streptophyta; class Magnoliopsida; order Cucurbitales; family Cucurbitaceae; genus Lagenaria; species Lagenaria siceraria. The sequence continues at coordinate 7,509,115 of CM016488.1, forward strand.
GAATATAACTTATAAACCAAAGTGTACGTTTGCCCTATGTCCTAATAATTGTTTATACCACTTATTAGTTTTTTTATATCTTTGAGTGTCCGAGCCAACTTACATGCACCTCGATTTAATCTCACTTGACAACCGGCCTAACCCTACAACATTTGAGTATCAAGGAAACCTGTAGGATATTAAATCTTATGTAGGTAATCATCATGGATTGAACTCATTACTAGTCTTTTATTAAGGTCATGCACCCTTATTTACTACTAGGCCAACCCAGAATGGTCTACCACTTATTAGTATGTCATGTCAAATCTTCACTCCTCTATCTAATTATAGTATCATCTCAACCTTTAAATAGTGAAGCATGAAAAATACAAATACTTAAAAAATTATATTAAATAGTTCGTTTAAAACATTTATATTTTAAAGTTTATAAAAAATTTAGATACAATATAATGCGTAAAAGTTAGGAACTAAATTTATAATTTTAGTGACAAGTTAGGAACTAAATTTATAATTTTAGTGACAACAGATGATATGTCATGTTTGAAAACTCACATATTATATCTACAAACATGTCTATATATGCTGATGACAAATTTAATAACAAACTATTCTACCATTAAATGGAGTAAAAATTATGTTATTTTAATAATTAATTCCCAATCAAAATAAATAAAGCAACAAGCAATCACATTTTCAATGCACGAAAATGAATTAAACCATTAAAAAAAAAAAAAAATGACGTTGTCGCACTCAAAGGAAGACTCAGCAATTGTGTTTTCATTTGAAAACCTTTGACTTGGTCGCATGCTCTTCCCACGTGCCACATGCTTTATAATGTGAAATTATATCCATATAATAATAATAATAATATTACCTACACATAATTAATTATATGGACCCGCCCACTTTTCCAGAACATTTTGTCATTATAAACTATTATTATTTTTATTATTATTTAGGTCTTTTCTTATTTATTTAAATACCAAAATAGAATTGACTTGCAAAGACTCTTCAAAACCAAATTAATGGAGTAGCTGAGAACTCACCTTTAAAAGTTAATTTGAAAAATGCATGTGGTTGGCCTTCTCCCACATTTCAACAACTATATGCACATTTATGATTGTACCAGCAATACTTTGAAGTCGAATCAACTTACGATTGACCTACATCTATATCAATTGATTTTTCATTATTCGTTTATTGTATACATATTTTCTTAATTGCTGATTGACCCAAAACTTTAAGTTAGTGAGTAAATACAAATTTAATTATATCATCTAATTTGTAATCGTACGAGATATAAATTTTGAGTGTTTGTCTTATCGGTTGACAAATGAATTTTAAAAATATCTATTTTTAATGCTGTGGATAAAATCGAGTAATCATTTCCTATTAAATAAAAAGTAATGAGTTGATTGTCTAACAACCCAAAAAAAATCAATAAATGGGATGGGAATTTGATAAAATAAAGATAAAATAAATGGATAGATGTGTTTGTGAATATCAAAAGAGGGTTTGCAAAAATAATAATAATAATAATAATAAAAGAGGAAATTTCTTGTTGACATAAAATATGGATATAAAATACACAAGTTTTTCCAATTTTGCGGCGGAGAACACAAAATATAGATGAAATTTGCCATAGTTTTCGGCGGTGACATTTCACAATGGAGTTTTCATCTCTCTCCATACACACTTATATATAAATAAATAAATAAATAAATATGATATAACATAATATAAATTCACACCAATGCATCCATACGTATTCATGTATGTCAATTTCGTTTTTTTTTTTAATCTTTCAAAGGATAATTGTAACGAGTAGTACTTTTAAGGCTAATACTTAAGTGTATAAAAATATTTTTAAAGAATTGTAAAATAGTAAAATTTATCAATGATAGACTATATCGCTAATACAAGTCTATCAGTGGTAAATTCCATGTTGATAGACTCATATTAGCGATAAAGTCTATCACGGATAGACTTGGAGAGTTAGATCTAAATTTTGTTGTATATGTAACTCTTTTTTGCACTGTGTTATTTCTGCTCATACTTTGAGCTTGATTGCTATATTTGTAACTCTCTTTTTTACATTTTAAGTTTTGTATTTTTCAAAGAAAAAAAACTTTAAAAGGTTGAGTTTCCCCAAAAGAAAAGGCATATATACGTATTTATGTTAATTTAAATTTGAATCTAACATACTCTTTATACTTTTAAAATAGAAAAATAATTTTAATTGACAAAATTACTGAAATTATTTATAAATATAGCAAAATGTCATAGTATATCACTGATAGATACTGATAAACATCTGTATCTATCAGTGTCTATGAATCAGATGTCTATCAGTGATAGATGATAATAGTCTATTAGTACCTATCATTGATAGATAATACTATTTTGCTATATTTGTAAATATTTTAGTTATTTTGCTATATTTGAAAATAACCCTTTAAAATATATATTATTAAATTTTATATATTTAACATTCATCTCGATGAAACAATATCAATTATCAAAATGAGACAAAAAAAAATATGATTTTAATATCAGTCAACTGGGAGACTTTATTTTTTATATATATAAAGTACATTTTTTATGCAACTGATATACTATGATTTTAATTTTGTCATGATAGAAGTTTTTTTTATCATTTTGATATGGAGTTGTTTACAAACAATTAGTTCGATTTCTATGGTCTAATTTAGGTTTTTTAGTTAATTTTTGTATCTTTTCAAATTTTTATTATCCAACTTTGATGAATAAAAGATTCAAATTAAGTCTACGAATAATAACAAGTGCATGAGCACTTATTAATTGATAAATTTGGTATATTGAATGGTAAATTTGGTATATCAATTATATCACTGATCGATATACCAATATAAAGTATATAAACTGATTGAAATACCAAATATAAAGTATACTAATTAACTGATACACCAAACATAAAATATATCACATATACTACTAACATACACGTGAATACTTAAAAAGCAAAGAGGGTAAAATTAGAATAACAAAAAAAATGGAAATTAGGTCTAATTTTTTTATCTGTTGATGCACAGAAAGTTTTATGATTTAGTCTTAAAAAATATGGACTTTACCATTTGTGTTTTGTTTTCATCTAATTAGTATTCAATTAGAGTTTAACAACATATGAGAATGAATATTTTAATTAACTGAACTAAGAAAATTGTTGTCATATACATAATACATCAACGTGGCATTTCTTTTAACCTTCAAAACCACTATAACATTAATGACCATTGGGCTTGATAAATTAAATTACGTAGATGAATTTTTTTTTAAAAAAATAATAATATACAGAACATAAAGGACGAAAAATATAATTGAACTTATAAATTTAAATTTGCAATTTGTGTGGAATGAACAAGACTTAAAATTTTAAATATTGATATCATTATTATATAGGAAAATAAAGTATAATAAATTGACCAATTAAAATTTCATATTCTATCCAGTGTCTTTATGTGGGTTAGTATGATCTAAACAATAATTTACAACGCCTATCAACTTCATGTTTGCATAAGAATTTGAATTATTATTATTATTATTATTTTGAGAAATTGAATTAGTTTATTTGGATTAGACGTCAAATTTATAATTTTACATTTAATTAAATTCAATTGAAAAACGTAACCTAATTAAAATTATTGATAATTTGTCCCTCCAAAGAAGAAGCTAAATACGAGCGGCAATTTTATTATTATTATTATTATTATTTTTTATAAATATTTCAACTTGAAGATAAATTTGTAGTCGCTTTCAATTTTGGACCACATGATTAGATATTGAGGTGGAAATTGGAATTTTTTGCACCATTTTTATAATTATTTATTTTTGTAATGATATTTATATTGCCAATTGCCTCGCGTGGCATAACACTAGAGTTAATTTTGATTTTTTTTTAGTTCCATGCAAAATCTCTCTTAATTTATGTTTATTTTATTTTTCCATTTTTTAATATTTAAATTATTTACTTATACTTTTCTTTACTCTATACTTTATTTTAAGGTTATATTATACAAAATGTCCACTCACGGTTCAAATGAGATGAAAATTAACGAAAAATTAAAAGGCATACATGGCATAATTTATAATATTATTAACGTAAATTAACATATTAGTTGATGTGTAAAGATTGTTAATGTAAATAGTTTTTAACAAGATCTTTGAGATGGAATAAATGGTCACAACGATCTTAGGCCACGTTTACCGATTCGTAATGAAAATTGGTGTAATTGTAATGGAATTCAATTGATTGATCAATTATAATAGGCCATAATCGCAAATTTAATTAGATTGCTTTTAATCACGTTTACTTAAAATTATGAAACTATCACATTTATTATTATTATCGTTATTGTTGAGGGCCAAACGATAATGATAACAATAAATATGACGGATTCATAATTCTCATGTTGTAACAATATTAATAACGATAATCATAACCATAACGGTAACAATATTGGCGTAATTTTCAACCGCAATTAGATTGAGCACCTCTACTCATCAATCATTTTGCATTTTTATTACAGATTTGGAAGTGGGTGAATGAAACACAAGTAGACAACACCAAACATAATCAAATGAGACCCATTTTTCAGATTACCATTGATTTATTACGTTTCCACTTGGAATAAACATGACCTTAATTTTCAATATAGTGGTAAATAATATTATATTACGTCTTCTAAGTTTTGGACATCAATTGTCACAAGTTAATTTCTTTTATTTATTGTAACGAAAAAAGATACTTTTTTTAAACAATTTCGAAGAAAAAAATTTTAAAACTCAAGGGTAAATAGAACTTTTCAAAGTCCTAGTAATTAAAAACTACCACAAACTTTAGAGTATCTTTATATAATTTAACCTTATTTTAACTAAAATTTTCAAATTAAAGTCTTGTATAATCATTTTCTTTAGTTTTTTTTTTCTTTTTTCCAATTAGGCTTATTATTCACGTTTTTTTAATCCTTATAAATGTACTTTTGAATTCCTAGGAAAAAAACTAAAATTATAAATCCTTATAAATGTAACTTATACTATGGGTAATATTGAACCAAATGACATAAATGACATTTGGTGAGAACATGAACAATAAAATTGAAGAGATAGCATGATTCGGATTGAGGGTAACAACCTAGGACCACAATGGGCCTAGAGGAAGAAGTTGGCTTAGGCCGAGCTCGACCTCGGTCTTGGTTAAGGCCGAGCCTCATCAAATACCTAACGGGGCATGTGTTCCCAATTAACTGTTGTAGGTCCAAAGTATAGCTAAAGTGAGGTGCTTGGCTCGGCCTTAGCCGAGGCCGACCCTAGCAAAATGTCAAATAGGACATGTCCCTCACACATCCAAGACCAAAGTCAAGAGATAATCTTAAAGCAACTCAAAAATAACCCTAAAGGGAGGGTTAAGTTCTAGATCGACTACAACTATAAATACATCATTATGACTCTATATGAGGTATTTTAAACTTCTGACTTCTTCTCCATTCTATAATCCTCCTACCGAATTAGGCATTGGAATCATTTTTCTTTGTTTTGCAGGTCTTCTCTTCCCCGAATTATAAATTCAACTGTTGATGATATGTGAGGATCGATCAGGTATCTCTTTTTTCTATCCCAAATTTTACATCAACACCTTTTAAATTCTATAAGTTATTTTGGCTAATCTGTTATTCAAATACTTTGACCAACTTACAAAACTCAAGGAAAAAAAAATAAGTTTCAGAGAATCAGAGATATATGAATCTATTTTAGCTTTAGAAAGTTGGAGAATACTATAACGCCTTCAATTTTAAAATTTGTTAGAAGACTTTTAGTTAATTAGATGGGATGCACATGTGAAGATCACATTTTATATTATGCCTTCAATCTCGTTAATTATAAGTTCTTTTTTAGTGAAGTTGGGGTGCACATGTGAAGATCACATTTGATTTTATATTGTTTTAAGAAAAATAGTTAATTAGGTACACTTTAAGTGCGACTATTTTTTGCATCCCACAAATTTAAGTGTTCAATTACTATTCTCTTGTAGTTGTCGAATGAGATTATATATAATGTTTTTTCTCTGACAATTGTCTATATGTATATGGTTATGTGTAACTCCAACGATGTTAAGGATAGTTTGTGGCACTTGAAGTTGCAGGGCACCAAACCGAGCACATCTCAATTATTTCTTGATTGGTATATATTCTCCAACTTGGCCCGTTGGTCCAAAACTCGAGACTGACTTTTTCTTTTTGGGATGTGCATTTTTCTATGTTGCCTCCCAGTATTCTTTGAGTCTGGACCACTTGTGGTGTTTGGCCTCACCTAGGACGACCCTCAACAAAAATTAAAAATTTTAAATAATAATTATTAAAAATTCAAAAAACTAAAATGGATGGAACAAACATAAAATTTGGAGAAAAGGGGTATTTAATCTTTCCTTTCCCTTCAAATGGTAGGCAGACAATAAGATGACAAAAATGAATCAAATAGTTGAATAAAAGGCCATAAAAAAAAAAAAAAAAAATTTAACGTTGTTTTACGTCATTTAAAAGATAAGACTTTTTGCCAATTAAACATGACCTATGCCTGAATTTTTGTAATTATTTATTTATATATTATTATTATTTTTAAAATAACGTTCTCTGGAAATGACTGTAAATTGAGGAGGTAGGTCCTACATATGAAAATATAATAATATAAAGTTTCAAAATTTTCCACAACCTAATAAGTTAAATCATTTTTCCAGTTTCTTTGTTTATTATATTCAAAAGAAATGCTAATATATAATTTTACATTAATTATATATTAATTACGCAGGTCAGGTTCTTGACATCATACATCAAAAAATTAAACCCAAAATAGCAATCAATCTATTCTTCTCTAACCAATCCACAATATATCATTAGTTTAAAAAAATAATTTTTTATTTTATTTTTTTTTATTTATTTTTATTTTTAAACATTCAACGGTTGGAGGGTAGAGAGAACGATCAAACTATCTAACTTTTTTTTTAATAGTAATAAGTATTTTTTCTATAAACTATATTCTCATATTGACAAGAAACTAAAATTTGAAAATTTATAGTCTTAATTATAGCATCAAAAAATATGAAATCATATTTAATTGAATTCAAATTTCTATTCGTGGAATCTGTGATATTTTATGCCGTAAATTGACAAAATAGCCAAATTATTAATAGGGGAGTTTGAAAATCAAAACTTATGTTGCTTATCCCCAAAATTTTATTTCGATCCTATTTGAATATACAAAATGTTTCTTTAAGAATTATACGAAATTTCTTTTTTAATATTAATCTAATGAAAAGGGTAAAGAAAATCTAAGATTTTTTTTAATATTAGATTCAAGATTGGCTATGCCTAACTAAACCGCTTGTATCGAAAGAGACAATAAAAAGTGATTCAGAATGATATAATGTAGACCGAACAACCTACCAAAGAAATTTCTCTTTGATTATTAAAACCATTCTTAGTACTAAACATTTAAAGACAAATAAATATGTGTATTATCTTGAAAATGTAAAAAATTAAAACCAAACTTTTCCAAATGTTCTAACACAAAAAATTTAATGGAACCTTCTTATAACAATACAAAATTTCTAAAGCAAAAATCCTTTTAAAAAATAATAATAATAATAATAAATAACCTTTCTACTTTATTTACACATCCAAAATCACATCCAAAATCTTTTAAGATATATATTTTTTCTTACCATTGTCTTCCCAATTTTTCAAAAGATTGATATATTTATTATTAAAATTGCATATATATCCACATTCCCACTAATATAACTAAAGTTTCTGGAAGGAAAAAAAAGGCTCTTTCTTTTGAGAAAACGTATAGTTGGAAATTCAAGAAAAATCTATTTTTCTTGAGAGGAAACCTCTTTTTATAGGTAGGGTTTCTAGGAAATTAAGTCTCTTTCTATATATTAAATATATTAAAAAAAAAATTGTTTTCAAATATAGAAAAAATATCAAACTATTTACAAATATAGATAAACGAATGAAATTTTTCTATATTTGTAAATAGTTTGATGTTTTTCTGTTTATAGTAATTTCTCTAAAAAATATCTATTGAATTTGTAGAAAAGTTATTTCTTTTTTTAGAAGAAAAAAAATAATAATCGTAGTTAAATATACACATATCACTTCACTTTAGTTTTAGATGTTTTGGTATATTATCTGAAGAAGAAAAAAAAAAAAAAAACTTTTTTCTCTATAATGTATCAAAGTATATTCTAGAAAATGTGCACTTTTCTGGTATTCCCTTTTTTTTCTAAGAGAAAAAAAAAAGGAATGTATACAATTCTAAGTCAAGTTTTATTTAGGTAGATTGGAAATAGTACTCAAAATAATGAAGTTGATGGTATTATTGGTTATTTTGTTCTTTTGTATATGCATTCCTTAAAAAAAATCAATATTAATCTAAATTTACGTAGATTATTCAATATAATAATAAAATCAATTTTATTTTCTCAACCACTCGTTTTAACCAAACTTTTTAAACCACTAAATAGATACAACTATTTTAGTACCTTTTGCATAACAAGGATTATTCATTTTTTTTTTCGTTACATTATGAAGAATTAATCTATTATTTCAAGGACTGAGATAATTTAACAAATTTTATCTCCAAAATTAAAATCATGATATTGAACAATGAAGTCAATCTATCTAGAAATCATGGGTATGGAATTAGAAAAACAAGGGAAAATGCTGAAAATTTTGATTAGCTTATTAGAAATAATGTAGATGTCACTTTAGTAAGTCTTATTTATTTATTTATTGACAATATCTTATATATTTTTTTTTGGTAAAATATTGACAATAACTTATAGAAAGTCTTGTGAAGTTAAGATAACGGTCCATTTATATTTCAACACTTGGCAGTTTCCTTGCCGATATTTTCAATCTACCAAAAGAAGCTTCTTTCAAATGCTCAAAGAAAAAAGAACTTCATGTTCATATTCAACCATAAATCTTTTTACATTATTTTCATTAAATGTGAATCTCTAAAATTCCCGTGTTCATATGTCACACTTCCAAATTATATATATATATATATATATATAAAAGTTGAACAATATACTTAATAGAAAAAATTTCAACCTTCTATCTCTTGAATCGAGAGTGTTTACCTAACTCGATTCTTTTGTTTAGTTGACATATTTAATAATAATTAAAAAAACTTGTCGAGAATTTAAGATAAAACTATATTGCTTTACATCAAAGTGAACAAAATCCCTAATTAACCTTGTGTGATCCGAGATTGTACTTTGTTGTTCTCGGTAGTTTGGAATTTTTATTGAAGGGCCTCAAGTAGAGTACTCTTAATTGGGATCTTTTTTCTTGGGTTGGATATGTCTTTTCTTTGTTTTCAGTTTCTAATTCCCTTAGTTGTGTCTGGTTTTGTCCGTGTCTTGATTTCGAGGTTCTCTTTGTTTTATTGCAATTGTATTGAATATATATATATATATAATCAACCTTTATTTTCAACCTAAAAACCCCCCTCTATTTTCAATCCTTAATTAAATAAATTCTGTGGGTTCTCCATCCAGTTTCAATTATCTTTTAATTTTCTTCAGTTTCTCAAATTAAAAAAAATGTAGAAAGTCAAATTAGTTGTTTTCTCTTGGGCCAACCAATATTCCAATTTTGTGTATATCTGGTGACTGTTTATAAACATGGAAATATTTATATTTTATAAATAGCTGGTAAAGAGTAACAAATTATTTAAATTGTCAAATCAAATTATATTTTAAATTTAAATTAAATCAAAAGAGAAAAAGCCAATTATTTATGCCACTAAATTTTGGATATATTGTATCAACGAGTGATCAGTGTTATCTAGTTGATTAATGATTCATAACTATTTTATTTGATTCTCATTTAAAATCAATTCAAAGTTATTTAAATAAAATTATTATTTTCTTAAAATTTTATCAATTTAATAAAAAAAATGATCACATAATTCTTTCTAAATAAGTGAAGTAAGTGAAGAAAAATAAAAAGTATGAAATAATATGAAAATAGTTGTACAATCTGAGTTTTTCAATAAATTTTAAAAAAATCGTTTCAAAGTACATATATATAAAAGATTAAATGAAGGTTTAAATTTATTTCGATTTTCATAGGGTTGGAGTTTTCCCTTTAGAATTTTAATTATATTATAAAGTAAAAAAAATTATTAGTTCAAATATTTAGAATATTATGTTGACTTATAATTAATTATTATAGAGAAATTACTGGAAAAATATCAAATTATTTATAAATATAGAAAAATTTTATTTTCTATGACGATAAGACAGCAATAAATTTTTATAGCTTGAATGATAAAAGCAATAAAATTTTATCGCAATCTATCACTGATAAATTTTTTTTATATTTATAAATAATTTGACTCATTTTTCTATATTTGAAAACAGCTTATAATTATACGAATTACCTTTTCACTTTTTTTAGGCAATTTATTTCTTCACTTTGTTATACTAATCTTCACAAGATATGCCCTAAAATTCCTAATGGGCTGGGCTTTCACAGGCCCATATCGCATTACAATTCTAAAATCCCATAAAACATAGGATATTATTGGATTTTCAAAATTTTCAATTTAACTTGCATGGTGAACTATAACTTCTAAGTGGGTGTTATTCTCATTTTATCAAATTTTATTGATAAGTTTAAATTTTTATCGACATTTTTATATTCGTATGAATTAGACATTGACATAAAAGGTAAATCGATATTTTTATTATACCGTAAAATAATCAATGAGGCATATAAAATATCACTAATCTAAATATAATATTTAAAGAACATAAAATATTTATTTATTCTTTTAAATACTTTCTTTGAATGGTTTCTTTTTATAATTTTAAAAATATCTATCAACATCAATATTTGATCGATATTTTCATCGACGTTTTAAATTTTGTTTCTTTCTTTTTAAATAAAGTTAAGATACTTTAGTGAACTAAAATGTATCTTTTTTTTTTTAATTTATTGAACTACAATAAATGGAATTGAAAATTTCAAACTGTAAATGTTAATTACTAAGCTATATTTAATCATTAATGAACTTAAAATTGTTAAAAGATTGATCAAATCATTCGAAAGAGGATTTTATTTTTATTTTTATTTTTTTAAAACGATGTTTACATAGCCAAATAAAGTGAAATGAGTATGTTTTAGATTGTGTGGAAATCAGGAAATGACACCTAAAACCAGTATATATAGTTCATAGCCAATTTTCATAATTATATTTGAAACTTATCTAAATTCATTATTTGTGGGGTAAACAAGTACATTACTTTAATTTAAATGTCGATTGCCACTTAATTTTGAGATTAGGGAATTACCAATGGTTCGCGATATTTCAACAAATTTCTCAATAGAAATAGTAATGGTTCGCGATATTTCAACAAATTTCTTAATAGAAATTACTTTTTTTAGTTTTATGTTCCAACGTAAAGACCTTTCGATTGAAGGGCATACACCTAATTAGTTAAGCTATGCTTAGAAGAATTTAAAATTATGCTTACTTAAAAAGAGAAAAAAAAATAATAAGGAAACGTGAATTTACATATTTGTTTAATTTTACGATATCCTTTGATAATTTGATTTTTATTTTCATTTTTGTTTTTAAAATTTAAGCTTATAAATATTATTCCTAACTATTTTATTTATTTGTTTTAAAATAAAAGCAAAGATGTGAAAATAAAGATATAAAAACGTGTTTTTTTAGGGTTATTTGATAACTATTTAATTTTTTAAAATTAAGCTTATAAGTACTAGTTTGATCCATAAATTTGTATGTTTTATTATTTAATTTCTACTTAAATTTTTAAAAAGTAGTTTTGTTTTTTTAGAATTAGACTAAAAATTTAAATATTTCTGTAAAATAGATGAAACTCGTGATAGATAATTAAAAAAAAACAAACATAAATTTTAAAAATAGAAAATTAAAAAAATTAATTATCAAACCAGATCCTAAAAAACATTTTTGTTTTTAGAAATCTGGCCAAGAATTTCAAAAGTTTGCTTAAAAAAAGATTTTAAAAAATTGTGAGAAACAATTGCAAGTTCAATTTTTCAAAAGTCAAAAATAAAAAGATCAAATAACCATTTATTATTATTATTTTAGACAAGCATAACCAATTTTTTTTTTCTAAGACCAACTTAATAAAAGAACCATCAACCCAACTAATTACACACAGAGTCCTTAGTTATATTATTAAAAGACAGTTTTAGTCTCTAAACGTTCATGAAAGTAACAATTTAGTCCTTAGACCTTGATTTGTAACGATTTAGTGCATATACTTTTCATTTTGTAACAATTTAATCTTTATACTTTCAAATTTGTGACAATTTAATCCTTAACGTAGAAAAATTCATCAAAATTATGTCAATTTTTATTATTTTATGATGTAGATTTTGTATTATATAAAAATATTGAGTCTCTAATTAGGTTATTGGTTTATTTATACAAGAAATCTCATTAAATCTTAACCTTAATTTCTACGATAGGAACTAAATTGTTAAAAAATTTTAAGTACAGTGATTAAATTGTTATATAATAAAGTTTCGGAACTAAACTGTTATAAAAATAAAAGTAAAGGGACTAAATCGTCAGAAACCAAAATTCAGAGACTAAATTGTTACTTTCATGAAAGTTTAGAGACAAAAAGTAATTTTTAACCTTTAATAATCTATTTTTTTTATATATAATTCCTGCAGGCTGCAACGTTTTTATTCTGTTTTAACATTTAAACATTTTTTTTTAAATGTTATATTTTAATATTTTAGTTTTATTTTTATATTTTTAAAAATCAAAATAAAAAGGAATAAAGGTTAAAAAATGCATTATTCCCCAAAGCCCAAAATAAACGGCCCAAATTGCTTAAAGCTGTCTGACACGTGGACAAAGAATCTATGCTCCCAAACCGTGGAAGTCAAAACCGGCGCAACCGGTATCCCGAAGCCGCCATTTGGAATGCCCTGCCTGCACATTTCCATGTGGATGCCTATCCTTAACCGGCAACCGACTTGGAGCGGATTAATGTCCATAGAAGATAAATACAAATTTATTAATTTCTTTCCCCTATTTTGACAATTACTTCAATTTATTTGTTTACAATTTAAGGTATTTATTATAGATAAGGTTTGATGAAGTTGAAACAAAAGCTGTCAATATCAAGTTATATTTTTCTTTCTTCAAGTTTTTAGTGAAAACAAATCAAATTTTATGCTTAAATTTGACCAGTTGTATCTATTGTTTCACCAATTTAAACTAACATAGATAAGTGTTACAACTTTTTGACTACTTCATCCACTAATTTATATAATAATCTAAAACATTCAAATACTTAGTAATTTAACAAAATTAAATTTTATTAATGCTAAAACTAATGGTTAGTAAATAACTTCAGCCAAAACTTATAAATTTATAACAACAAAATATCGTATTTGCCTAAACGTTATCAATTCCATATTGAATATTGACGTATATGTAAGAACTATTTTTTTAACCATTCTCGATTAAAAACCTATGATATATTGCGACACTTCAACAAAAAAAAAAAAAAAAAAAAAGTACAAGATGAAATTGAAAGTTTGAATAAAAATTTATATACCTTCTCAAATTTAGGGTTAAAAAATACACTTTCCTTATAAAAGATATTTTCCTATTTTTAGAAAGCTGGTGAAATTATTATTATTATTATTTATGTGCTTCAGATTTTAATTTCTTAAAAAACTTATTCTTGTATTTTCTTGTATTTTCTTTTCCTTTTTTTTTTTTTTTTGAAACAGACTTATTCTTGTTTGAGTATCTTAAAGTTTTTTATTCCCCAGCTACCTTGATGTTGAATTTGTTATCCAATCCAAACGAATTGGTAAACACTAATTCACTTTAAAATATCAACTTGAAATTCTGTGCTCCTTTTGTTTTATTCTTTAAAAATATAAACTTTCAAAATTCACTAACTTTTAAAAAATAACAAAAAAGATTGTTATTCTTCATTATTTTGACATTAATTTTAAATAATAATTAGATAATATAATTTCAAATACACCGCCAAAATGAGCTTAGCTGAATCTTAAAAAAAAAAAAAAATATGACTTCAATTCGTTAAGGTTTTATATATTTATATGACATGAACTAAATTGCTACAATTTTTAAAATTTAATGACTAAATTGTTACAAATTTTAAATTACAGAATTAAATCTTGACATATTTAAATTGTTACTTTAGGAAAAAAGTATTTAATCAACCAATATTAAAATAGATATTTTAAAAAATCAAAGACTGAAATACTTAAAGTTCAACCGAGATATTTCAAAGAAAAATACTTGGTTTTACCTTTCTTTTCAACCTACCGAGTTGCCTAACCACCATCGTTTGCAATAATATTTTTAATATTTTTTTTTCTATTGTGCATACAATTAAGGCAGGATGAAAAAAAAAAAAAAAAAAAAAAAGAAAGAAAGAAAGAAAGAGTAGAGTCTAAGATACACCAAGATATTACTATATTTCAGATATCCATATACCAAAACGAAATTAGAAAAAAAAGTTATATTATATCACAAGAAATAATCAAGAGATATTATTTTCTAAGTTGACTTATTTATATATATTTTAAAAAATATAAAAAGAGAGAGAGAATAATAATAACAATAAAATAGAAAAAAGGAAGGAAAAAAAAAAGGAAAATGGTTGAATTGAAGAAGACGATAAGAAGAAACAGAGAATGGAGTGGGCAATTATGGTTAGCGAATCAAGAATTCATACCTCAAATCTTCTTTCTCTCTCCTCTTCCATAATAATAATATATATTCCATACTCTTTTTCCCTCTTTCTTCGACACTCTGTTTTTCATTCCCCTCAAAATGGAGAACGCGACGGCGACGGCGGCCGGCGATTCCGATTCTGACGTTTCTCAGCTTCCGATTCACAGCCAAGTTGAGAAGATCAAGAAGGAGATTGAGAAGATCAAGCATCCTTCCCTTCAGCAATCCGAGATGAACACTCACCTTCTTCTTCGCGGTATCTCGATTTCGAAGCCGCGATCTCGCTCTCCGCTAGGGCTTGCCGCCGAGAGGCCTATTTCCGTCGGGAATTAAATTAGGTTGGTAGCCATATCCAGATTAATCTCTTCTTGCTCTTCCCTCTGTAAACCCTAGATTTCTTGTTTCAAAGGGATCGATGTACAAGTACATAGTTTTTCGTGTAGGATTTCCGACCTTTATGGATATGGCGGAATTTCTTCTTCTTCTTCTTCTTCTAATTTCTTCTGGTTATGAAACTAATTCAACTCTGTTACTATCTCCATTAAAATTAAAATTGCTTATTATAATTAAATTTGGCTGTAACAATTTAAAATCCAAACTAATGATTACAGCAATTTAAATCATAAACTTCATCAATTTACACCTTTCTTAAATTAAAATTTTAATTTTAAAAATTTTAAAAATTGTTATGATATCAATTCTTGCGCGTGTCTAGACTTTTTTAAATGTCTAACAAAATGAACTTTATAATTTACCTGCACATTCTTCGGATAAATCTTAATTAAGAATCTAAATTTACCTATTTTATTAATAAAATTATAAATATAACACGATGTTTAAAATAAAATAATAAAATATTTAAATTAACACCTTTATTAAAATTTAACAAGAGTATAAGTTTATATAAATCCAAAGTTAATAAATTGGCAAAATAATACTTTTGTGTTCACAAAATAATGTATTTTTAGCACTTTAAAATTGTTGTTTTAGTCTCCACAAATAAATTGATGAGTGTAGAGAAAGTTAAAATTTAATCGGATTTTAAAAGTTAGAATTTAAATTTATACATTCTAATTATAAATTATAGTGATTAAATTTTAATTTTCTCTAAATGATCAAATTTGAGACTTAACCTAAAGTTTATGGAATTAATTTGAATATTAATTGATCAAATTGTCAATTTCAACTTGCATCCCTAATTTAATTGGATATTTCACGTGTAATAATAAACCAAAATAGAAATATAATTTAAACTATGCATACTTTTTAATTTGATACTTTTAACTTTGTTTTCCTTTTTGGAAAGAATTTGATACTTAACTTAGTTTCTATATTTCGCATGATTTGTTTAAAATTTTATATGATTCTGATTACCATTTATACAAGTATTCACTTTTAAGTCATGCCTTAATAAGGAAGAGAAATAATTGTTATAATAAATTTAATTTATTGAAAATTTTGGTTTCAATTAAAATGAGAAGATGTAAAATTAACATTGTCTGTGTTCCTCTCATCAAATTTATAACAATTTCTGATCAGAAATATTTGTTTAGTGTGATTTTCTCCAAGAATTTCACCATATGAAATGTTATGACAGAATGATATTTAACAAACAATAATATACATTGTGTTATACAAAGTTCATCTTTGTTTTATTTCTCTCAAAAAAATATTTACTTTATTTTATTTTTAAAAAAAATTAATGGGTAAATATAACGAAAGTTGATAGTTTTATTTTATTATTATTGTTAATTTTCTAGTACAACAAACGTGGGACATTAGAATTTGAAACTTAACTTTAATGCGTTTTTATATTTGTATAAAATAAAGTGATTTTAGTTATCAAAATGGTAATTTGGCATAGTGCTAGGATGCAGCTCTCTGAATGGGCCTATGTTGAAATTGTTTTACACAACTCGTTTAAATTAATTCCATTTTTTATTAAATTATTTTTTTACTCATTTTAATATTTTTGTGAAGCTTTAAACTAAGCTCTTTGAACAAAAATTATGGATTTGCCACTAGGAATAATTCTTTGTAAATAAATATAGTTTAAAGCTTATATTTAGATTTAGGGTATTCATGAAAATTTGAGACAAATCACATTTTTTTTTTAAAGCAAAGTGAGAGGGTGAATTTAAACTCCTCATCTTCTAGTCGAGAGAATAAGGTTTTATTAGTTAAATTATATTCAGGTTAGCCAACAATAAAATAATAAAGAAGTGATTTTAAGAGATAATAATTTTGTTGAGAAAAATGTCTTCCATTTTTGTTTTCAAAATTAAACATAAATTAAAATATTGTGTACATTGACATCCCTATTTAGGGTGCATTTGTATTAATTTTTCAAGTGTTTAATTTTGAAAATAAGTCAATTTTGAAAAAAAAAATTAAAGTATTTGACAACCACTCAAAATAGCTTTTGAAGTGTATTTTAACTAAATTTTATTAAACAAGTTTAAATAAAAATGAATTGTTTGAATAACATTTTTTTCTCTAATCAATCTAACCATACCATTAGTATTTACCAACGAGCTAGGATTCTAAAATAAAAAAAGAGGCATCTCTTTCTTCTTTATTTTTTTTTTTCTTTTTTTGTTTTTAATGGAAAATCCTTAAAGATACACTAAAAGTTATAAAAATATTTTTTAGGTTACATTAAAAACAAGTACCCAATCAAAGTTTTACTTCAACTAGTAAAATTGCTCTCATACAAGTCTTAAAGGATCAAAAAGTAAGTTCTCTGAGAAATAAAAAGAGGAAAAAGACTCCCACCCTCTTTCCATCCAACTAATTGAGATTCGAAAACCGACTATTTGTTTCGCGAGCATCTAAATTAACACATTTATTTTGCTTTATTGTAAGTTGTCTTGATATTTAAAGATTCTCAAACATTCTAAGATGTCCTTATGAGATCTCGAGAGTTTTGGATGTCCTCATGAAACATGAGTATTTTGGATTCCCATGTTAAAGGCATCCCCGTTTTACTTTTTTGCCCTTTTTTTTTTTTCAATCGTGCATATCACTCTTTTTTGGTTATATCGTAATTCTATTTTATTTTTTTTAACAGAATATTTAAATTCAAATTAATATTTATTTTGTTAAAAAATCTTAAATTATTATAAATCATTTGGTAGAGAAAAATAACATATAAAAATAATTAAATTGTATTAATTTAAAAAGAAATTCAAATTGATAAAAACAAATATGTTATCTAAGTTCAAATTATATTAAATTAATGAATAATTGTAAGAGCATTCTTGAAATATTATATAAATTTAAGACATTTTTTAATGAAATCCTACGAAACAAACACAATTATCAAAATATTCTCAAATATCTAAAAAAAAAAAAAATAAATATTCCTACAAAGCAAACATGGTTATGTAAAGATACCATACATCTATAATTCTAAATAGTTATATAAATCCAATCATTTTAAGTTGAAATGATTAAAGAACATGAACAAGTAACATTAATTTAGTTTATGAAGTTTAACTTAAATATTTGGCTATGTAAACAACACAATGATGCCCACAAGGACTAAATCAATTTTCAAATGATGCCCCACAAGGACTTAAGCCACCATTTCCTAACTTGGTGAAGGTAAAAATATTAGGCAAACTGATTTCAAGTTAAGTGGAGAATTGAATATCTAATTTTGAAAACAAATATATAATACCTTAAATAATTAAGCCTCAAGTTCCTTAAATCTTTTTAAGTGGATAAAGAACATAAACAAGTATTAATCCAATCTATGAGGTTTAACTTAAAAATCTTTGGCTATGTAAATAACACAATAAATAGACAATATCTTGAGTTCACCAATGTGTATTTGACAAATGTGTTCTAAAACGACATTTTTTTTTTTGTATTTTCAGTGTATTCAAATTTTGAATTTGAAAATTTAAAATACATAATTATATTAAAATGATAAAAACTTTAATAAATATAATATCTTACCAAACTGAGTATAGCTCAATTAGCATACGAGTGTGTTAATAACAACACGGTCTATAGTTCAAATCTCCTTTAGCCTCAATTGTACTCAATAAGTATCTTCATGTTATAAACTCAATTCAATCTTAAGTTTCCTAAACTTTATATTCTTCTAGTGTCTTAATCTGATTTATCATGCTAGTGTCTTTTCTTTTATTAAATATAATCATTCGTGTAATTTTGTTGTTCACTCACTTGCTCGTGCTGTGTATGATTGTTTGATGTCCTGCCTTCTTCCCTATTCAAGAAGCATATAAGGCATTTTGGGATACTTGTTTTCTTGATTGGGTATCCTCTATTCTTCCTAAGGACTTTGTGTGTAGTTGGTTATATATATATATATATATATATATATAGAGTTAATGAAAAATGATAGCATAGAATCTGACATAAATGGAATCTCTATTGTTCGTCATCCATTCAACGAAGGAAAGTAAACATTATGGCCTTCTTTTAGTTACTTAGCTTGAAAGAATACAAGGCTATGAACTTTGAATCTATTCCTAGTGTAAATTCTCTCCATTCTTTAAAAACTATAGTCTCATATCTATCACAACTCATTGAAAAATGTTATTTTATCTTTTTTAATTCCTATGGTTCATATCCTTTTGACCCTGTTTGGTAACCATTTGGTTTTTAGTTTTTAATTTTTGAAAATTAAGCCTATAAACATTCTTTTTACCCGTAAATTTCTTGCTTTGTCATCTACTTTTCACAATTGTTTTAAAAAACCAAACCAAGTTTTAAAAACTAAAAGTAGTTTTTAAAAACTTATTTTTGTTTTTAGAATTCGGATAATAACTCAACTCTTTTACTTAAAAAAATATAAACTACGGTGAGAAATTGAGAAGAAATAAGCTTAATTTTTAAAAATAAAAGACTAAAAACAAAATGATTACCAAATGGGATATAAGTAATTTCATTTATTAAAAAAAACACAAGAACAAAAAAAATCAGTCAAACCTGTGGCTGTACTGTTGCCATCATCATACAAAGATAAACAAAAGCACCCAACATCTTTCATTTCCATCCACCCAAATTGTAAATGTCACTTTAATCCCTAGTCGTCACTTATAAGCTAATGATGGCATCACCCCAAACACTTTGATCCAAAGGATATTGGGTCTTTATTGCTCAGATTCACATAAAGAATATTTCCACTAAACAATAGGGAAATTCACCCAAAGAGAAGAGAAGAAAAGGCCACTTTGAATATTTCTAAAAGGAAAATAGAAGCAGACCTAAGGCCAAGAGCCAAACCCAACCTGTCCATATTCTCAGAATCATACCCACATACATTCCCTTCCCCAAATGCCCACTAAATATATTTTTCTCAGGAATCTTTTAATCAACTAGTGCTCTTGGACTACCATAAAGTGTTCTCCAGAGATTCCATAAGCATCTAGTTGGCTTTGTTATAAGTTTCTAACTTATTCCTTGTGCCTTATGTCATGTGTCTTGTCTAGAGAGAGATAGAGAGAAATGGTGAAATATTTTGTTATGTAAAAGCATGCAAGTTTTCAATCAAATTGCAAATCCCACGCCTTTTGGAATTTAAAGTTATTCCATAAGGCATGTGTCAAAAGAGAGAGTGGGGAGAGTTGATATGTAATAAGAGAAAACATAAACACAGAAGAAACATGAAAAATGGTTATATATTCTTTTATTTCAAAGCGGGTAAGTCTTAATCAACACAACTTAACGAACCTGAGGTTGTAATTAGGAAGTGCTGCCAGTGACATCATCTTTTTTGAAATGGGTCTCTGCAAATTGTGCATCGGTGCCTCGGGCTTAGAAATTCTGAGATGAGAACATTCCAAGTTTTGTTATGACTTCGACTCCAATCGATTTGCTTCTTCACCATCAAAGTCTTTCTTTTGTATGGATTTGCCTAGGGAAAAGGGAATATAAAGATGTTGATGGACATAGACCAAGCATAGAAAGGTTATGATCCAGGGATGACATTATCACGATGCCCTATAAAGAGACGCTAGATGAAAAGCTTACAACAGAGAAATAAGTGATGTCAAATACCTTAAACTTTAGAAATTGTAGCAGTTCTAGAGTGGCCATGAATTGTATGTTTGTAACAATGGGAATAGGATTTCTCGAGCGTCTTGTGAATTCTCTTGTAGATTCTTTTAAGGTAGATTTTAATATTTTCCCTAAATTTTAATGTCACTGACTCACTAGCATGAACATAAAAGAACTATATAGGGGCAAAACAATGGACTAGTGAGACGTGTTATGAAAATAACAAACGAATGGAGGGAAAGATATGCCGACATGAGTATAGCTCAAGCGGTAATTGTCATCCGCTCTTTTCTTTGAAATCGGAAGTTCAAATCCCTCCCCACATTTGAAAAGAAAAAAAGGGAGGGAAAGATAACTATTTTCATAATGTGACAGTTGAGAGTAAGGTAGAGATAGTATATCACTATACCATCATTTTTAACCCTGAGAGACCGCTTTCGATGAAAGTAACTTCACTCTTCTTGTGAGGTTGCTCATCACATCTATGATGACTGATTTCTTTTGAAGTCTGAACTGGATTGCCAATTTAGATGTTTCGTTCTCACACTTTTTCAAAAGGGTTTCGTCCTCCATTATCTTGGTGGGGAAGTGTCCCAATGCAATCACACATAAAGCAATTACCGTACGTAATGCAGCTACTTCATTTGCAACACCAAGAGGTGCTTCAGCTGATAAAGATTTGAGCACGCTCAAGTCATGCTTCTGTACCGTTTCTTCATCAACTGAGAGCAGCACTCTTAATGCAGCCAATAAGCGACCGTCAACTATTTCTGAACCACCGATGCTCACCTATCAGGCAAATAGACAATCAGAAATTGATTTAAGGAAAAAATGTCATAAACTTCTCACCCTACTATTTAGGTCTGCAATTCAATTGTTTAGCTGCACAGGATGCCTCGGGCATGATGTAAAAGACAATTTATAACTTACACTCAAGGTGACACTTGACAGCAAGTAATTTTAAATCAACTCCCTAGGATAAGTTAGACAAGAAACAAAGATGAATTATCGTTTAACACTAAATATGTCAAAGTATATATTGGATTTTTCAGTTCTTCCTGCAAAAGGAGGTTAGGTTCTAAGCACGAGAAGGTTGAACAATTTTTCTCCTTTTCCCCTTCTTGAGGTGCTCATTTTGAAACAAAATCCATTGGCTGTTTCTCATTTGCGAAACCAAAAGGTTCAGGCAGCATAGTCTAGAGAACTAAGGATTGGGAAAATAAAGTAAAGCTATTCTTGTTGATATCAATTTTAGTGACAGCAAATGTTGCTCCAGTGGACGGTTGTTTTCTCAGAAGAGTATTAATTAGAGGTAGAGAACTAAAGTTAAGTGGAAGCAAAACCTTGAGAAGAGCAGCTTCTCCGTGTAGATTTAACTTGGTTAATATAAGTCTTTGCCATGGAGCAGGAGAAGAAAAATTTTCTGAAGAAATCCCTGCAACAATGCTAGCAGCTTCTAAGAGAGCTTCATCATATTTTAGCTCAATGTAATCATATTGATTTGATGGTATCACAAATCCATAATCAAGCAGGAAAAGATCATTGTCCAGACAGCCATAATTCAGTGTTAAAGGAGCGTTTCCTTCAATTTCAGTCTCTGCTACAACCTGGATTCAAAGCAAACAAAAGGTGAGTGGTTAAGATAGAGAATGGATTAACTTGGCAAGGGACAGCTTCCTTTTCAGTGTCCTCAAGCATGTGAATATCAATGGTCAGAGAAACAGAAAACTTCACCTTCACCTTCAACTTCATGGAGGCATCTTGTTCCTGGATTATACGTGCATTAGAATTAAAGCTATGATTGCACATATCAATGAGAGGGAGCATCATGGGGATACTGTCTGGAGTACCATCTGTGAGACTTTTACCATATAAACGAAATGCCCTTGATGAGACAGAGGCCATTGCCCATCCAAGGGATGATGCATCTACAATTTGGCCACCCAAAGGGTGATTTTCAGGCTTTATACTGTCAAGAGTACGTTTGACTTCTTTCTCAAAATCAAGCTTCATATGGTATCAATGAGAAATTAGATGGAAGTATGCTAAGAAGCATGGACACTTTAGTTTGGCTAGCGTGTCCATGTCTGACACTTGTTAGACACGTATCGGACACTTGTTAGTGCAACAAATGTGTTAGACATGCATTGAACACTTGTTGAGTAGACTAAAAAGACACATATATGACAATAATAATAACTTTTGAGTGTGAAATACATCAAGGTAAGTCTTTTAAGCATATAAATGCATCAACCTATTTACTTTCAATTTTATTTTGGTATGAAAATGATATAAATTTTTAAAAATGTATATTTTAATAAACGTGTCCTTGCCGTGTCGTGTCCTAGATATTTAAAATATGGTGTGTCGCCGTATCGTATCCGTATTCGTGCTTCTTAGGAAGTATGACAGACAGCCATCTGAAAGGATTTATCTTTTCTTAGACAACAAAACAAATAACCCAACTATATCTTTATCCATGGTTGATTATGGCATCACACATTGGCTTTCAATCTAACAAATGACCTACCTGGTAAAGAAGAGGAGCATACTGCAAGTTCTTTATATCATCTCCAGGAAAAAATATGGGAACAGTGAAAACTTCAGGGAGATTGCTAATATACGGCCACCAGAAGGATCCAACTTTTGCTCTTTCTTTCAGAAGCTTCAAACCCAATTTCATGGACCACAGTTCCTCTGCCAAATACTTCCAGTGTCCAATTTATTTTAATTCAGATTAAGAGTACATAAAACCGTGCAAAAGATGAGGTTATCAACCTCTATCAAGTATAGGAGTTTTATGATAGAATAATTTTGCTATCAAAATACATCAAGCTTTCCATTTGGCAGGTGATTGACACAGATAATATTTTGAATTATTTAGGTTGGAAGATATTTGAATTAAAGAAGGGAAATCTCAAGCAAGTCCTTTGTTACACTGTTCTTTATTGAATAGGAGTAAATATTGGCCATTAGCTATCGAAGTGCAAAATGATCTGGTTCTAGTTCCCATGAAACCCTCTTACTATGACTGAAATTCAAAGAAATAAATAATGAAATACAACTTTGGGAATTTATATCACTCAAAGCTTTTAACTCACTAGAATTATAAATTTTACTCTTTCCTTTTATGTCTTTTATAAATGGAATAGAAAACAAGAATCTTATGAATTGTCATAATTTCTTCACCCGAATACAACATCACGTTCAATCATATTGAATGAAAATCTCATGTTCAAACATCAATAGAATAACTTGTATGTATGCACAAAAAAATTGATACCCGAGCAAAATTTAGTATAGATATCTAGCAATCTGTCATTGAAAGCATTAAATCACCTAAAGTAAGAGAACAAAGCTCCACGGGACTTACAGCCAGACATAAGGAGCAAAGCAACAAAAGCTTTGCTTAAAGTTCATGAAATTAAGAAGGTGCCATATTACAGTTTTTAAAATGGGATGCCCTAGACCTATCGTGCTCTACTCGAAAAGGCAACATTATAAGTGTTTCATAGAATTTTTTGTTGGGAAGATCTGTTAGGAATATTAGCAGGGAAATATTAATGATTTTTATTTGGATATTAGGACATACTTGTCACTGGATAAGAGCTAGTTAATAAAGGGTGGTTTTATCGGATGTCCCCGAAGGGACTAATGAAGGGTGGTTAAAAATACCATTGTTGAACTAAAAGAAAAAAGTTCCGATCAGAACTCTCTCACTATAACGACCTTATCTGAATGAGATTTGTTCTACAGGTTGTACAACTGTGTCGAGTTCTTAAGAACTTCTCTCACTATAACAATTTTGATGAAAGTAAATTCTTCTCCTATGTCCGTGGTGAAGGGGCTTTCATGCACACCTTTATATTATTTGAGCTTGTCATACTATCTCACTGGGTTTCCAAACAGCCCTACAAATGAAATTTCAATCCCCTATGGCTTTACCATGGATATGAACTACAAATCAGTCATCTTATTAAATTCCCAGGTTCAAGCATCCTCAATTTTTAAATAAACAATGAAGCGAAGTAAATTAATTTGCAAGGTAAGTACATGAAACAACAATGATATAAAATGCTCACAAACCCGAGAATCGGAATTCAGATTACAAAAATCAATACAAACCAAGATGAAAAAATGGGAGGGCGAAAAACACCATAACAAGCAATTCAATCTCAGATACACAACTCTCCATACAAACAAAGCAAAAAACGCGGCTCAATTGAGGTATTTCAGATAAAAGACGAATAATACCAGGAACTTGGCGAGCCAAATTGGCAAGAACGGAGTCAGCCTCATCAGAATCGCCGGCTTCCGGGGACTCAAAGCGCAAGGGAAGATTGTGAGGAAGGACAATGAGTTCAGAACCTTTGGGAATGTGGTCAGAAGCGAGGAGTCCAAGGCCAGTATGGGCATCGGGAGCGGGTGCTATGTTCAGAGCGTGGTGGACAAATCCACCTTCTCTGCAGACCCACTTGATGAGGTCCGGGGGATGAGGAACCAGCCTGGAGGAGAAAGAAGGAGAAAGAGAGGGCATGGAGGCGGAGGATAATGGCCGGAAATGGGTTAACGATAGAGAAGCCATTGCTATCTTGGAAGCAGCCATTGCTCTTAGCAATGCTTACTCTGTCCACTTCGTGAGCTGAATTTTTTGGGAATTTTCCTTTCTGATGAAATTTAAATTTTCGGTCTCTTCTCAATTGGGATATTTGTTGTAATTTTTAGGTTTAATTCCCATTGCTCCCCAGTGTGCTTTTTTAGTTCTTGATTTATTTTTTTTTACTTTTTTTATTGTCTAAAAAAAAGTTAAGATTTACTTGGATTAAGTGAAATAGTTTGCTAATTTTGTTTTTAAAAATGAATTATGCAAATAATATTTCTTTGGAAAAAAAAAAACCTTTTTGTCAATGCTACAATTTTATTATTCAATTAGTGATCACAACTAGTTTAGGAGGGTTGTCGAAATTCGTAATTAATGGTAAGTTATAATAGTTGGAAATAAAATTATTATAGTTGGAGTCAAACATGGAGCACTAGAAGTTGGGGTGTCGAATAATGAATTTTGACCACTCACAAATTGTCATGTCATTTCTTATATTAATGGCAAAATTATAAATAATCAAATTTGGAATTAATTTAAAGCAGGTGTCCCAATTGAAATTGAAGATTAGCAAAGTCTTATGGATATAGTTAATTAATCAACATTAATTTAACAAATTTAATATAATTATTTGTTTTAATAAATCAATCATAATATTTTTTAAAAAATAAAATAAAATAATAATCATATTTTTTAAAAGGAAGTTAAATATTAGCTATAAAGTTAAAAAATCACTTTTAGTCTTTAAACTTCAATGCAGTCCTTGTACTTTCAAAATTGTAACAATTTAATCTCTATCGTAGAAATTAGCGTTGAGACTGAATGAGATTTCTAGCATAAATAAATGGATAAACCATTTAGAGACGTAATTTATAAAATACAAAGTCTACATCATAAAATAATAAAAATTGACATCTAATTTTATTTATTTATTTACATTAGGGGATTAAATTATTACAAATTTGAAAGTACAATTACTAAATTTTTACATACTAAAATTCAAGGACTAAATTGTTACAAAATTGAAAGTACGGGAACTAAATCGTTACAAACCAAAGTTAAGAGACTAAATTGTTACTCTCATGAAAGTTTAGGGACTAAAAGTATTTCCTAACCTAGTTATAAATATATTAGCAATAGATTTTTATTTCTAATAAAAATGATTAGCTTTAATTTTTATTATAAATGTAAATATTATTAATTTATTGTGTCTTTAACTATCAAAGTTTTAAACAAGAGATCAAAAATTCAATTGGAAAACTTCAAAAAAAAAAATTTAAAAACCTATTAATTCAAATTTGTTTTTAGTAACATAAAAAAAATTAAAAATATAAAAATGACTATCAAGTATAAGACTCTTATTTCAACTTATACATGTATATTCCATGTTCAGCATTATAAAATACATGCAAATTAAAGTGAGCTTGACTTAGTGGTATTGACATGCACTCCATCCCTAAAAGTCAGAGGTTCAGTCCCCCACTCCACAGTTGTTGTACTCGAAAAAAAAAAAGTATGCAATGCATGCACGTAGTTCCCACTAGTATAAAAAAATATAATATACACAATAGTATTAATAATTATTAATTATAATAAAGTATTAATAATTATTTATGTTTTACATTTTTTTTTGGATAAAAATTATTCATCAATTAAGAACAAATTAAATTTAATATTTTCTTACATATATATAATTTAATTAATTAATTGATCATTTCAAACAAAAATAAATAAATCTTTTTACGATAAACATTTGTTGACTAAAAAATTTTGGCCAATTACAAATTGTCACGTCGTTAATTTAAATTAATGATTGATAAATTTGAGACCAATTACAAATTTACATGTGTCCTAGAATTAAATTAAAAGACATAAAAGTTGGCAAATTTAATGACGCTACTATCAATCTAGCAATGTCAACTAGTCCAATCAAATTATACCACGTGACAATTGGACCTGAAGCTAGGTTAGCTTAGTCGGGATTTATTGAAATAGATTAGGTCAAATTTAAATAAACCTATTAAAAAGTATTGGATTAAGCCCAAAGGCTAAAAGTTAGGCTCAAAATTGGGCTCAAAGTCAACCAACCCTAAAACCCATATAGACTCTTCCAAAACCCTATAAATAGAGGAGGTCACCTTCATTTGGAAGGGGAGAATCAAAAGATTCGTTGAGTCATTACCATCCACTAAGAGGATTAAAAGCTCGAGCATTCAGTCAAAGTCTACAATAGTCAAAATCCATAGAATTCCATGTTTAAGCAAATATTAAAAGACAAATACTTCAAAATTCAACCTCTCCAAACTCAGGAAAAGCTCACAAGTCGATCCAAACAAAATGTCAATTCAAGCCGATCAACAAACCAAAAGTCGATCCAAATCGATCAATAAGCTAGAGGTCGATCCAAACCGATCGATTAGGCCAGAGGTCGATCCAAATTGATCGATCAAGCCAGAGGCCGACTCAAATCGATCAAGCCAGAGGTCGATCCAAATCGATCAACAAGCCAAGAGGTCGATCCAAACTGATCAACAAATTAGAGGTTGATCCAAACTAATTATTTTTAAGAGTAAAAAATAGATATTTGAAAAGTTTTGAAACCAAAATAGAATAAACTTAAAAATTAAATGATAATCCCAAAAGGAGAAAGTGCAAAACTCAAAGAATGTATCCTCTTCACCACGACTTCAGAATCTGATTCAACCTAAAAGAGAACAACACCCTCGATCTTCAACCATTTCAACCTTGCCAGCAACGCCCTAGCTTCCCTAGCCTCAGCCACCTTAAAACCCTACTGAAAAAAAAAACTAAACAACCTAACTCAATTAAAATATAGGGAGTGTTTGGGGTGATGATATGAGATGATATGAGTACTTGAGATATAAATTAAACTCAATGTTTGAGAGGGCAATTTGATATGTCACAAATATTTTATACCATGTCCACCAACAGCACTAACTCCAACAATCATTATTTTAAATTATTAGTTCATAATATTTTATAATCATTCTTTATAGTAATTTGACATTAATAAAAACACTTTTAGCATACAACAAATAAAACAAACTTGTATAAAAAAATACGTTTGAGAAAGAGCTGTCAAACACATTAATGTTTTTATTTTAAATAGTTTTTTTTTATCAAAAGTGTTTAAATTAAAATAACTTTTAAAAAAATATTTTTTTTTCAAATTGATCCAAATAGAGGTTATATCATGTCAAAAAAATTATAAACTGGAGTTTGAGAGGTAAAAGGAAGTTGTCGAATATATATTTATAAGGATTTGAATGGACGTTTATGTAAATTTTTTAATGTAGACAAACTTGACCATTTGTTGACACATATAATATATAATTTTTTTTGTATCATATAAATGGAGAGAATGTGGCGTTTGTTACATATTTTTTTGCGCCAATCATGTAACATGACATTGATAGGGCTATTATAGTACATTTACATTTTGAAGATATTTCACGATATAAATCCAAATTTGTTTGTTCCAATGAATCCAATATAATTTTGTCCAACTTAACTAGAAATATTACATGCATAAATTTGTTAAATGATTGCATAAATTAAAAAAAAAAAGAAGTTTGAAATGCATGATGCAAAAGTAAACCATAAACCTCATTTCCAAAAACTCCCAAACAATATATGTGTACCTTAAAAAAATAATAAAACAAAGTATAATCCATAGATAAAAATAATTGTAGAATTATTGAATAAAAAAGTTTCCAAACAAAAATAATCACCCTAAAAATATATTATTTACGTCAGAAAAAACTGCACCAGATACCTCTGACATATGAACTTAACTCATCAGCACCCAAACATCCAAAACACTTACATATGAACTCCACACATATATGAACTCCATACATCATTTTTCTTCAACGTCTCAAACAACCTCATAGGGATTAACAATATATTTTAACCTTCTTTTAGTTTCATTGAAAAAAAAAATTAATTTAAAAACTCCATACTTCTATAAATTAGGTTGAAAACCATCTCAATTTTAAAATGTTAAATTTGGTCTCAGAGAAAGTTAGAATTTATTCTCATGATCTAAGAAATTTGTTCCATGGTCTATCAAATACTCTCAAGACTATTTATAAAGTTTTATCAAATTAGAGTAATTATTTATAAAGTCTTATCGATCTATTATATTCTAACTTTTAATTAATTCTTTCTTCAAATTCTAAAGACCAAATTTGTAATTTAAGCAATAAAAAGTCAATCAACATTTTTTTGTGGCTTCCTCTGATATTTCGAATGAATTTTAAATATGATGGAAACAATTTTTTGTTTCATTCATTTTATTTACGTTTTGAGCTTTAAAAACTTTCAACTTAATTTATATGTGTTTTATTGTACTCTTATTTAGGATAACTCAAATAAAAATTAAAGATGTGTGAACTTTCTTTAGATATAGACCAAAGAAAAAAAAAATGAAGTTTTTAGCACTATTAATATCATTTTTCAATTTCTATAATGGAAGGTATATTACTTTTTCTTGCATTTAATTGAATTTATTCTACATCTTAATTTAATGCTACAAAACTAAGGTAATTTAGAAAACAACAAAGTTCGAAATGTATTTGAATTCTTTATTTTCAAAATATAGCACTTCACAAGTTCCCACCAATTTACATAATAGAAAATTATTATTATTATTATTATTATTATACCAACCTAATAAAAAATTATGGAAGTGCATTGCATTAACCATTTATTACACTACCAAAAATTCCATTATTTTAGTAAAAATAGAATGATGTGTCAAAATAAGTATTAAGTACTAACATAGTAATAGAATTTTTCCGAAATAATAGAAATAAACATAAAAAAAATATTAATTGATACCATTTTATTGGCAAAAGTCAAAGGACATAACAACATTATAATAAATAAAGTAGAAAAATCGTCTCATTTATTTATTTGACTAAATTTAAAAAAAAAATTCAATTATGTCCTTAAAATTATATAAAAAAAATATATAATTGGAATCCATATTTCACGCTTAAAAATTGTAAAGCATATGTGACACTTTTAATCTTATAGGCCTAAGATAAAATAAAAATAAAACTTTGGTAAAACTTACTCCATGGGAGTATTTTGTAAATTTGTATGATTGAATCTATTGCCTTTCCTCTCTTTTCACCGAATAATAATTTGGTCCACCTCATTCAATTTTTGAAACGATTACTTTAATAATTTGCAATTATTTGATCAAATTGTATCATTGTCTTATATAATAATAAGAGCCACAACTATAACTATAATTAGAGATTTCTATTTTTCTCTCCCATTGTGTGTACATATATGTTAAAATGTTATATTTAAATTTTACCTACACTTGTATTTGAAATTATTTTTTGGGTAATATTTAAATTGAAGAATATGGGTTGTAATATTAAAATTCAAATATTTAAAAGTGCAATTTTTTCGATATTATAAATATTTTTTTTATAGACTACAAATAAAAGAAATTGTTTGGGATATGTGTATTGGCTCTTATTTGTCTAGTGACTTTCTCGGCTGTCACAAATAATGGTAAGTAGTACTTTATTGGTAGATATTTTTCTTTTATGGTGTATTATATTGTGTCAAATATTTTATTTGGATAAAAGAATAAGTCTCTTAAGAAGACCGAAGACATTACTATAGGGGACCTAGTTACAGGGGTGAGAGGAGACTACCTGTTTAAAAAGAGCTATAAGTACTTTGTTGTAAAATATTAGTTAAATTTTTAGGTAATTGAGTGGTGATGTATTTTATAATTTTTTCGAAAATTGTTCCAAGATTTAAAAAATAAAATAAAATAGTTGAGCCATAAAAAACTCTCAAAAATCTATTTATAGTTCTGAAACTCAAAGTGAAAGGGTGAACAATGCGTTTGGCTCATTAAACAAGTTTTATAGTATGCTTTTAGTTGAATTATTAAAACGAGCATTCCCTTACAAAAATATTTAAAAAAAAATGTCAAACTATTTACTTAAAATAACAAAAAAAAGGAAAAAACACTAATAAATGATTTAACTATTTACTTAAAATAGCATAAAAGAAAAAAACCACTAAATCAGTGATAAACTTCTATTTCATCATGTCCATATTTTAACAGATTGGCTATTGAATTTTCATGAATGATTTTTATGCATTTTTGTTCTTCTTCTCCTCGGAATAAAAATGGTGTAACAATTAAATAATAATTATGAAATAAAAACCAAAATTGGGAAATCTAAACAGAGATGATAGGTCTTTCCTTCCAAACTACCTCATTAATGGTATTAAAAATTTAAAAAAAAAAAAGATTGCAATTTCTACTAATTTTTTTTTTGAATTAGAGTTAAACATCAATTACAAACAAATAATTCCTAATTCGATAATAAAGGAACGGAAAATGTTAGCAAAATAGCTAATTAATTACTCATAATTATCAATTAGCATTAAAATTAACCATTGAAGCCGTGCGATCGAGAACCGCTCATCATCATCACTTTGAATTCATCGAAACTAATCATACCGTCACCGTTTTTATCGACGCCGTTAATCATCTTCCTGCAATCCGCCAAAGAGCAATCATCGCCCAAGCTTTTCAAAACCTCGTGCAATTCCTCGGCCGTGATGGATCCGTTTCCGTCAATGTCGTACACAGAGAACGCGTCCTTCAGATTCTCAAGCACCTCATCGGAATCAACGCCCTTAGTATTAAGTTCAATGAACTCTTCGAGGTCAATGTAGCCATCGCCGTCGGCATCTACCTCCTTAATCATATTCTGAAGCTCCTCCTCTGTGGCCGGCTGCCCTAGACTCCCCATAATAGATCCGAGTTCAGAGGAACAGATCTTACCGTCGCCATTGACATCAAATTTCTTGAAAACTTGCTCGAGTTCGTCGATCTGCGCTCGCAAATTGAGAGAGGGAGTTCGAGATCCAAGGTGTGAATCGGTGGAGGAATCCGATTTCTTCTTCCGGGAGAAAAGAGATTTCAATCCCATAAGGACAGAGAAAGAGGGGAAAATCGTTGGATTAGAGAAAGGGAATTAAGAAGAAAGAGATAAGGAATAATGGAAGGGGAATTAGAGATATATAAGGAGAATGATTTGGAAGAAACAGAATGGGAGAAGGAATTGGAGAATTTAACAGATTGAAATCCCATGGAATTTGAATTTCCAAATTTAGAGAGAGAAAAGGAATTACGCTTTCTTTCTTTCTTTCGCTTCAGATGGATCACATGAATTAAAATTTTAATGTTAAGTCATGCAAACCATGTTAGTGATTAATAATGGAACCCAACTATTTATAAATCTACCAATAATAAATATAAATAATATAACGTCTTCTAAAAGATAATAATATCTAAAACCTAACAATTTATTTAGATTCGAATCTCCTATTCGGCTACTTATTCAATTAAAAATATTATTAAACATTTAATATTATGTCTAGAAAGTCTTAACAATTCTGTTGGATGAAAAATTTTGGCCAATCAAATTTCACCACATCACACACCGAAAGTCTAAGTACATGGTGAAAAATTATGAATTGGACTGGGTCAAGTAATTAAAGTCGCTCGGGTCTAAAGTCCAACATAATTCAAACTCATGGTAGAAGTTTGGGCCAAATAAAAGATATTGGGCCCAAGTCCACTTAAAGCCCATAGAAATCCTCTATAAATAGAGGTCATTCTCGAAGTGCTGAAGACTTCAATATGGAAGCTCTGAAGATTTCAAGATTACAACTTTCTGAAGATTGAAGACTTGGCAGATTAAAACTTCATTGAATTCTAGAAGATTGAAGCGAAACTGTAGTCAAATAATTGAATGCTGAAGCTCTCAAGTTCTAAAGAACTGAAAATCAAAGCCCTCAAGCTCTCAAGTTACAAAGAACTGGATGCTTCGCAAGTTCTGAAGATTGAAGCTCTCAAGTTCCAAAGAAATGAAGATCAAAGCTCTCAAGATCTAAAGACCGAAGTTCTCAACCTCTAAAGTTCTAAAGACCTGAAGACTGAAGACTTAGAAGGCTAAAACTCCTGAAAGCTCTTAAAGTAAAAAACAAGCTAGCGGCCGATCCAAGCTGATCAACAAGCCATAGGCTGATCTAAATCGATTATCAAGTCCAAAGGCGGATCATCCAAGAAAATCATCAAGCCTAAAAGCCGATCCTCCAAGAAGATCATCAAGTCCAAAGGCCGATCCTCCAAGAAGATCATCAAGCCCAAAGGCCGATCCTCCAAGAAGATCATCAAGCCCAAAGGCCGATCCTTCAAGAAGATCAACAAGCCAGGAAGCAAATTTTTTTTTTTTTTTGGAAGAAAGCATCAAAGGATTATGTATTAGAGATTGTACTCACTATACTATACTATACTTAAATTAATACAAATATAAAATTTAAATTCCACGAATTAAATTTCTTCGGAAATCTCGTTGAACAAACAATTCTATTAGGGTAAGATCACTAGAATATAAACTTAAAAAAGATAACTATAACATATATATATATATATATATATATATATATATATATATATATATATATGTGTGTGTGTGTGTGTGTGTAAATTAAATGGAAAATTGGTTTAAATACTATTTTAGTCATTATACACTTAGTTTTGGTTCATTTTAGTCCATATATTTTTAAAATGTTCATTTTAGTCCCTATATTTTCAACTTTGGTTCATTTTGGTCCCTGTACTTTCACAATGTTCATTTTGGTCCTTATAATTTCAAAATGTGACCATTTTGGTCCCTTCATTTTTAATTTAATTTTATTTTTAAAGTATAAAAATTGTCACTTTTTTGAAAATTCAAAGATCAAAATGGACAAAAGTTGAAAGTTCAAGAATAAAATGAACATTTTAAAAGTACAGGGATCAAACTGAACCAAAGCTAATAAACATTCTAAAAGTACATGGATTAAAATGAACCAAATCTAAAAGTGTAAAAACCAAAATAGTATTTAAACCTAGAAAATTTTATCAACCAATCAAGATTTTCTTCAGCTGTTTATATGTTTAGTAAAAAGAAATAGAAATAGAAATGTTTTGATAATTATTTATTGTTTTCTTGTTTCCTTATTTTGTTCTCTTGTCTTATCAAACATCTTTAATGATATTTTAATATTCTTTTGTGTTTGATGACTAATTTTTTAATTACTTTTCTATTTTTTCCTTAGAAATTCATATTAATAATTTTTGTTAATTTCATGTCAAATTTTTTTTATAAAAAAAATCGGTTGAAGAAAATCCTGATTAATTTGTTTTTGAGATTTTTAATTTAGTTTAAGTTTAAGTTTTATAATTATATTCGAGTAATCTAAAGACTCTAATATATAGAATTGTTTAATTCTAAATTTTGTCAAAAAAAATTATATAAACACTAAACTTAAAGGATCAAGATAAACTAATTGATTTTCTTTTTATAAAATGAGATTAGAGAACTCATTAAACATTTGAAAGAAAAACAAACCAATATTGAAGAAAAAAAATAGAAAAACTAGTGTTTGCGAAATTGAAAAAATAAAACAAAATACCCTGAAAACAAAAGAAAATGGCGTTTCCAAAATTTAATTAAATAAAAATATTAAATAACAAAAGAAAAAAGAAAAAGGAGAAGAAAAACTTGAACGTTTCCAAAATTTAAAAAATAAAACAAAATAATAGGAAAAAAGAAAAAAAAATGAAAATAAAATAAAACAATGGCTCATTTCAAATATAGAAAAATGAGTCAAGCTATTTACAAATATAGAAAAATTTCACTGTCTATTAGTGATAAACAGTGAAATTTAGAAATTTTTCTATATTTGTAAATAGTTTGATATTTTTTCTATAAAAAACAAAATAAAACAATGTGTAATACATCAAAATACAACAAAATAAAATTAAAAAATGAAAAGGAGTATAGCTCAACCATCATACCTCTATGCTAACTACCAAGAGATTTGTAGTTCAAATCCTCATTTTTATCCCATTCAAAAAATTAAAGAAACTAAAAATGAATTTTCGAAGAAGGAAAGTTACGTTAGAAAGTTTTTTTTAAAAAAAAATTTCAATTTACACATCAAAACTTTGAGAGATGTATAACTTTAAACCTTTAATTAACAATAGTATCAATATCAATTTAAACTCTAAATTTTCATTAGCTATCAATTTACACCTTATTTCAAACTTACTTCGAAAAATATCGTGAAAAACATATAATTATTTCCATTAAACTTCTAAACTGTTATAAGTGATTCAATTTAGACTCATTATTTAGATTATATTTAAAAATCATTCATGCATTCAATTCTTACACGTGTACAAACTTCTTCAAATATCGCATTAATAAAATGGAGGATTAGAATGGACGCATGGACAATTTTCAAATTGAAATCTTAATTAAGAGTTTCAAATTGTTTACGAAAATTTAAGAGCTTAGTTGATAAAATTATAAGCCTCAAACGATGTTTATCTAAACATAACATAATAGAGGATATAAATTGATGCATTTACAAAAGTTCAGGATATAAATTGATACAATTATATTAGTTTAGAGTTTAAATTGACACAACCTTTAAAACTTTGAAAATTAATATTTGTCAAATTAATTTAAAATAATTATCGAGTGGTTGCATCTCTTCTCAATGAAAGATAAATTTTTTACTCTATTTTTGCAAATTGTTCAAAAGTTCCAACAATTATATGATTGTTATTTTTTTTGTTTACGTTTAGGATCTATTTATTTCAAGAAGATTATGTCATGAGTTTTGAGACAATATATCTTTTTTCTTTCACATCATTTCACTTTTTAAAATTTAAAATATAAAATTAGAAAACTTAAAAACTCAACATGAATTTTCTAATGCTCCATTTTTATATCCGAGAGAGACTCAACCATTAAAATATAATCTAATTAATTAATTAATTAACATTAATTAATTATTACTAATTATTTTAATTAATTATTAAATATAAATATATTATTTAGACTTATTAAATTTAAAATTAATATATTAGTTTATCAATATTATTTTAATAATTAAATTAAATATTTTAATTACCAATAATATATTTTTCAATTAATGGTGTTTACACGAGATTTCAACAAGAAAATTTAATTCATGGAAATGAACTTGATTTTAGTGATTTGTAGTATAAGTGTTACAGTCTCAAATTTTATCCTCTGGTTCTTTCCCTCGAATGCATAGATTTTAATCCTCTGGTTTTTTCTTTCGAATACATAAACTTTAATCTTTAGGCTTGTTGATCTTCTTAGATGATTAGTCCATGAACTTGTTGATCTTCTTGGATGATTGACCTTTGGATTTGATATGATCTTCTTGGAGGATCGACCTTTGGACTTGTTGATATTCGTGATGGATTGACCCTTGGACTTGTTGATCTTCTTGGATGATCATCCTTTGAGTTTAATGATCTTCAATTGGATAATAAACCTTAGACTTGTTGAAGTTTGGATCGACGTTTGATTTGTTGATAATTGGTTTAGATCGATTTTTGGTTTGTTTATTGATTTGGATCGACCTCTGGCTTGTTGATCGGCTTGGATCGACCTCTAGTTTGTTGATCGACTTAGATCAGCCTTTTGCTTGGATCGGCTTGTGAGCTTTTTCTTGAGTTTGGAGAGATTGAAACTTCAACTTATAGGTTGTGAAAAGATAATCAATTTGAAGTCTTTTAAGGGGTGTTTGGGTCAAAGAGTTGTGGGAGTAGGAGTAGGAAAGTGTGGAGTTGTGAACTTCACTCTTTGTTTGGCCCAAAGAGTTCGTGGGCCCCGACCCACGACTAAAAAATATCGATTTTATACCTTATTAACTTCTTACATTGTAGGCCTTAGAAGCTCACAACTCCCCAGATTTCACAACTTCACTCCTTGCCCCAAACGCCCCCTTAGTCTTTTGATTTTGCTTCTGTGAATTTTGAATCATGGAATTCTATAGATTCTGACTCTGGTAGACTTTGACGGAAGACAATGACTGAAAAATATGGCTTTTGATTCCTCTGAATGAATGACAATGACTTAATGGATCTCTTGATTCTCCCCTTCCAAATGAAGGTGACCTCCTATTTACACAGTTTTGGGAGACCCTATATGGGCTTGGGCTTGGACTTGGTTGACTTTGGGTGCAACTTTTAGTCTTGTGCTTAATCCAATACCTTTTGATATGTTTTATTTAAATTTGACCTAATCTATTTCGTCTCGAGCTAACCTAGCTTCGAGTCCAATTGCCACTTGGCATAATTTGATTGGACTAGTTGACATTGCTTAATTGATAGTGGTGTTATTTGATTTGTCAACTTTTATGTGTTTAAATTTAATTCGAGGACAAATATAAATTTGTAATTGGTCTCAAATTTATCAATCATTAATTTAAATTAATGACGTGACAATTTGTGATTGACCAAAATTTCTCAGTCAACAAATATGTAGCGTAAAAATATTTATTTATTTTTGTTTGAAATGATTAATTAATTAATGAAATTATATATATTAGAAAATACTAAATTTAATTTGTTCTCTTATATTTAATTAACTAATGATACTTTTTATCAACAAAATTGTAAAACATACATGTATTATATTAAGAATATAAAATTTAAATTTATAAAAGCATTAAACAATTATTTTATTATTTTATATGTAATTAATTAATTTAGTATATATTTAAAATATTTGTAAATCAAACCTAGAAATCTAAGTCGTTGACATCAATTATCATGCATATCCAAAAATATAAATATTAATCATCTTGCACATTTAAATTTTATATATCTAATATTTATACCTATGAAACAATATCGTTAATCTAAACGAGTCTTTAATATAACAAATATATGAGAATAAAGATTTTAACTCTAAACTTAAATGGAAGGGATTCATCTCTTCAAGTTAATAATGGATTATACATATTTAAATTTTGTATAACTCATCTTTAGATTATGCCTTTGTATTTTAAATAAATTTTTATGAATGCAACATTTTATTTCAAATTAAAATTAGTGTCTTCCATATTTATGAGTTTTCCTAGAAGAAAACAATGTCGTTTTTTCTAACTAGAAGTGTGAGCTAGAATGAGATTAAAGTTAAGTTAAGGGTGACTTCCTAGAAGAAGAGATATAACTTATCTTATCTCATTTGGCACTATCAAAAGGGCAAAAGACAAGATATATCTAGCTCTAACAAGATAAGAGTTTCTTCTTTGTGAAAGTGTCCATAGAATTGACGTGAGTTTGACATCAGGCTACGTGGGTTCTCTCTTGGTGATAAATTCATTTGCTAACATGTGAACGTGTCTTTGATAAACAGAGTTACACTTGAAGATCTAAATATGTATTAGAAAGATTCTTAATCATGATCTAGTTCTAGCTCGTGCAAATATTTTTTTTGGAAGGGAGTTATCTCTAATATGATGTGTCTTTTTGTCGTAAACCTTTAGAGACACAATTCTTCACGTGATTTTTAGAAGTGAAAATTATCTAAGAATATATGTTTTATGTCAATTGAGTTATATTTATATTAGTACAAATTCAAATAATTTTAATTCATCTTTATTTGACTTAAAAAAAAAGGGGAAAGAAAGAAAATACACTACTAGTAGATTCATGAGACATGAACGAACAAAAAGAAAACATTTGATGGAAAATATGTTAAGAAAACATTACCTATGATTAATGAAGCCTGTCGAATGCAATTAGATTGATTGATTTTGATTCTCTCCACAAATTTGGTACTGTATGTTGGAAAGGGTTTTGGCTTATGCAAATTTTCGTTTTTCTCCTCTCCAAAAAAAAAAAAAAAAAAAAAACCTTGTGTGTGTATATATAATCTTGTTTTGGTTCATTTTGCAATCACTCTTGGGTTTTGGTTCATTTCGCGATCACTATTGGGCATGATAGGTTTAAAAAAAAAAAAGAAAAAAAAAAAAAGAAAAAGAAGTGAACTAATTATTACAATAAGGTTGTTTTCAAATATAGAAAAATGAGTTAAACTATTTACAAATATAGAAAAATTTTGCTGTCTATCAGCGATAGAATTCTATCAAACAGTAAAAATTTTCTATATTTGTAAATAGTTTGGTTGATTTTTCAATATTTGAAAATATCCTTTTTTAAATACTACTAGGGATAACTACTGATAAGTGACACTCGACGCGTTGGATCTAACAACTTTGTTGACGAACAAGACCTTTAGAACTCAACTGCAAAAGACCTCAAATTCAAATGGATCTCAGTCCCTAAGAATGGCTAGATGACAAATTACTTAGACGATCATCAAAACCACGGATCAGACAAAGCTTGCGGCTCCCATCGACCCTTGATCCTCGAATCACTCCACAAACAAAATCGATCAAGTCAAGCTTGAATGATTCTGAATATGCAACCTAAACACCATAGAATTACAAAGGAAACATAGCTCAAGGCTAAAAGAAAGCTAAAATGCTCTTTTTACTACATTTTCCAAGTCTCTCCCTTTTTGAACAATTACATTACATTATATAGACCTCAAAATATAACCCTAGACATTCTATGAGGTATTTAAAGAGTTGTAACTCTCACAATTGATGACCATTATCAACCATGATCTAAATGTAATATAAAACACATAAAATGACCTAAAAACTGAAATTACATTTAATTGATACAATAAATTCGGAATTATTTGTTTTTAATCAGCAACCCATCAATTTGTAACCATCTTTGAGTTATGAAGATTCACTTGAAGTCTTTGTTGTATAAATAAAGCTTGATTTTTCATAAATTCCACTTGACTTCTCATAATTGCAAGTTCTCTTCATTGTGAATTTAGACAGCATATAGTTTACATTCTTGGCATTTTTCTTGAAGTTCATATGCCATGTTCCTTTGTTCATATCAACTACGCTTCAAATATCTCTAAAATGATATGATAGTTCACTTTGGTCATAAACCTTCATGGTTTTGTATTTGGTTTCACTCCAAAATGCCTCATACCAAGGTCGTTTTTTCCAACAAGTGAGGACAACTATGTCCAAAGTGAGGATAACTATCTCTACTGGTATAAGGCATTTTGGGATGAAACCAAAAGCAACGCCATGATAGTTTATGCACAAAGTGAACAATATCATATCATTATGGAGATATTTGGAGGCTCGTTGTCCTTAACAAATACAAGACTAAAATTTAATACTATAAATTGATATTTACTCTAAAAATATTGAAGATTTAACCGATCGAATTAGCGGGATACTATATTAAAAAAATAAAGAAATAAAAATAGCGAGACACTGATTTTGGACTACTTTTTCTATTAATGTAATTAATACCATTCAATAAAGTAATGAAGTTTTCTTTTACCTGCAAATTACACTTTTAAGAGAAAGTTACCTTTGAGTTTTAACTAGTTGGAGTTACTTTTAACCAGTTGGACGGTCCTAATGCATAACCACTAAATAGTAACCATGATTAAGAAACCAATTTTCTTCTAGTGTGATAGTATCTATTTGATTTTTATTTTTTAGTTTTTAAAATTTATGTTTTTTTTTTTCAATATTCTTAGCCAAATTATAAAAACAAAATTAAGTTTTAAAAACTATTTTGTCTTTTACTTTTCAGATTTTGGTTTGGATTGTAATAACACTCCTAAAATGTAGACAACAACACAATAAAAACTAATGAATTGAATTAATTTTTATAGGCTTAATTTTTAAAAAGAAAAAATAAAAAAAATAGATACAAAATGAGGTCTAATATTTTGGTTGATTATATAATGCCTTGTCATTTAAATTATGCTCAAATGGATTGTTTTTATAAATTAAAATTAAAATGAATATTTTCGTAATATTTTCATTGTAGGAACTTAATTTACATATCAAAGTGAGCACAATTGACATGAAAATATATCTTAGCGACTAAGAGGTACATGGTTCGAATTCCCGCACATCTATTGTATTAAAAAACAAACTACAAATTTAAACTTAATTTTTTTTTTGTCTATGTCAATTTGGTCTCTGAACTTTCAATGTGTCTAATAGGTTCTTAATAAATTTAAATTTTCAAAAAAGTAATCGATTTATGAGATAATAAAACCTTCATACTTTTGTACTAAAAAAAGCTTTAATCTTTCAATTTTGTAACTAGCAGACCTGTAATTTCTTAAAAACTCGAAAGCTCACTAACTAAACTTATAGTTATAAAAGGGTTTAAATCCTATTTGAAATTGGTAGAGTGAGTTATTATAGCTCACTTCATGTTTGGAGCACCTAATCTAATATAATAGTGGCGTTTACAATTTATAACCTACAACTAAGTGTAATAAATACTATTTCAAAACCCTCTTTGTTACAATATTTACTATTTCCCACCCAAATAAAAACAATTTGCACTTCAAACACAAACTATTATAACTCGGATTAAAATAATCTGCACCTCAAAAACATAAACTATAATAACTAACTCAGCGGTCATTGTCATATATCGTTGTATTTCTAGGTCCCTTGAGGCGGGTATCTCTTCACTTTGGGTTGAATCTGACTCCAAATTTCTTTAGAATCTCTTGGTTGAGAATTATCAATATGCTAATGAGATTTAAATATTTGTTGATGCATTCGTGACTTCCATTCCTATAGTTCTGTCTTTGGCTGATTTTGGGCCAACCGTTCGTGTAATTCTGCGATGCATGTTCTTACTACCCATTATCAAAGATTCCACTTTTATGCTGTGTGGCTTGAAGAACACCTCCGGTAGGTGGACTCAACTCTTAATTCTGACTCTTTTTAGTCTTTGTTTTATTTATTTTTCTTTGTTTTCGTCTGTTGTACTAAATAATAATAATAATAATAATAATAATAATAATAACTAACTCAACACTCTAAATGCTTAGTCTGTTTGGTAACCATTTCATTTTTTGTTTTCTATTTTTGAAAATTAAGCTTATTATTTTTATTTTCTTACCATAATTTGTATCAATTTAAGTTGAACAATTGCATTCTTAGCCAAATTTTAAAAACAAAAACTAGTTTTTAAAAACAATTTTTTTTAGTTTTCAAATTTTAGCTTGATTTTTTTAAAATATAAGTAAAATATAAATAAGAAAACAATAAATTTCAAGGTAAAAAATATTTGTAAGCTTAATTTTAAAAAACAAAACCAAACCGGGGAAATTGCTATTTTTAACCTAAAAAAGTTTTCATCTTTCAAAATTAACCTTTTTTTTAAAATCTACTTTTTATAACCTTTTCACAGTCAAATCATACTTTAAGTGGAGGGCTCCACAACATGAATATACTAATATGCCCTCCACTTCAATAAATTATCATCAATGCCATTGAACTTACTTTGACCTAACTTACCTACCTAACTGAACCCATCAGATATATATAACTGAAGTTAAAAACTCAAACTTGACTTTTACAACTTGTTTTCACTTAAAAGGAAGGGTCCCAATCCCTGTCGTCCCAACTTCATTGGGGAGAATTTCTCTTGAGGGTCCCAGGTTTAGTGGAAAAGAGTTTCTTTCCCAAAACAATCAGGTATTTACAGCTTGTTTGTTTCTACTTTTGTGTTTGTCATTATGCAAACGAATAAGAAATGTCCCTTTTCTCCAGAAAGTTTGTAAATATCCCGAATCCTCTTAATTCGTTGTAAAAATTTACCAAAAAATTCTTAAATACTCCATTTTTAGGTTTGTAAAACATATGTGAGATGACTAGGAAAAAGGTTAGGAGAAAAAAATTAGCAATATGCATTCTGTGACTTTTCCCGTAAAGTTAACTTTACGAGACATGTATGACTTACCAAGATATCTAGTAAAGTTATGTAGTTGTCTCGTAAAGTTAGTTTTGTCTCGTAAAGTTAATAGTGTGTCTCGTAAAGTTAGTTCTGTCTCGTAAAGTTAGTAGTGTGTCTCGTAAAGTTAGTAGTGTATCTCGTAGAGTTAGTAGTGCGTCTCGTAAAGTTAGTAGAGTATCTCGTAAAGTTAGGATTGTCTCGTAAAGTTAGAACTATGTCTCGTAAAGTGAGGTTTGTCTCGTAAAGTTATGTCTCGCAAAGTTAGGGCTGTCTCGTAAAGTATTGTCTCGTAAAGTTAGGTCTCGTAACATTACGGGAAGTTTGACAGTACCAACATTGTATCCCGTATTGTTGGCCAAGTCAACTTTACGAGAAAGTCGTAAAGTTGACTATCTGCTTCTTCTCCCTCCCCATCATCACCAACTCGATGAAGTATGCGAAGGCTACCTTAACCGCATCCTCGTCAGACCTAAACTCTAATGATAGAAATTAGGCCTCAGCTTCGGTTTGCTTTAGTCTAGGTGAGTTGTTGAAGTACAGAGTTCTAAGCCTACTAGGGTTGGTAGGAGTACGAATGGTCCTAGTTCGTACCCAAAACCCAGTGATCAGGTCAAACTCCTCCTTACCGAAAGAAACTACCCTCTCAAACAGCTTAAAACTAATGTGGTCCGACCTATCGTCCACAACCTCCCTCAGAAGCAGGTGGTGAATCAGTTGACCATTCAGTGACAGGTTGTTATCTAGGATGGGGCCAAAAATGGTTTGCCTAAACATGTCTAACTGGACCCTACTTAACTTCCTTAATATAACGGCACGGGTCTTAGCTAGATGGCTACAGGATGTTAGCTGTGCATTAAAGTAGTCTTCCAGTGCAAGCCTTGGCTCCATAATAAGTACCTATGCATGCCAAAGTACAATCAACATCCAATATTAAAAAGACAAAGACGTTACTGTTTCTAAAAAGTGCGAAATTAAGAATCTGCGAAATTTCTCGTAAAATCTGTGTGTCTCGTAAAGTCACAAACTTTACGGGACAAAAGATAGTAAGCCAACTGCCAATTACTTCTTTGAGTTTAATGTGTCTGTCATTCGTCTCGTAAAGTTAATGTGTCTCGTAAACTTTACGAAACCCCCAAATTTACGAGACGAATGACAGACACATTAAACTCAAAAAAGTAACTGGAAGTTGGCTTACTGTCTTTTTTCCCGTAAAGTTTGTGGCTTTACGAGACACACAAACTTTACAGGAAGACACAAACTTTACGGGAAGACTACTAAACTTTACGGGACGACCGCTAAACTTTACAGGAAGACTACTAAACTTTACGGGATTCTTCAACTTTACGAGAAATTGAACATTACGAGA
This sequence comes from Lagenaria siceraria, assembly GCA_002890555.2. Taxonomy (NCBI): domain Eukaryota; kingdom Viridiplantae; phylum Streptophyta; class Magnoliopsida; order Cucurbitales; family Cucurbitaceae; genus Lagenaria; species Lagenaria siceraria. The sequence goes on from CM016488.1 coordinate 7,553,710, forward strand.
CCCATTAACTTTACGAGACATTTTAGACATGCTTTCCAGGGAACTCGAGCTCAGATGAATGCAAAACCCCTTTTCCTGTTTTTTTCAACACATTTTTTCAGTTTATTTTATAAATACAAGACTAAATTCAGTTATTCGTTACGTCCATACCAGAAATCACACAGCACCCACCCTGAAGCATGCCAAATTGGAATATAACAGTAAAATTGAAGGTACTTGTGTACCTTGGTGAAAACCCAAATGATTGAGGGGAGATCAAACGAAGATTCAGTCCAGTTCGTGGCGATTCTTGGAGATAACTTAACGGGAAGAATTTTTTGATAGAGATAAAGAAATGCCCTAACTTACCGAGAAGACTGTTTTAGGGGATATGCAAAAGCCCTAAACTTAACGGGAAGGTGATAAGATTTCGAAAAGGGGAAAGGTTTAGTGATTTTTCTTCTCGGTAAGTTCAATGGCATTGATGATAATTTATTGAGGTGGAGGGCATATTAGTATATTCACGCTGTGGGCCCCATTTAAAGTATGATTTGACCAAGTAGATTTTAAAAAAGAGGTTAATTTTGATAGATGAAAACTTTTTTAGATTAAAAATAACAATTTTTCACCGAACCGGCTCTAAAAAAGAGAGTCATTGTGTAATTTAACCTTAAATCAATGTATATGTTTTTTTTTTTTCTAAAAAATGATCCTTTCTTCATGTTTAAGTAAACAAATGATAGTGCGACAGAAGAGGAAGAGGAAGAGAAAGAAGAAGCATTTGAGCAGGAAAGAGCGAGAAGAGACCGACACGGTTTAATAATTTCAATGAATCAGCAACGCCTCACATGGAGATTTGCTTTATCTTTTCCACCACAAATTCAATATTTTAATCTCATCAATTTTCCTTGCGATGAGGACCCAATTCGCAACAAACAAACAAACAAAATCATTCTCCCCTTTCACTTTCATCTTTACTACTTCTTTACTGTACATAATGGGTCGTTGTAGTACTGTCCATAAATTATCCACTTCCCTTTCACATTCCCATTTCTTCTATCTCGATCATTTCGCTCTGGGGAAAAGGGGGAAACCAAAATTAGCTCAACCCCAATTCAGTTTTACGAATTCTTGGTGGGTTTTTCTAAAGATTGAAATTCAGTAAGGTTACGATGATGGAATCGAAGGCTCTGCGATTCATTACCCATCAATCGTTCTTCTCTGTCGTCCGATCTGGGGACCTTGAGGCTGTCAAACAAGTTTTGGATAAGCTGGCTGGAGATGAACAGCCTGAGGGTTCTTCGATTACTGATCTGATGGCGATGCAGAACGATGCTGGGGAGACGGCTTTGTATGTAGCTGCTGAAAATAATCTTGAGGAGGTTTTTAGCTATTTGCTTCAATTTTCCACTGTCCAGATCCTGAAGATTAGGTCCAAATCTGATTTCCACCCTTTTCATGTTGCTGCTAAGCGCGGCCATCTAGGTACTGCTCTGATGAACTTTTTTTTTTTTTTTTCCCTTTTGCTTTGACTTATTCTCTGTTCTTACTTTTTAGTTTCCAATTGGGGTTTGGACAATTGGTTGATTTTTCGTCTTTCTGGGTCCTGACCTATTGATGTGAGATTGTAATTTGCTGTAACTGGTGTCAATCATTGCCTGATCGTTACTGAGAAGCTTCTTTTCTAATTTTAGTTTGAAGTGCTGAAAGTCATACTTGGTTTCTCCTTTGTGGGTGGGGTGGGGGAAAGAGGGAAAGAAGAAAGGGGAAGAGCTTTGAAGTTTGAGCCATTCACCAGATTGAGAAACCATGTATTTCTGCTTTAGTATGGCTGCTTTAGTTGATTTTTAGTAAGATTTGAGTAAGTTTCTTAAGTGGCTTAAATCCTATTTTGGTTACAGAACTTAAATTTTTCTTTGACAGTATCTGAACTTTGTGGAAACTATTCACTAATCTTTTAGAAAAGTCAGACAACTGAAGCACTTGCTATTCAACAAAATCAGTGAACAAAACATAAAAATATCCCTATATATATTCTTAGGTATAAATATTTTATAGAAAATTAACAGTAACGGAAAGTTTAAGGGCAAGATAGAATATTTGAAAATTTAGGGTCTGAAATGAAATAAAAAGGACATTCAGGGAACCCTTTTTGGTTGATGGTTCTATTTTTCTGAAAAAGTGTGGCAGAACCAAAATTACCACAATTTCTCCCTATCCTTTTTAGGACATTTGGATTTTTACTTCTCACATGGGCTGTATTCAATTATCTGGGTAAAAGAAGTCTAAGTTTGACCTTACCACAACCTTTTCATATGTTTAACTTATTGATCTTTCATTTCCTTGGTGTCAGTATGGTTGCTTGGACTTGGGTTAGTTCTGAGTGTTCATTGTCATGGGATTCAGTATATCTAATTGCTCTCTACTGGCTCATAATGACTCTTTCAATAAAAGGGCTCGATATGTTCTGCTGGCTGGGGTGGAGCAAAGGAGAAAGGAGGGAGTTAGTAACTCCTCCTCCTAGCTCGTCTTAAGTTTTAAAATTGTAGTAAAAAGTTTAAGGATTTTGAAGCTTTCCTCTAATTTGGCCTCCAAAATTTTCAGAATTCATAGATTAATGTTGGAAGATACAAATTTTCCTGGCTCTGCTCCTTTCTGCTTGGAAGAGGTGCATACATGATACTTGTGTAGGCAGTAGGCTGTAGTTTGACCTTGATCATTAAAAGTCCTTCAAATGGAATAGAATGGTAAACACCGGGTGATGACTTGATGGAGGTTCAATCTCTGGTTTATGTTAAGTTAACCTTAGGTTCTCAGAAGTTAAATTATGTGTTAGCTGAAAATAAATCCAATTAAGGATATCTTGCTGAATTTTGTTTCCTTTTATATAAAATAATACTCAGGTTCATGCTGGGCAATGTTTTGAACAAGAAATAAATTTTAATGGTTGGGTGTAGATCTCTTTTGGTCATTCTAATGTGTGTGGCCTATAAAGTTTGAGATTATCACAGATTTTAATGGTATATGATAATTGAAGTGATTAACATGATTATTATACATCAAAAGTTGAAAAACTTTACCTTCTACTGATGCATCTTGCTTTAATTATTATCCATTGGAGGGTTCTTGAGAGTTCGTTCACCTTGTTTCAGGTATTGTAAAGGAGCTTTTGGGCATTTGGCCGGAGCTTTGCAGGTCATGCGACTCCACAAACACAAGCCCCCTCTATTCAGCTGCTGTACAAGACCATTTGGAAGTAGTTAATGCTATCTTAGATGCTGATGTTAGTACAATGAGAATTGTAAGAAAGAATGGAAAGACAGCTCTGCATAATGTAGCTAGGTATGGCCTCCTTCGGATCGTTAAAACACTTATTGATCACGATCCTGGAATAGTTGCGATTAAAGACAAAAAGTCCCAGACTGCACTTCACATGGCTGTGAAAGGTCAGAGCACTGCAGCAGTCGAGGAGCTGTTGCAGGTTGATGCATCTATACTGAATGAACGAGACAAGATGGGAAATACCGCTTTGCATATAGCAACTAGAAAGTGTCGATCAGAGGTATTACACGTTCTAGAGAAATGCAAGTAGCTCTAAAATTATATTGCTACTTTAGATATATGTTATTAAGTTTATAGTAGAACTGGCTAGCGCACATATGATTAATTAGAAGCAATCCACTGCTTGAGCATTTCCCAGTTCGGACTAATGTAGAGCCTTCCCCGCTTAGCAATTCGTTTGTTGATTGTTTGTGAATCCTTTTAGTGATTAAATCTTCTTCTGAAACAATTAGTTGTTTTTATTGCTGATTCATGCCTTGTTTGTTGTTTCATAGATTGTAAGCCTTTTGCTGAGCTTTACATCGCTTGACGTCAATGCAATCAATAGTCAACGGGAAACTGCTATGGACTTGGCTGACAAACTGCAATACAGTGAATCTTCACTGGAGATTAAAGAAGCATTGGCTGAAGCTGGTGCCAAATATGCAAGGCATGTTGGCCAAGTTGATGAAGCAATGGAGCTCAAACGGACAGTCAGTGATATAAAGCACGAGGTTCACTCGCAACTTATCCAAAACGAAAAAACCCGTCGGAGAGTTTCTGGCATTGTCAAAGAACTGAAGAAGCTCCACAGAGAGGCTGTTCAGAATACCACAAATTCCATCACGGTTGTGGCTGTTCTTTTTGCATCCATTGCGTTCCTGGCCATCTTCAATTTGCCGGGTCAGTACATACAACAAGGAAAAGACGTCGGAAAGGCAAATATAGCTGATAACATGGGTTTCCAAGTATTCTGCCTTCTAAACACTACATCTCTGTTTATATCTTTAGCTGTTGTGGTGGTTCAAATTACTTTGGTAGCATGGGACACGACAGCTCAAAAGCAGGTCGTATCGGTTGTAAACAAGCTAATGTGGGCTGCCTGTGCTTGCACCTCTGGGGCTTTCATATCAATAGCTTATGTTGTCGTAGGGCATGAAACATGGATGGCTCTTGCCATTACCCTTGTCGGAGTTCCAATTCTTGTTGCAACTCTTGCAAGCATGTGCTACTTGGTTTTCCGACAACATTTCGGTATCTTTAGCAGTGACTCTCAAAGACGAATCAGACGGGCAAGTGGAAGCAAGTCTTTCTCGTGGCCTCACTCGGTTAACATATCTGATGACGAAGATTACAACTCTGACCTCGAGAAGATTTACGCCCTATAGATATACCCTTTCAGCAGTTTCGAGCCTGAAAGGATGGTTTTCCTGCACATAGTTATATAGATATGTTGTAATGTAGATCTGGAGGGCTACCTTGTCATGTTCAGTAGGACTAGCTGTGAGTACAAGTACAATAACGGAGGTTGGTTTTTCCACGGTTTCTAGTCGGAAGAGTAAATTTGAGTGTATATGCTGTATATTTATAAAAGGAAAGCTGCAGAAGTTTGAATACTTGGTTCAGTAAAGTCTCTTAACTGTGTATTTTCCTCTTCGCTTTCTTCTTTAAATCTGATACTAAAACCTTAATTTACCAATATATGAACACACGTTGTTTCAAAATTCAGAACAGTAGGGAGCCTACTGTTTTTTTTTTTTTTTTTCCTTTTCTTTTTTAAATAATTAAAATGTGTTAGCTGGAGGAAAATGTTAGAAATTAAAGGTTATCGACAAACTATTTCAGAAACTGAAATAGCTTCTTGCACTAATCTTAAAAAAAAAAAACAAACAAACAAAAACAAAAACAAACTTGATTGAGATAATTGCTAGTTGGTTTTAAAAATCGGGTCAAATTTACCCATAAATGATTCCTTCCATCTTTTTCCTTTTTAATCAACCTTTCATTCTTCATTTTAGCCTTCACTTTTCGACCACTTTTTAAGAAAAGAAAATCAACCGAAATACACTCCAAAATTAAACTAGATCACATATTAGCCAATAAAAATGGGAAGAGAATGGTAGAAGTTGAATGATAAATGTTATTCTGAACACATTGACTAGAAAGACATACATTATTGTTGCTACAGATCAAACGAGTCGACTGATTGAGTACAGCAGATATCATCCAGCATGAACACAATTTCAACTTCCTAGAGAACTAATTACTCCCCCCATCAAAAAAATAAAAACAAAAATAAATAAAGGAAAAAAAGTGTAACATGTTTCAACCACAATGCAGCAGGATCACGATCTGATTTATATGTACAAGGATGGCAAACATACCAGGAATGCACGCATTGTTTCGTCTTCAGCATTACACAGGTTCACAATTTTTTAGAATATTGTACTTGCACAGAGGACAGGTTGCATTCATCTTCAACCATTTTGTGATACACGCATAATGAAAATGGTGATTGCAGGGAAGAGCATGAAGCTCGGCTCCGTCCTCGTATGGACTAAGACATATACAGCACTCCTGAAATGAATGGCAGGATTTTAGAAGAAAATTAGTTCAAGCAAGAGGAGAAAGATCATGTTGGTTATTCTAATTGAATACTCTCCCTTGTGCTTAATTATAAATTTAGCCCCTGCACTTAATGTGCCTGCTAGGCATTTAAACTTCAAAAGGTTTCAATTATCTTTAAATTTTTAAATTACACTAAATAGTTATTGTCATTAACATTATCAAAATGCCATACTCAATGTGTCTGTCTGGCTGTCAACCACAGACCACCCTAACCAATATCTATATAATGGGCATGATACTTGAAAAGTGATGCCTCGCCAATTCTCGCCAATTCCCTATCGTTTCTTAGACTCTTTGGATTCTAATAAACTAGTGTTTCAACCAACATGAGCCTAGCTTAACTGACATAAAATATGTAATCTCGATTAAGAAGTCACAAATTCAATCCCCACCTCGCATATTATTGAACTCAAAAAGAAAATAATAATAATAAATAAACTAGTGTTTCAGGAGATAAATATTTAAGACTACAGGAAGAAGCCAAATGTTCACACACAGAATATCTAAACTCTGTAGTTCAATCTCTATACCCACACATATATGTATGAAACTGAAGCAGTAAGGATAACAGGAAAAGCATATTAAAGATTATTATAAAGAATGATAAAACAGTTGAGTTTACCGCATCCTCACGTAAGAGAACACGCTCTGTCGTCAAGTATCTACTGCTAGTTTCTACTGGGACCATCAACCCATCCCCCGGAGAAGGCTCATTGGACACTTGATATCTATACCTAGGAAGCATACTTAAATCAGCATCGGTTGCACCTTCCTGTTAGTAACATGTGAGGGGAAAAAAGAAAGAAAGAAGTTAGCAGGTTTCGTGGGCCCTCAATTTGCTTAACATCTCTGTGGCAGCCATGAAACAGGGATTTCCCCTTACCTGGCCTGCAACAGCATAAAGAATAGCTATAATGCAAGGCAAGCAGCAACAGAGAGCAATTCCAATCAAACATGCCAAAACAACACAAAAGACTGCAAAGAACACATCAAATGCCAGGAATACGACAGCCAGCCTGCACAAACTCAGAATTAGAAACCACAAAGTCTCTTATTTGAATTCAAAACAGATGAATGATATATTAAAATATGCATCACCCACCCAACTAAATAATAAAATAATAATAATAACAATAACTCCCAGTTCACTCATTTCAATTTTTTTGGATAAGAAGTTCACTCAGTTCAATTGAATCCCTTCATTTTTTTAAGATCAAAGGTAACAAGGTTCCACTCCTATTATGTTCATGATCAACTCAATTAAGCTATCTAAAATGACAAGAGTATTATTGAATTTTACACCAAGAGGTGTGAACCCAGACCTAGGTTATCTCCAAACATTCCAACCTCTTATCACTGGAGTCACCATTGGGCATACTTGCCAAAATGAGCTTAGCTCAATTGGCATAAAACTTGTACTATCGACTTCTATATCAGAGGTTCAATTCTCCCACCCCACATGTTGTCATAAAATAAAAATAATAATAAAAAAACAAAAACAAAAACAAACAAAAAAATCCCCTATAAATTTTTTTATTAGTTTGTTTCTTAGATTGATCACTCTTAAATCTTAATTAATAAAGCTTTTGAGGAAGGGACTAACTAAAGTATAACTGAAGACTAGGGGCACTATTATTACATTTAGAACATATATACCAAGCGAAGACAAAAGCTGGGATAAGAAGTGTACTTTTCCCTCGAAAGGGGAAATGGAATTCATTGACCACCTATGCATTGTAAATATCATATAAAAAGTTCTTATAAAAATTATCATATAAAAGTTGGTTAGTTAAAGGGCTCAAGCCAAAGCTGGAAAAACCGTTGAAACCAGTTGAAATGAGTCAGCTTTTAAGATTTGAATGACTTGTTATGCAGTTGGGTTCGCTAAAGTGCAAACCTTAAAATTAGTCAGGTGAGGTCAATTTGAGTCAATTTTGCCCGTCGTTTTGGGCCAAAAATCGACCTTGTTACCACCCCAGGTTAGTTTTAAAGGAATTTAAGACATTCGAGAATGAAGAAAACTTGACAACAAATGCCATCTTAAAATGATAACGATTCAGGGCATGACTAGAATAATCAAAGTCCCAATAATAGGGGGGAAGACAGAGATTTCCTTCAAGGAGAACCACATTACAAGCAATCAAAAGAAAAATACATTCACAGAATTTATTTTTGACATAAGGATGTGCAGCCAGCATTCATGACAGTTCAAAATCATACCAGTATAAAGATGGAGCATTCTGCATGAGGATGTTACCACCAGCCACGACCCAGTAAAAGCCAAACAACCACCAAATTAACGATACCAGAGTGTTCACTGACTCACATCTTTTCGTAACACTGCCCAATGGTCAAGTCAATTACATGCTAACAACTTATAAAACATCAAATCTATAATCTATAAGTACAACTGAAGCAACATATGATAAATACAATTGCAGATGGGACCATAAGTAGGTGTTGGAAAGAACTAAAGTGTGAAATACAACAGCAAATTGCAGAAAGGAAACCTAATTTAATTTTTAGTTATGGAAAGCGAAGGATATATTTTGTATTATACATCTGAACTAATAAAAGTATCTAATGGCTTTTTCTTCACCCTTTTGTCTATCCTATCTATATATATAACCCCTGCAATATTTTTTTTTTCTGAAATCACAAATCATTATACATTATCCTTAGAATCAACTTTTCTGTTCATTAAGAATGCAGGGTTAGTCATTTAAGAAGCCAGAAATGCATGGGCACGGATGATTTTCACATTTTAACCAAAATAAAAAATAAAAATACAACACTATAATCATTTGCATCAGAATGTGCTCAAACAAAGAATTGAATCATATTACAATGCTACAAAGATTGTCTTCCCCGAGGTCTTTCCAAAGTTTTATCTAATCATCATTCATCTTGGCGAAGTTGCTCTATCATTTATACAATCAATATAAAATTTAAAATCAGAAAAGCCATCTTGATATCAAAAAAAAAAAAAAAAAAAAAAAAAAAAAAAAAAAAAAAAAAAGGAAAACTCCACACGATACAACCAGTCAATGATCAACTGCCTCGTAATTCAATCAAAACCGAGCTCAACCCCATATCAAATTTCAGTAAAAAGATCCAAAGTTTGAGTTCAAGACCATCACGATTATATCTAGTAGAGAAAATTGAAAATTTACACACCCGGACATATTCCTGGGGCTACCATCTTCTTCATCGCTTTCATTAGTTACATATCCGTCATACTGCTGCTGTTGCTGCGTCTCCATATCCGTAGCCCTCCTCGCATTCCTCCTTCTGAACTCAAACCACACAAGCACAGCGTGCACCAAGCACTGAGCCGCATAAACTACAATCCAAAGCCGAATTGGGGTATTGGGTTTTTCATCGGCGGAGTGAATAAGCACACCAAGCGAAACGAAAACAAAAGCTAAATTCCACGTAATGTCAAGGGCTACCACAGGCTTGGAATAGCCCCAATCGACGCGCCGCTCTTCAAGTTCACGTGCCGCCGTCTCCCGAACCAGCATAGAAGTTCCACGGCGGCCAGTGGCGCGACCCAAGAGAAGGGCGAGAGGGCCGATGGGGGAAGTGGAGCCGTCAGTGTTGGAGGGCTGACGGGAGGGTAAGAGAGGGGTCTGTTGGGCGGGAGGCTCCATGGAAGGAGGAAAGGATTGGGAAGACATGGTCGCCGGCGGGGGAAAAGTCGGAATTGATTGAAAGAGATGGGGTTATGGATTGAGAAGGAAAATCTTCTTCTACTGGTTTGTCGGTCTAGAAAGTAATGGAAGAATCATCATCCATTCCAATGGAGTCTGATGTCCATTGTTCACTTCCTTGGTTGCAAAAATTCAATCCCAAATTACAAGTTCCGTACAAGGCTGCCTAGTTCTTCTCCTCCGTCTCTGTCCATTATTTGTTTCTTCCTCTCACGAGCAGTGTTCAAATGATCTCACAACTTGAATTATCCTATTAAGTATTGGATTGGGTTAATTTTATATTGGGTTTAATTGAATTAAATTTTTTCTACTTTTTTATGTTGAATTAAATTGGGAGTTGGTTAAAAAGGAATTTGAGACCCAACTCATGAAGACTCCTATTCCGTAGGACGTTTGGTTTAAATATTATAGATGGTGTAAAAAATAAGAAAATTGGTGAAAATAAAAGAAATTGTTGTGTTTGATTGTGTTAACAAGATTTGAAACTAATGTTTGTAATTGTTTATGAAATTAATTTTGGTAACCTCATGTAATTTTAATAGATTAGTTGACTAATCTAAAAGAATTAAATTAATTATCATAAAATTAGTTTTTATTAATGTCTCATTACTATTAATATTAATGAAAGAATTCACATCATAATTATTTCATATTAATTAACTTAAAATTAACGTCAAATATCAAAGTTAGTATTTAATAAAAAATTCGAGGGTAAAATTGTAAAATATTAAAATTTTAGGGACCAAATGGAAACTAAATTAAAAAATCAATGGTAAAAATTTAACATTTTGAAATCTATGGACTAAATGAAAATTAAACTCAAAACTCAGGACAAAAGTGTAACATTTTGAAACTTGAAGACTAAATAAAAATTAGGCTCAAAATCGCTACTGTGGGGAGAATAAAATAAGGGGATCTAATTTTCCGGGTTAAAAAAAATTACCCTAAACTTTTAACTTCATTAATTTAAACTTCAAACTTATAACTTTTAATTGACCACAACAAATAGACTTATTTGAATCGACAAAATCTTCATTTTTACAAATTTAGTAATGCACGTATTTTCTTTCTTTCTCTTTAATTAGTTGTTCTCAAAATTATGACACAAATCCTCAATATACCTCTCTTTTTGTGTATTAAAACATAAACATAAGAAGTCTCACTCAACTAGTCTTGTTTAAAAGTAAGACATTTTGGTTCTAAGTTGTAGTAGTTTCGTTTTTCTCACTTCTTCTTAACTTATATACCTTGATTTTTAGGGCATGTTTGAGAGTGATTTTTATCAATTTTAAAATCACTCAAAAACACACTTTAATCACTCAAAATTAATTTAATTTTCAATTTTACACTTTTAAATGTAATTTTCAACCATCAAAATTAGTTAGGAAGGATTAAAAACATATTTCACGGTGATTTTGAAAATGACAAAAGTGATTTTAGTCATTTTAAAATCACTTCCAAACATACCCTTAGAAATTAAAGAATAGAAGGAGGAGACTAAGAGAGTATTAAAAGCACATAAAAATGGAGAAGTATTAAAACATAGATTGAAGTAGATGAGATAAATTAAAGAAAATGATAAAGAGAGGTAATGAGGTGTAGACAAACGATTCTAATTCACATACTAAGGCAATTTAAACTTTTTTTTTAATACAAATATTAAATGGTATTAATGCAACATTTGAAAGTTAATGAGTATTATTAAAATGAGGTATAAAGTTTAGAGGTATAAAATAATTGTTTCCACGATAACTTTTACTATAATTTAGCCAATATTTATCTTTAGAAAATGCTTGATAGATGTACCATCATAGTTTAGAGGTAAAATGAAAAAAATACAATAATTCCATTAAAAAAAATCGTACATCAGAGGGAGATCAATTCTTCGGAATCAAAATGGAGAGCGCGAGGAGAAAGAAAGTGATCCAATGGTAGTAGCTAATTTGCCCTATTCTCAATGTAGTCGCCGATGAAGTTCTCGGTGGCCGTGCAAGGCGACGATTCTTAGATGTATCAATCATAATCCCAAATCGGCATCCATCTTTACCATTACCCTGATTCGGCGGAGACGGATCGATAGTAGAAATTGTCGCTAGGTTCGAAAATTTGCATGCATTTGAACTCTGATTCATTGTTTGAAAATAGGCATTGAAAGCATACGAAACATTGCTTCTAGCATCGAGTTGGCCACAAGACGAGCCGTAGCCAAGGCTCGTACAATCAGCGTGGTCGCAAGCATAAGCAACGCTATTGGGGAGATTCGGATCGGAGAGACTCGCTTGTGGTGACATTACGCACCATTGTTTGGATAAGTATTTAACTCCTTTGGCTGGAACTAAAGACTTCCCTTTCGCCATGTTCAAAGAGTACTTGATTGTTCCGTCGTAATTGAAAATTCCCCAATGCCGCTCAAAACTCCCTGGTTGAATGCTCTTCGAATCCTCATCAATGATAGCGAAGATGTATGTGTCTGTTGGAAATGGCCGCTTTGGCGTGCCTTGTCGGCGATTGATCCGCTCAATTAGACCTAGTGTTAAAACAAAGTACACCGCAAAAATATTGGTTAATTCCAATGGGTAGACTAATAAATTTCAGTTATATAGTCCATCATTGATAGATTTCGAGAGCTAGCTATAAATTTTGCTATATGTGCAAATTTTTTTGTATTATACCTTTTAATACTTTGCTATATCTACAAATTCTTTCACCCTTTAGCTCAACTAGTTAAGCTTTGACTAGAGGTTAGAGTTTCAACCTACAAATTACTCCCACATGTTGTTGAAATCTCTCTAGATGAAATTAGATTTGCACGACCACCGGCAAGGCTTAACTAGTCCTATTTTGGTTGATGAACTTTCATATATTTGTTCTATTTTGTTCTCTAACTTTTAGAAATAACTATTTTAGTCATTGTTATGAATTAGGTTTGAAATCGAGCTCATACTAACGTATTAATCAATAATGAAAGAATCATTAATTTGTTAAAATTAATAAATTTAAATAAAGATCGAAATAATTATTTTTTGAAAGGTTGACGAATTAAAATAGACATTTAGAAATTTTGTAGACCAAAATAGAATAAATAAAGTTTAAAAGGACTAAAATAGACACCCTGTATTTAATATCCTACGGGTAAATTAACACCCCGCTTGTTGTAGGGTCAGGTGGGTTGTCTTGTGAGATTAGTCGAGGTGCGTGTAAGCTGACTCGAACACTCACGGATATTAAAAAAAAAATTATAGATCAAAATAGAATGAATATGAAAGTTTAGACACTAAAATAAGATTTGAACACTTTTTTTTTCTCTTCAGTATGACTTGTAGAGTGAGAGATTTAAAGCTCTAATTCTTGATCAATGATATATACTTGACTAGCCTAAGTTATACTCTAGTTAGCCTCATTTACACTTTCAAATTCTTAACTCAAAGAGTAACATGTAAATTTATTCAACATGTTCACTAATTAAATAAAGTTTTTTAAAAAAACCAACATGAGCATATAACTCAACTAACATAATGCATGTACTCTCGATCAAGAAGTCAAAGGTTTGAATTCTCACTATACATCTTGTTGAACTTTAAGAAAATAAGAACAAAAAAGACTTGAACAATATATTCAAAACTAGGAAGTACACATCAAAAGATGAAATTCTTAGCTATCAATTTTCGAGTCGAGTAGTAATTCAACGTACCTTGATTGAATCTTTGAGCGTTAGCTTTATTGGCGCTAGGGTCTCCATCGGTGGGCCATCCGACTTCCCCAATAATCAGGGGCATGGAGGAGAAACCATTTTTCTCGAGAGCAGAGACGAGAGTGTCGAAATTGGCATCAAGAACATTGGTGTAGGAGATCGAACCATCAATGACGGGCGCGGCATTGCCACTAAAGAAGGCATATTCCTTAGGGAAATGTGGATCGGCATTGAGACTAAGGAAAGGGTAGATGTTGATGGTGAGAGGACAGGCGTTGTTGCTGAGGAACTTGATGATGTTGACCATCAAATCACGGATGTCCGGCCGGAAGTTGCCACCGGAAGGGAGGCCGTTGCTGGTTTCATAAACGTCGGCGTTTAGTGGGATTGTGACCTTCACTTGCCGCCCTAAACCGGCCTTTATTAGAGCGGCTTGAATGTTTTGCAAAGCCGGGAAGGTGGTTTGAAGGAATGAACCGTTGTAGGCGTTTAGGAAAGGTTCATTCCCCACGGCTACATACCTAAATTAATACAATATATTTTCCTTCATTGTTGTACTTTTTTCTTTTTCTTTTTTTTTTTAAATAAGCTTTCAATTTCATTTATGGGTGTGCCCATTTTTTAGGTTTTGTTTTATTTTTGTTTATACATTTTTAAAAGAAAAATATTTGAGTGCATTTTACAGCCTATCAATTATTCAATCAAAGTTTTGTTTTTATTAACAAAACAATATATATTTTTAACTCTTTTTAACTATGTAATTAAGAATGATGCAAGCAATTTTTATTCTTTTCAAAATGTCTAAATTTCTTGAAAATTATACTTATTTTCTTCCAACTTTTTTGTCACGATTTTCAATTTTTTTTTAATTAAACACTTGAATTCTTAGACAAATTTAAAAAAAAAAAACTACCTTGATTACAAAATAAATAAATAAATTATTAATAGGAGTATTATTTATAAACTTAATTTTTAAAAATAAAAATTTAAATAGTTAAATGATTTAAAATAGACTATGTGAATTGACAAATAGAATATGATGGACTACATGAAAGTTTTGAGATTATTGTAGAATTTAAACAAATAACTTGCGAAAAATATAAGACTAAAATATATAATTTTTTTCACTAAAATATAATATTTGAAAACATTAAAAAAAATATTATAAGATTCTATAAGTTAAAAAAAAATTAATCTAATTTAAAATTTTACCAATATTTCAATCAACACCTACAAAAGCTTGACCCAAAATTTTAAATCTCAACATTTCAATCAATATATGTACCTTGCTAATATCCTAATATTCACATTAAACTTTGGGAAAATTATTATAAATAGAAAAAATATAAACTATTTTTATATATAGAAAAATTTCACTATCTATCAGCGATTGAAATCTATTGCGGTATATTGCTGATAGACAGTAAAATTTTTTTATACTTATAAATAATTTGACTCATTTTTCTATATTCGAAAACAACTCTTAATCTTCTTTTCTAACAATGGACCAATTTACAACAATGAATATATGAAAATATATGGAGATATGTTATTCCATAAAAAGTGGTAATTAAAAAGACATATTTGATATAATTTTTTCACATTTACTTCAATTATAATTTTACCTTTATTAAGAAAACTAAAGAGAAATTTTTTAAAATAGAAAAATAAGGAAAACTATTTAAATAAAATAACAAAATTTTTAGATAGTTGTAATATACGTTTATCAGGTCTATCAATGATAGAAGTTTATCACTCGTATAGATGCTAATAGAAATCTATCGATATCTATCAATTTTTTTTTTTTTTTGCTATTGTCGATAAATAGTTTGACATTTTTTCTATGTGTGAAAATTTTCCAAAACTAAAAACAAAATCATTACCTGATATCGGTGCCAAAATTAGAAACGAAGTAAGAAACATTTTTGGCGACCCAATTCTCAGCAACTCGTACGCTACTAGCAAGCGGTGCCAAGAATTCATTAGGTATTCCAAGCATAACTTGAAGACCAGAATTCCCAAGAGCCTGAAGAGCACCCGGGTCAGCTTCAAATAGCTTGACTTTACTGAATCCATTGTCCTTCATCAACTTAACCACAATATCCGGCGGGAGCGGATGGCTCGACCGTGTCCCCCAGTTGCAAGCGAACCCTAACCCACCCTTTACAAACAACCCTTCTTCGTAATCCAAACAAAAAACTACCAAAACGGCCAATAATAATGATGATCCCCATTTTCGGTGTCCCATATTTTTGTGTAATATTAATGTAATGTTGGATCTCGATTTTGCGGTAGCATTTTAAATGTAATGAGCCAAAGATGGGGAGACAAGCCCTTTTGGGCAAGGAAAGGCAAGGAATTGCATCAAGATTCGTAAAAGGAATTGGGTTCCATTATTATTCCATGAAAATATCTACACGTATTGCCAATCCATGATTCTTCTTCTACTCCCAATAATGTCTTGTATATAGTATGATAAT
Organism: Lagenaria siceraria; assembly: GCA_002890555.2. Taxonomy (NCBI): domain Eukaryota; kingdom Viridiplantae; phylum Streptophyta; class Magnoliopsida; order Cucurbitales; family Cucurbitaceae; genus Lagenaria; species Lagenaria siceraria. The sequence continues at coordinate 7,569,522 of CM016488.1, forward strand.
GCAAATGTGTGACAAGAAACGAATATTTTGGAGTCTACTCCTTCCTTATTATAAGCTCATATATATTGTTTGGTTGTCCAATGCAAAAAGTTAGATGTTACGTTGAGAGGATTTTGAAAGAATGTATGTTGTGGTGGATGAAAAAATTGATATATTAATTTAGCTAAGTATGGAGACCGGCTCATAAAGTAGGCCATGAAGCCAATACTTAATTTTGCTAAGTATGAAAACCAACCCATAGGGTGGGTCATAAAGCCAAGAACTAATTTGGCTTATGGGTCGGTCATGAAACCAAGAATTAATTTGGTTAAGTTTGGAGATCGACTCATAGAGTCCGCCATGAAACCAAGGGTAAATTTGGTTAAGTATGGAAGTAGACCCCTCGTGTCGATCATATCAATGCAATAAGGCCAACAATAAAACATTTGTCGTAAAAAAAATTAAAATCTTCATTGAGGCCAACCCATAAGATTTTTTTTTTTTTTAATATAATTCTCATTGAGCGTGACCCATAAGGAGATGGAGGGAGGAATACCTCCCACACATGCCATGACACCCAACTAAAAAAAAAATAAAATGTGTATCGCGCGTGCGTGCATGTGTGTGGAGCTAAAATTCATTCAAGTTTAAATACTTTCTTAAAGAGCTTTCAAAATTGTTCTTTTTTCTTTCCTTCGAGAAATGTGTGTGCATATGTAGAGCTAAAATGCATTGAAGTGTGTGTGGAGCTAAAATTCATTGAAGTTTAAATACTTTCTTAAAGTGCTTTTAAAAATATTATTTTTCCTTTCCTTCGAGAAAATTAAAGTCATAGAGATCGACCGAGTGCGTTGGCCGTGACAGTAGTAAGAAGTAATAGGACAATCATAAAAAGTTAGCCAAATAAACCAAAAACTCCTAATCCAAGAGTAAGTTAAAATTATACTTACACTTGATTAGAAGTTTGGGGTAATCGTTGTGGCTAAAAAAGTGAATATTTATTTGCTAAGTATGGAGACCAAACCATAGGGTCAGCCATCAAACCATAAGTTTAGTTGGCTAAGTATGGAGACCCGACCCCTAGGGTCAGCTATCAAGCCATAACTTTATTTGGCTAAATATGGAGACGACCCATAGGGTCGGCCATCAAACTATAAGTTTATTTGGCTAAGTATGGAGATCACCAACCCATAGGGTCGGCCATAAAGCCATAATACCTAAGTATGGAAGCCGACTCATAGGGACAACCACAAAGCTTAAGGAGGTCGACTCTATGAAGGTAAAGATCGTGCCTAAGTGTTCTACCTTTTTGCACATGTGTTTGGTCACTAATGAAATAAATCTAACGATTCGTAACAATATAATTAATGACCCGATAAGTTAATTAGTAAATGACTGTTACGAAACCTATTTCTATATAATTTAGAGGGCTTGTGACATTGGAGGTATGCCAAAAATACATCATGAACTCTCTACTTTCTAGCTCTCTAAACCATTGCTGACTTGATCATCGGAGTGTCGGTGGCTAAGCATACATCGGTGTGAGTTTTTCTTTTATCGTTCAGGGCGATCGTTCAATTCCTCTAAAAAATTACAAATTCACAGTTGGTGCCAAATTTCGATATCAACATGTGCTGTAAACTTACAGTGAAATGAGCGTTATTAGAGGCAAAGATAATGATTATTAAGAATAATCACACACACACACATATATATTGTGGCCAACATCATTAAATAATTTTTCGAGAGTGGGATAGAGTGAATTAAGAGTAATATTTAGGTGCATCCGAGGCACCGCCCTTCTTTATGCATTGCACTCTCATCACACACATAAAAAATTAATTAAATTATTTCAAAAAATAAGTAAATAAGAATTTTCCACATGGCAAATAGTGATTGGACAATTTGGTGGGATGCACAAAGATATGTGCTGCCCGGGATGCACCTAAGTATCTTTCATGAATTAATACTCTAAAGTGAGTTGATGGAGGGAATGAAAAAGGGGGGGGGGGGGGGAATACTTTTTGGTCCCTAGGTTTTGGGTCTAGTTTATATTTGGTCCTTAAGTTTTGATTTTGGTTTCAATTTAGTCATTGGGTTTCAAAATGTAACAATTTTACCATTCAGATTTGACTTTTGTTTCAATTTGGGTCCCGAGTTTCGATATTTACACTTTTAACCTATATTTTTTTTATAAATATTCGCATTTCGTCTTTAGTGGTAATGTCTATTAGTTAATTTAAAAGAATTCTTAATAATTAAGATTCACTAGTTTTCATCTCTACTAAAAATTAAATTTAAAATTTCACTTCATAATTAATTTAAATTAATTAATTGACACTAATGCCAAAAATTAAAAGTTAATATTTAGTGAAAAATCAAGGTTGAAGTGTAAATCTTGAAATCTAGGGACTAATTGAAACAAAATTCAAAACTTAAGAACTAAAAGTTTAACCTTTCGAAAACTAGAGACCAAATAGAAATTAGTTAGATCCAAAATCTATGGACCAATAAACCAGTCCGAAACACACTTGTAATCTCAAAATTATTTAATTTTACACTTATGAATACAATTTTCATATCATCAAAATTGATTTTGAATAATTAATAACATGTTTTAAAGTGATTTTAAAAATGACAAAAATAATTTTAACAATTTCAGAAACACTCCTAGACATGCTCTAACCATTTCTAAATCACTCCTAGACATACTTTAATTAAAAAAAATTACCTTTATTCTTATCTCAACCTTGACTTTTACAAAGCAAGCATAACTCAACTTGCACTCGGATAGTACCTAAAGAAAAAAAAAAAACACTAAACACTTTTAAAATGACTAGTTTTTTAATATGCATGACGATCACATACTGTTCTTTTAATTTGTTTGTTCTGTTAGATTACCAAGAATGGATAGGATCCCTTCAGAAAAATACTTCTTTGTGACCGTATTCTCCCTGGCTCAAAATTGGGACAACCACTACTGGTCTTTATAAAGAAAAGAATTGATAGAACAACAAATAACTATATATGTTTAAGAAAATATACTTTGGTCAAGACTATTGGATATTGATCTTGTATACAACGGGTAATTGGTCCATCATATTTTCACATGCCTATGAATTTGACATGAACATGAGGGATGAATCGACATTCGTGTTATATCGTATAGAAATCAATGAAATATAACTAAAATAACCTAATATCAATAATAATAAATTTAAAAAAATAGTATAATACTTATTTGTTAATTTAATTATTTTTATGAACTTTTAATATTTATTGAACTTTTGAAATATCTATCTATATCTATATTTTATCAATATTTCTATAAAATTAACACATCTGACAATTAAAACCTTACTTCTTTGCTTTTAAGTGATCTCAATAAAACAAAGTAGTATCATAGTATGTCCTAAAAATGCTGAGAACGGTCCTTTGTTGACTGGTGCTTTGTTCACTTGCTTTTAATTTCATTATGAAAGTGTATGATAGAAACTCATTTAAATGGGTAAGTTTCAGTAAGGGTGAATTCCTTTCGTAGTACATAAAAGAAAAGGCTGTTTAGTTAAAAAAAAGATTAAAAAAATATTGGGTTAAAAAACATTTTTATTCTTCATCTTTAATATTCAACAATTGTATTTTAAAATGAGTAACTATTTAATCTCTCTTGTAAAAAATATTATTAAAATTTAATAAAATTTATTAGTTAGGTAGATGAATAAATTTGATAAAAACTAAATATATTTATAAACTATAAAAATTAAGTTGTTACGTAATAAAAACTTATAATTTATTTTGATCAACTTTTTATCGGGAGGAATTAAATTATTACAATTTAAAAAGTACAGAGACTAAATTGTTACTAATTGAAAAGTATATGGACAAAATTGTAACAATTTGTAAATGTATAACTAAATTGTTACAAATTAAAGTTTAAAGACAAAATTATGGATCAAAAGTATTTTTTAACTATATTTTATAGGAAAATTTTCATATACAGAAAAAATGTCAAACTATTTATAGAAAATAACAAAAAAAATACTGATAGACATAGATAGACTTCTATCAGCATCTATCAGTGATAGACTTCTATTATTTCTATCATTGATAGATTTGGATAGACTTCTATTAGCATCTATCACAACTATCTAAAAATTTTTCTATTTTGTGTAAATAGTTTCCCTTATTTTTATATTTTTAAAAATTCTCCTATTTTATATGTAGCATTAACATTCAAGAGATCAAATCTTTGATATAGAGGTTGATACTACAAGTTCATTTCAGTTGAGCTATGCTTAATAGGTTGATAGTACATGTTTATTCCGGTTGAGCTATGTTTATGTTTGACAAGAAACTTAAACTTTTCATCAAGTAGAAACATGAATTTATATCGATTGACTGTATAGCTCAGTTGACATAAGAGAGTGTATTAATAAAGACGAGGTGAAACAAAATCAAAATTTTAGTGTGTTTTTTAATCTAATGTCATAGGGAAAATTGAGCAAATGAAGCTGAAATTTCAATTTCAACTATGTGGAAACGCGGCTTATATTTTTCGCTCCAAAAACAATAATCGCAAGAAAATTTATTCAATCAAAATCAAACCAAGCAAAAGTCATTGCTTCCTGCGACCGTTTTTGCTGTTTAATCTCTCTCTCGTTTTGCTTCCTTCCATTTTCCACCCTCTCTGATTTGATCTTCCAACCTATACGCCATTAATCCAAGCATTCTTCGATCTCAGATCTCAATCCATCATCTTCCCACAAAACCCCACATTTCATTACATTCTCCTTTTCCTTCAAAAAGCCCTCAGATCTTCCCCGCATTTCCATCTTCCAATGGCTACGATGGAGAGCTTGATCGGTTTAGTCAACCGAATCCAGCGAGCCTGCACTGTCTTGGGAGATCATGGCGGCGAGGGAATGTCCCTCTGGGAAGCTCTTCCTTCCGTCGCCGTCGTGGGAGGACAGGTTTGTAATCTCCTTAACTCATCTTCTTTTCCATGTGTAATCTCGTAACCATTTCTTTTCGTATCTGATCCATTTCTATTCCTGTGGAAATTAGAGTTCCGGTAAATCTTCAGTGCTGGAAAGCGTGGTCGGTAGAGACTTTGTTCTCTTTATTTTGTCTGTGTGTATAAATTATTTGCTATACCTTTTCACGTTCTCCCTATTTTTCCTACTCTGCGTGACTTTAGAGGGATAGATAGATGTTTGATAATGCTGGACTTTTCATTTCACTAACTGGTTTAATCTATACTCGAGGAGGATCTTCATTTTAGCTCAGATAAGAGGAAACTAAATTTTGTATTCTTACATTTCCTAATCGGTTGAGTTGTGCTTGTAAGCTCCAATCATTAAAGTAATTAGGCGATAATTACTCTTTGAATACTGTAAAGTATGATGGCTTTCTTTTTGGTCTATCACTTCAAAACCGAAATTTGTACTGTTAGTAATGAATGCCAGTTTCAGAATTGTGCTTGGTTACTGGTGATTGACGAAAAATGGTTTCTTTCATCTCCAATTTATCTTTTTCATTGATAGGCATTGTAACGCGAAGACCATTGGTGTTGCAACTTCATAAGACAGATGAAGGACGATCTGAATATGCAGAGTTTCTCCATGCCCCGAAGAAGAAGTTTGCTGACTTTGGTATATTGTATTTCATCTTCTTGCTCTGATAAGGACTGTTTTATTTATTGGGTAATGAATTTCTGAAAGCTTCAACGTTTCACATTTTTCACTCACCATCCCCTTCTTCAATCCTCGAGCATTCCCTATAATTCTGGAGACAAGGTTTGGCTAATGTATTCTGTTTTATTTGTTGACGTGTATTTTTTGAATTTTTTCATGTCTATTCTGGAGCTAAATTTTCATTTGATGTTGTAAAGATTCTCATGAAAATAAGATCTATGTTTTCTGGGCATTTTTTCGATTAAATTTAAACATCTGCCTAAATTCAATGTAATTGTTCTCATATCAAAATCTCTGAGATTTCTTGCTCACTACAAGCTTGGAAAACTTAGCTCCATAGTTTTCTTATAACTGTATATCATCGACTTTGAGAACATCTTGTAGAAGCTAATTGCATAGCATAACCAGGGAAGAAGAGGAAGTCTGACTAAAATCTTAATCTGCATTAAAATTCTCTGGCTTGTTTGTAGATTTTTTTGTGGCCTGGTTGGGTAAAGATTTATCATATATTTCTGGCAATACTTTGACACATTTTCTTGCTAATTAGTACTATACGACTTGCTTTCTTTCCTTCCTCCATAAGATTTGAATATGTATTCATGTTACAACCATGAATGTTTTACCAAATGAAAGTGTCCACTTTTCTCATGTGCAGCTTCTGTCCGTAAAGAAATATCAGATGAGACTGATCGGATTACTGGGAAGTCAAAGCAAATCTCAAACATACCAATTCATTTGAGCATATATTCTCCAAATGGTAAATAAGATGAAACATAATTATTGAACCATGAATCAGCAGGTTGAATATTCTCATTCGCCAGCATTTTACACTTTAAGTAGATCCTGATACACTGGAAGCACATAGTCAATGTTACAGTGTGTGACTCATACTGTTCAGGGTTTAGGGGAAGAGATAAATGTTTGTTCTATAATATAAAGGATCGCTCAAACTTCAAACTTACTTTGTAGAATTGAAGCATAAGTTTTAAGTTGTACAAACTGAACTCTGAGATTTGTCGTATATGCTCTAATCTTTCAACAATTTTGAATGTTAACACCTACATATCTAAATTAACACATAATAGAGGATCAATAACTTTGTAAACCCCGAGGGTTGCTTGTATCTATAGGTGATGGGATCTGTTCAACTGTGCAATGAAGCATAGGACTCGTTCTTATTTTCTTCAATTCCCTCCAGGCTCCAATCATATGACAGTAGAGATTGACAGAATTATGTGCTGACTATTGTAGTTAGTCTTTGGGAAATTTGAAAATAAATCAATTCTTTTAATGATACTTCTAGAATTTTTGAAGAGCTTTTTGGACTTTGTTAAGTTTATAACTTTGAACTGGTGAATCCTTTCCAAAGACATTTGTAATTACTCTCCCTTTTGTATTTATGCAAAAATCATACAAAAGTCATCTGTATCTATCCTCTGAAGTGAGTGAATTCAGACCTGAAAGCCTTCTATTACCTTTTTTGTTTCATACCTGCACAAATCCATGAAATGCATCAATAAATATTAAATTCTTTTCCCCAATTGTATACTCCGTTTCGGGTTCAAGTTTTGGATTTTAGCACTTGGCCTTTTCAGGCCCCAAAGGAAAAGTTTTCAGAAGATTCTAGATTTGACACTCAGTCCCACATATCCATGTATTGCCATTGTTTTTCTATGTGGCATCTTGTTCTTTCCTTGGCGATATTTGATTTCTGGTAAAGCAGGAGTCCTTTCCTTGCTTATTTCTCCTCATATTTTTTTGTATTTTTCTGAAAAGAAATAATGCTTTCAATTATTTTCTTGATATCAAACACCTGTTAATATTGTTTCGTCAAAATTTGGTTTCTTATGCTGTGCGTGGCCTTTTTTAATTGTTGCGGATGCTGTTGCTTCTTACCTGACTATAAAAGTGGCATGCCTTTCTTGCAGTTGTAAACTTAACACTCATAGATCTTCCTGGGTTGACAAAGGTTGCTGTAGGTAATTTGTTTGAAATACTTAGTTTTTTTATATTGGGCTTTTTTTAAAAAAAAAAACAAAAGGGAAAGTTTGTGATTTATTGGTAGTTATATCTTTAAAAAAAAAAAAACTAATATGCTCCGGTTTCCTGCCTTTTGCAGATGGACAACCCGAATCTATTGTTGAAGATATTGAAAACATGGTCCGCTCTTATGTTGAGAAAGTAAGGATCTCTGAATCAACCCTGATGGAGACTTTGAATCAATTTCTCCAATGATGTGTTATTTTTCCTTTGGCTTTGAAATTGGAATATGTTACTACACTAATACCACAAATCTAAAATGCCGGTAGACACTTATATATGCAGTTATGGGCGCTTGAGCTATCCTTGATTCTTTATTTATGTCTTTTAGCATTTTGAATAGTCCTGCACTTTTATTTCTCTGCTTTTAAGGATAAAGGGAATAAAGGGAAATCATGGCTTTTGCTTTTGTTGTATGCCAATGGAGGCATTCTAGTTTTTTGCCTTTTTATGTTCTTATGCAGTTATGGGCGCTTGAGCTATCCTTGATTCTTTATTTATGTTCTTTAGCATTTTGAATAGTCCTGCACTTTTATTTCTCTGGCATTTTAAGGATAAAGGGAATAAAGGGAAATCATGGCTTTTGCTTTTGTTGTATGCCAAATGGAGGCATTCTAGTTTTTTGCCTTTTTATGTTCTTGCTATTTGGTGATCACTCTTGGTTCAATGACATGCATTTGTCATAGATCAATAAGAGCGTTGGTATTTTGTCTTCTTCAGAATTTTAAATTATGGAGGGTACTTGCATTTTTTTTTGTTTTCTTCTAAACCGTTGCATTAATTATTGTCTTGGATTTTGTAGCCTAACTGCATTATACTTGCAATTTCTCCTGCTAATCAAGATATTGCAACTTCAGACGCTATAAAGCTTGCAAGGGAAGTTGATCCCTCAGGTACTAATGTAAAGAGGGTATGGAGTTTAGGTTATGTGGAACTTGGATATATTGGCTAAGATTTTTGCCTCTTGTCTTATTGCGTTTTTTAGGTGAAAGAACGTTTGGAGTGCTTACAAAACTCGACTTGATGGACAAGGGAACTAATGCTCTGGATGTATGATTCAGTTACCTTGTTGTATTAACCAACTGTATATATCGGATTTTATTAAATGAAATATAAATAGAATAATCATTTTCTAGTAATATGTGATACTCAAATTTGCTTTTTGACATCTTGTGTGACGCCAATCTTCTTTAAGTGCTTTTAACAGCTTTAAATATTTGTCAAATTTGCGTTTAATGAACTTGATTGTTATAAAATTTTCACTCTCCTAATTGCTTGTGGATTTGTAACCATAGATGATTTACAAAAACTGAAACGTTTCTCTAAATAAATGTTTAAGGTTCTTGAAGGAAGATCATACAGGTTGCAGCATCCATGGGTAGGGATTGTAAATCGTTCACAAGCTGATATTAATAAGAACGTAGACATGATTATTGCGCGCAAAAAGGAGCGTGAATATTTTGAGACAAGCCCCGAGTATGGACATCTAGCCCATAAGATGGGCTCAGAATATCTTGCTAAACTTTTGTCCCAGGTCCTTATTCCAATTAATTTTTTTTATTACTTTTAATTTTTTAAATTAATTAATTTATTTTTATATTCATCTTCTTCTTGTTAGCCCTCTTTATATTTAGTTGTCACAACTAGTACTATTCTAGCCGTTTGGTGCAGCTGATTTGTGTTTTCATATGTTATGTTGTTTTTCAGCACTTGGAGAGGGTTATCAGGCAACGGATTCCAAGTATCATTGCCTTGATAAATAAGACAATTGACGAACTGAATGCGGAGTTGGACAGAATTGGCAGACCTATAGCAGTAGACTCGGGGGTAATGCATTAGCCCCTGTGGATACCATGTTCCAAGTTACCAAATAAAATTATCACTACCCTGCATCCATCACAACTCTGCATTCATGTCTTTTATGCAGGCACAACTGTACACTATTTTAGAAATGTGTCGTGCCTTTGATCGTGTATTCAAGGAACATCTGGATGGAGGGTAATGTTCTGACTTTCATTTATCATTACAAGCCCTTGGAGTCCTGAGTCATAATACAGTGAACATTTTCTTGAGGATAGTTAAAGCACTATGCTGGTGAAGTTTCTTCCCCGTGAATTTATGGCTAGAGAGAGTAGAATTTTACAAAAATCCTCTTCAGGAATGAGAAGTCAGATTTGTCATGAGGAAAGAAAAGGAAAATTACGGGAATTGTGACCCTACTCTATGACCAAGACGAGAAGTTTTTGAAGTTATTGAAATATAATAAATGCTGAATTGTATCATGATTTCTTTCTCCAGAAGACAAGTTAACTTCCTTTTTCCAATTGATAATGATATTTACATGGTCTACAATGAATATTGCTACAGGCGGCCTGGTGGAGATAGAATATATGGAGTTTTTGACCATCAACTACCTGCTGCCCTGAAGAAATTACCTTTTGATCGTCATCTTTCTTTAAAAAATGTCCAAAAAGTTGTGAGTGAAGCTGATGGTTACCAACCTCATTTAATTGCTCCAGAACAAGGATACAGGAGGCTTATTGATGGTTCAATCAGCTATTTCAAGGGTCCGGCTGAAGCTTCCGTTGATGCTGTAATATTCTAATTCAATCCCTATCCGATAATATTGTCTAGAATCTAAAATCTAAATTATGGGATTTATGCATGCTTATATTATTAAATTGAACCTAAATTTCTAGGATATGTTGTTTTTAATATGAGAAAAAGTATCAACGCCACATCTTTTTGATGGTGAAGTGATCTGGTAACACGGTTTGATAATTATATATGTATTACAACCTAAATTTCTATTTGCTAGCCTGCTCCTATGTTATAAAATTCTAGAAATCGTTGAAGTTTAGATTCAATTTGGGCTTTGGCTATGAGATCAAATTGGATATTTGTTTATTTATGCATTGTTACAAGGATTTAAGATGTCTTGTGTCGATTTGCCTATCTAATCAACTGTTGTTTGATCAGAGTCCTTTGTAATTTTGATATCGATTATAACATTCTGAGGAGTTTTGGGAGTCAACTTGATCTCAATCTATAATCATATTGGGATTTGGTTTTGCTTCTCTCTTTCATGTGTATGAAACTCAGCTTCTAGCTATGTGTAATTTATTTGAAAGAATGTTATACATGTTATGAATATTTTGATCTCTCACTCAGCCAATGGATATTATTTAAACCTGGAGCAGTTCAGTGATGTTTGAAGCTTTGAGTGGATTATTGAATTGTCATCAATAACTCTTTTTGGGGAGAAATTTCATTGGACTTGTTCATTTGAGATTGTATTCTTATGTGACTTTTTAACTTGACAGCTCAATATCTAAAGCTCAACCCAATACAACCAAGTATGTCTGATGTCTAAAAGAGAAATAAATAAAAGTTCTATGTTGCAGAGATTTTTTGTGGGATTATCTTGCAACCCAACGGTGGTTGGTGTTGGAAATATCTATGCATTCTTGAGATAAACTATGAAGATGCGTTCTATGTTATATGAATTTATAGTCTTTGCTCCATATGTAAAAATAATGTTTTTCCAATTGTCCATGATAGTATCAAGATCAAAGCAACTAATTGTCTTGTACTTTTGTGCAGGTGCATTTTGTATTGAAAGAACTTGTTCGTAAATCTATAGCTGAAACAGAGGTAAACCTTCTTAATCAAACATGAGTTCTTGAATATTGTTTAGGGAATTCTTCTTGAGAGCTATTCTTAGTTAATAGTTGACTTTCCATTTGCAGCTAATTTGGCTTGACCATATGAAAAGTAACAAAAATTTCCTTACTATATTGGAGTAAGGTATTACTTGAGTTGCTCCTTGAGGATAAAGATGATTTTGTTTATATGAGTGGCAAAATATGTGGTGCATTTAGGTTGAGAAGAATGATAGAATTTTTCGTGGGGTGGAGAGGTCGGGGGAGGATATTTGGAATCTGATTAGATTTTTTTTTTTTTGGGGCGTTTGTTAATAGTGTTGTGTAATTATTAGCTTAGTATTACTCTTTTGGATTAGTGTTGTGTAATTATTAGCTTAGTATTACTCTTTTGGATTGAGACCCTTTTTTGTAGTTGTGTCCGTCTAGTTGTGTTTTGGGCATCATTTTTGTATGCTTTTGTATATCCTTTCATCCTACTCAATGAAAGCTTGGTTTATTATTATGTATATATATAGTTATGCCATTCATCTAACATGCGAAATGAACATGGGAATTCGGACAGACTATGAAAATTTCTTATTGATGGATGAAATTTATAAAAGATGAAAATACCCAAGCAAGAAAGGACTCTAACTGGCATAAATAGTGGATAAGGAGTAATTACAAAAATATTTAGTCACAAATACTTCAAGAGGAAGATACAAAATTATAGACTCCCAAAAAAAAAAAACATTGCTCAATTTTATTTTCCCCATCACGTCTCTCCTAAGTGAGAACATGGAAGCCATTATTCACATCCTAGTAACTGTAGCTAGTTAGACTTTGAAGAAATTCTTTGAACATCTAGAGGCTGCAAACTGATAGTTGGAAAGACAAACAAAGAAATCTGAGTTCTCAACACTTCTTTTGTTGGAGGGATTACTAGAGTAATGCTTTTCTCTTTCTAATAACATTTTGTGATTATTAGAAATTGGCAAGTCATTATTAAGTGTTCATTTTTATTTAGACATCTACTTAAACTATATCATATAAATATTCCCGTCGTCAAAAAGCAAGCATAGGTCAATTGACATATAATATGTGTTAGCGACCAAGAGGTTTGTGGTTCGAATCTCTTCACTCCTTTGTCCTTAGGTGACTAAAAGTAAATAAATTAAATATTCTAGTCCAAATAATATTTTTGACCGATTAAAGATGAGACATCTAACAGTAAGTAAGAGCTCTTATTGACTGGTGTTTAGCCACATAGTTTTTCCCATGACATTTCTGTATCTATGTGGTAATTAGCATTATCAAATTCACATGTGAGACTATTTTTGAAACTTCACATTCATTAATACAGTACTTTGTCTCTGATTAAGTGGAAACATGTTCTAATTTATAAGGTTTCCTTGGATTAACATAAATTTCAGGAACTGAAAAGATTTCCAACACTTCAATCTGACATTGCAGCAGCTGCAACAGAGGCATTGGAAAGATTTCGCGAAGAAAGTCGAAAAACAGTTCTACGGTTGGTTGATATGGAGTCTAGCTACCTCACCGTAGATTTTTTTCGAAAGCTGCATATGGAACCAGACAAAAACCCTAATCCTACCCCAGCAGGGCCAAATGCAGACCGTTATACAGATAACCATTTCAGAAGGATTGGTATGGTTTCTTGCTTATATGTGCATATGCCATATCATTATTTGGCAGCCCATATTTTTGTGCTATACGCAGCACGCATGCACATACATGTAGATCATACCTATTTCTTTATCAGTTCAATTTCAGATTCATTTAGTCTAACAGTAGAGCTGATGATTGATAAAGTAAACTAAAGCAGCACCAAAACCACGTGACCCTGAGTTTGTTGATTGTTTTAGGTTCAAATGTGAGTTCTTATATTGGGATGGTCTGTGACACACTGAAAAATTCAATTCCGAAGGCGGTCGTCTACTGTCAAGTTCGAGAGGCCAAGAGATCATTGCTGAACCATTTATATGTTCAAGTTGGCAAAAGGGAGGTATGTTTTCTTAATGAACCCAACAATAAGTTTGAAGCAAATTCAAATTCTATGCACTTAGTTTTCCTTTCCAAATTTACCCTGAAAAGTAGATAATCATCCTTTCTCGTTCCTTGGTTCGAAACTCTGAATACATTGAAGCCATAATATTCACCTGTTAAAAATGAATTAAAATAAACTTGTTGCATTGAAAAGTCTACCACATCCTGCTATTGCATCATTGCAGAAGGAACGGCTTGGTGCTATGTTGGATGAGGATCCAGCACTAATGGAGAGAAGAAAAACCATAGCTAAAAGACTCGAGCTTTACAAGTCAGCTCGAGACGAAATCGACTCAGTTGCCTGGAAATGAGGGTTACATTTTGCTAAGATTCAAGCCGCTTGCATTTTGTTTATCACACGTAACTCTACCAAGATGGACCTCAATCTCATTATGGACAAACTAATTCCCTATTCTTTTTTGTAATACCTTTCAGCTTGGAAAATAGGTGAGAACAAGCAAGTGTGGAAAGCATGAGTTAGTTACTAGCATATGATTGACAATGCACAATTGTCATTTTTTCCCCATTCATTTCCTTGGAAGGTTTTTCCATTCATTTCTTATATCATTGTGTACAATAACTATAAGTAGCTCTTAAATTTTATTTGATAAAATTCTTATAGATCTGAGAAGGCATCATTTTCATTGATTGTTCTCTCAGTTTCACTTGAAATAGCAAATAGAATTAGCTTAAGTGGATGGTGTTGTGGACATGGATTTCCTCAAAGTTATGAGTTATATGGATTGCTCTACTTATAGTTTATATATCATTCTTTCAGACCAAATGTGGTAGCTTTATTCATAACTTGTGTGATTAAGAACAAATGAAGTTAATGATCAGAGGAATAAAATACCAAAGAAATAAATTAATGAACATATGCGAATTAGTTTATATTAAAAAAGTAAAAAAAGACATGTGTGAATAGTTGATTTATGAAATATCATTGTTTAAAAGTTGAAATTGACCTGTTGTAAATAAATTATCCTGGTCTTTGATTTGGAGAAAAAACAAGAATATAGAATGTAAAATATTTCAAAAAGTGTAGTTCTGTTGAAGTTGGGTGAATATTGTTGCTTTCGGTTGTTGTTATATAAGGATTATTTAGTATAATAGGGACAGAGGATTTGAAGTACAAATCTTGTTTATCTCTAATACACATTATATGCTCTTTGGCATAATAAGAACAATTTAGCTATGTCTAATTGTTTATACTTGTGTTGAATGGATGAATTTCTTTTTCTGAATTCCAGTGAAATCAAGTATTCAACTAGTATTTTTATAGGTCAAATCCCATTAGTTGAACAGTTGTCATGAACTTTGTAATCTTTTATAATATTCTTGAATTTAAAAAAATAAAAAAAAATAAAAATTGATGGTTAGTCTTTTGTTTAAAAAATATCCATAAATTTTCAAAAAATTGATTAATACCCTTAAACTTATATTCTACTACTTCCCTATTTTTCTACTTTTAATTTTATTGCCAAAATTTAGAAAAGAAAAAAAAAAGTATAGTTATTGTTAAGGTTAGCGAATAATTATTTTAATAGCTTAATTAATATATTATTATTATCATTGTAACTAAATTAAAATTAGTCAAAATATAAAAGCTAAATTATAATTTAACCTAAAGAGTCCCTCCTAAAAAAATAATAATAACCTGAAGAGGAACGAGAAAGAGGTAAAACTAAATTTAAAATATATTTGCTACCAAAAATATATAGATTTAATTTAAAAAAAAAAAAACTTGCAACATCAATTTAAATAAAAACAAAACATTATTTCATTCTAAAAAAAAATAGTAATCATAATAATAACACATTATTTATTAGTAATTACAAGAAGTTTACAACCACGAGTTTTGGGAGGTAAATGAAGGAAAGAAAAAAATAAAGAAAAAGGGCTAATTTCAGATAGTGACGTGGCAGAAAGAGGAGAGAGGTAGTTATAAGAATTAAATGCAATATAGCGGGAATGTTGGCGTAAAGATTGTGATCGGAGTTTCGTCGGAGTTGATTGCCTCTGTTTATTACTGGTAGAAACAGAGTATTTACTTATGGAAACAAACTCGAACAACATCATTCCACTGAAGGTTCTCTAAAAATTTCCTAAACTAAATTTCAATCTAACGGTAACAAAGTCAGTCGGGAAAGGAAATAAGGAGATCATCTGAAGATTGAAGTCAAATTAGGAAATTAAACCCTAATAAATAAAAAACCATCAGTCATCTCTCACCTCTGTCCAATTTCTTCTACTCTCTGAAACTAATCTCTGTATTACGAAATAATGGGAATGGAGGTTGGTTTTCCTGACTTAGACCAAATTCAAATACCACGGAGAAGAAGGGGCTCTTCCGGTGCCGGAACTGAAACCTCCAAACCACCAATCTCCATGTTGGAGGCTGCGGTTGTTCTTATGGTCATTGCATACTCTGTTCCCGATGTTGAAAGCTTCTGCAATTGCGAACTCGAAGGGCAAAGCAAAGCGAGTTTCCGTCGATTCCTGAGATGCCGGTGGCGATGAGAGAACGAATCGTGAGATGGGTGGACATGAAATTAACCTGGTGATTCAAAAGCAACTTCAAGATACAGATCTAAACAAGAATCACGGGCGTTTGTCTCTTCCTGCAAAGAAATTACTGTATGATTTTGCAACAGAGGAGGAGAGGAAGCTGCTGAGCGAACAAGAAAACAAGAACAAAAAAGGGATGAATGTAGTGATAATGGATGATGTTTTAGAAGAAAGAAGAATTTGTTTGAAGAAGTGGAAGATTGGAAGTGGGGATGTGTACTGTTTGATGACACAGTGGAATACGTTTGTGGAAGAAAGGAGATTGAAAAGTGGAGACCATATTCGACTGTGGAGCTTCAGAAAAGATGATGAAATTGAGGGTTCTTCTCATCTCTGTTTTGCAATGGTGAAGCTAATTCATGGGGTGTGATTTAGAAATTGAAGCTTTTAGCAACTCGCTAATTTTGTAGGGTTTTGTTTTTATATATAAAGGAAATATTATGTAATGTTGATGTAACAAACTAACAAATTCAACAAGAATTAAAGCAGCTTTAATTTTGACCAACACCCAGTCTTTTTGACTTTGAGTCTTTCTTCAGAATATTTTTCTTCTTTCGTCTTGATCTTCTTCCCTTGGACTATTCTTCAAAATTTTTAGTTTCACACAACAATCTTAAATCTTTAAAATAGAAAAGAAAAAAGAAAATAATAAGAAAGGAAAAAAGAACTTGAGAAGAAAGAACTCAAAAGAAATTAAAAACAAAAAGCATTTATTATTTTCATATTTAAAAGCGAGGAGATTTTTTCAAAACCATGTGAGCCTACGGTTTTCGCCCTGTGAAGATTAGAAGTTTAATAAAAATAAGAAAGGAAAAAAGAAATTGAGAAGAAGAACTCAAAAGAAATTAAAAACAAAAAGCATTTATTATTTTAATATTTAAAATCAAGGATGATTTTTTTCAAAACCATGTGAAATTACTTAATAATCTACCAAATCATAATGTGTGAAGACTTTTGTTTTCTTTGATTAGTGTCAATTATCTAAATATGTTTTCCCATTACTTTTTTTTAATAAATATAAATAGGACGAGAGTCATAAAAAAGTGAATTAATAAAAGTAATTATTTAATTTATTCTTAACTCATCTCGTGGGCGTGCCGGAGTGGTTATCGGGCATGACTAGAAATCATGTGGGCTTTGCCCGCGCAGGTTCGAATCCTGCCGCTCACGTTACACTTTTTTTTACATTCTTTTTTTTTTTACATTAGATATTCAAATTGCTCAATGGCGGATCCACGATTTTATGCAAGGGAGGACACAAGTTCATATAAAACTAACTGATATATTTCATGTTAGGGAGTACAACTTTATATAAGGTTAAAATTTTAGCCTAATTAATGTCAAAATTTGTGTCATATATAGTTCTTAAACTTTAAAAAAATATAAACTAGATCATTGATATCTAGATATTAGTATGTCTAATATGTAATATGTAGTACCTGTTATTTTTTTTATTTTAAATAATGTAACTATTGACTACAAAATTGAGATTGTTAGGTTCAATTAGAAACACTTTTTTTTTTTTTTTTTTTTTGTCTAATTTAACGATTAATTTTTAAGCATTTTTAATAATTTATGAGATTTTTAGGTACTAAATTGAAAGTTTACATATCTATTAGACATTTTTAAGAGACTTATTAAAGTTAAAATTAAAAGTTTAGATATTTATTAGTCATAATTTTATTTTTAAAACTAAGAATTAAACTTGTAGTGGAAGCAAAAAATTTATATGTGAAAATAAAAAAGAAAAAACCACAGCTTCTTAATAGATTTAAACACACGATGTCAGGATGGTAAAGTTATACCACCACCGCTCATAGGGGAAACAATATTATATATGTAAAACAACACGATATGAGGGGGCACGTGCCCCCTGGCTCCTTTATAGATCCGCCCTTGATTATGATTGAGGGTGGGAGTTGATACATATTTTGTTTTCTATTGTTATTCGATTTAACTACCTACAAGCTACAGTTAAGCTTTCCTTAAATATTTCTTTATAAATATACAACACGAGAGTCTCATTAAAATAAAAAATAAAAAAAATAAAAGTTACAAGATTCAAATTTTTAGAATCGAAATTTATAAGATTAATATACTTATTTTAATATTTATCCAAAAGTTCCATCAAGTGGGCGTGCCGGAGTGGTTATCGGGCATGACTAGAAATCATGTGGGCTTTGCCCGCGTAGGTTCGAATCCTGCCGCTCACGTTTTTATTTTTATTTTTTGAAAAACAAAAACCCCAAATTATAAAATATAATAGCCATATCCTGACGATCCATTTATTTTAGAAATTTCGTGTGCCTAAGACTATTTGACATAATTTTTACTCGATTAATGTTGTATCGTTTTTGTGTGACGGGAACAAGTGGGTGGCACTAAATTGCTTTGGGTTGTGATTTTTGCTTGTGGTGTTGTGGCACATTTGAGAGTTTTGCAATTTTGTGACCAAGGTTATTTGGTATAATTTCTTCTCGATTAATGTTGTGTTGTTTTCGTGTGATGTGAACAAGTGGACAACGTTGGAATGCTTTGGGTGGATGTAGGAGCATGACAAAACAGATGATTTGGTGATTTTCTTGTGGTGTTGTGGCGCATTTGAGAGTTTTAAAATCATGTGACTAAGGCTATTTTGAATGATTTCTTCTTGGTTAATGTTGTGTTGCTTTTGTGTGACGGGAACATGTGGGCGGTGTTGGACTACTTTAGGTGGATGTGGCAACATGGCAAACCGAATGTTTTTGTAATTTTTCTCGTGGTGTTGTGACGCATTTGGGGATTTCGCAATTGTGTGGTCTTTCATAGGGGAGGTGGTTTTGTGAGGGCCTTGCTCGATTTAATTTTGGAGGCTCCTTTTGGCGTTTGGATGTATGGCGTAAGTTGAGTCAAGGTCAATTGATCCAAACGATTTGGATCGATTGAAGGGGGCGCAAGGTGACGATGCTTGAGTTGTGTGGGCAGCCCCCTGAGCGGTGGTTGAAGTTATCTTGTAATGCTACTTGAGCTGCATCATAAGGGTGTGCTCATTGTAGTTGGCGGGCATGCACGAGCACACACACTCTAAATCTAATCTTCAAATTGTTAACTTTTTTAATTTTTTTAAATTTAATTTGGTTTCATTTTATATCATTTGATTAATGAGGCTCCCAAATGTAGCACAATGCAAAAAATTTGTAAATATGACAAAATTTAAATTTAAACTTCAAATTGTTAATTTTTATTTTGATTACCTATTTAATTTTAAAATTTTATTTAATTTTATATCATTTGATTAATTAGACCCAAATTACACACAGGCCCAACGTATTTGTAGGTGTAGCACAATGTAAAAAAATTTACTAATATGACAAAATTTAAATCTAAATCTTCAAATTGTTATTTTTTTTAATTTAATTTAATTTTATATCATTTGATTAATCAAGCCTCCAAATGTAGCACAATGCAAAAGAGTTTACAAATATGACAAAATTTAAATCTAAAATCTTCCTATTGCGTTTTATAAATAATAATTAAATTTCGTGATAAGTAGTGGGCGAATGTTTTTCTTCCTTTTTTTTTTTTTTTAATTTTATTTAAATCTTTTTTAAATAAATTAATTAAACTTAGTTAGACCAATTCCACGTTCTTTTTTTTTAAAAAAGAAAAAATTAACGAGATCGAATTTCGTTTGCTTTAATTTAATTTTTTTTACCAATTCCAATTTTTTTCAATAAGTTTTACGGGAATTTCTGTAAGAAGATAGTTTTTTTTTTTTTAGTTTTTAATTTCTTTTAATTACCATTCTTAAATTTGAGTTGAGAAAAAAAAAAACTCTCACAGATTTTCCGTAAGAATTGGAATTTATGAAATTTCTCCAAAATTTTCAATTCTTAAGAAAAATTTCAGATAAGAACTTTTCTTTTATTAGAAAATTTTCAATTTTTTCCAGAAATTTCAAAGATTTTTTTTTGTAAGGTCTAAAATTGAAGTTAGGTTTAAAAAGTATAATAAAAAAAATAAAATGTAAAACACTCAAAATGAGGGACAAAATAATATTTTTATCATGCGGAGCCCTCTATTTAAATCTCAAAAAGTAAGAAAGAAACTAGAAAAAGCATATTTTTTAAAAAAATATTAGTTTTGTAAGGTGAAATTTTTTTTAGGTTAAAAATAACAATTTCTCTTTGTTTTTTTTTTTCTTTTTAAGTTTTGTTATATTATTTATATACATTTAGTTTTCGTGTTTCAATTACTTTCCGTTTATACATTTTAATTTTCATATTTTAATTACTTTTCTATATTTAGTTTAAATCATTCTTATTTTTTATTTTAGTTTCTTTATTTTATATTTATTTTATTAATTTTCAATTTTATTTAAAGATTTTAATTTTTAAATTTTTGTAAACATTTTAAACTCGGCTTGTTTGATTGTTTAAGTTATGATATTGTTGAGGTCAATTGTGATATACAAAATTAAGACAGCCTCAATTAATAGTGAGTGATCAAATCTTTCGGTTTGTACAAATTTTTCTTTTCTAACTATGCTCATGTTAGATGGTGTTTGTATTAAAGGACTAAGAAAATTTGATCTCAACCAATTCAAAACCCCATATTGATCAGTTCTATAATAACAAAAATTAAAACATAGCAATTTGTCTCAAAGACAAAGACCATAATACTAAATATAATGTAAGATTCAAATAAGCCACATTTTCTGAACTCATACTTGCTTTTAGACGAAGGTTGCTGAATTCATTGTTATCATCTAATGAAGCATAAAAGTTCAAACAAAAAACTCTAAAATTCATTTCTTTAAGCAGGAACATACAAATTAAATTACAACCTCCTCACTATCATCTTAGAACTCAAGGACACAGACATGAACTTTCTGATCATCTCATCACAATCTCTTTAAGCATATAAAACCTATTAAAAAAAAAACTTCATCAAATTACAAGCCCAAGAAAATTAAAACCTAGGTGTGCGTTACATAAACATATTATATATCACGTGCTAAAAAATATAGAGAAGATCAGAATGCAAAACATAACTTGGTCTCCCAAGGTTAGTATAAACTCAGCCCACCAAATTTATGTATCAGTGATGACATTGGTGAAAAATTCATCAATGACGTCTTCTCTCTTTTGATTTGAATAAGCTTGTCAGCAACACACCATGGAAAACTCAAAAAATGATCTCTTTGCATACCTTCATTGTAACGACCCCAATAATCTGGGTGATATGTTACATGGTACCATGCAGATGCTTTTGCATATTCTTGGCCTTCGTCTTTGTTGTCATTGTATGTAAACTTATTTCCCTTCTCATTGAACCAAGCCCTGGCCTCTTTTCTTAGTGATTTCATGGCAAAGACAATTTGTTCTAAGTCATTCCTTTTATCAAAAGACTTTGCCATTCTCAAGATATTTCCACTGACTAATTCAGGTTCTGTTTTGATACCATAATAATCCATAAGGTTCCCCAATTTGAAGTCGTACCTAGTTTTGTAATCAAAAGCTTCTCTCAAATACTTTGCAAAGCCATCTACTTCCATGTCTGGATCGTAGCACTTGGTAGCAACTTCCCTAGTGAAGATTTCAAGGGTGTTGACATCAGAAGAAACATCCTTCACTCCTCGAAAAAGCTTCCCCAGAACACCATTTGATACATAAGTCGGTTTATTGGGTTTGTCCATGAAATCTGGATACTCATGGACACGAAGATTGCGTGGCAAGTTTGCTGGCACACCAGTCTTCGGGAAGTCAACAGCAATAGAGAACAATTTTGCAAGTTTAATGCACTCGGCACTCATTGCCTTCTTAGGCTTCTTATCTGCAAAGACAGTGTGAGCATTTGCAATGGCTCCAAGACCATCATTCACCATGTAATTGGCCAAATATTCCTGCACTTCCTGTATCAAAATGATCATATATAATTCAAACTTATTGTAAGCTTATGAATCTGATACAGATGCATCTTATTTATATTAAAACAAACAAAAAAGATGTACATATTTGAAATAATAATAAATACTTTCTAAAACCACACCTCGATTGTGACATCATGATCCAACTGCATAGTTGGTGCAGGCTCGTAGCTCATAGGTTTAACTGGTTTAATACAAGTCAGCTCCGGATCCCAACAAACAAAGTACAAGTCACCATCCAAATCACTCCCAGAACATTCATTTGGGTGAGGTCTAATATAACATATTGAAATATTAGTTCAGGACAACAAAAACTTGTATAAAAAGATTGGTACAAAAAATAGACTAATGAATATATGTGAGTAATCTTACCATAAATATTAAGGAATACATGCAAAGATACAATATCTGGAAAGTGCATGAATTTGCAACAAATATGGATATGTGATAAGTGCTTACCTTTTTCCTTTCTGGGGAAAAACCACACAATCCACCATATGATGTAGAGCTTTCACATCAACAGCATCGAGCACACGCACGTCCCCCGGATGTAAACATGGATTTTTAGCAACAACCACTTTACCCTTAACTATAAAATTACTTTCGCTTGATCTTCCAGGAACAGAGCAATGGACAAACACCTGCCCATATTCTAGTGTTCGGGTTTCATCCAAGCAACCCATCATTGTCCTTCCCTTAGGAACAAATATCCTTGATTTAGTCCTCAAATCTAACAATTTATCTGCTCGAAGTGTTCGTAGCATCATATTTAGAAAAGGCTCTTCATTCGGCTTGTAAAACAAAAGCAATTCCTTCAGAATACTAGTCATTTCTCCAGGGGACATCAACTCCAACACTTCTAATGCTCTTGATGGATCATCTAAAATAGAATCCAATTGTTCTATAGCCTCCTTTTGTTTTTTCTCAAAAACACGATCCTTAATTCCAAGAGTTGACAGAAGGTTGATCACCTGACGGTT
This sequence comes from Lagenaria siceraria, assembly GCA_002890555.2. Classification (NCBI taxonomy): domain Eukaryota; kingdom Viridiplantae; phylum Streptophyta; class Magnoliopsida; order Cucurbitales; family Cucurbitaceae; genus Lagenaria; species Lagenaria siceraria. Next base: position 7,592,401 of record CM016488.1, read on the forward strand.
AAGAAAACAAGGTTGATACTTGCTCCATAACAAAACATCAAGTTGCGTATCAAGCGACATATACTTCAACATACTCTTCCGTAATGACAATTTCTTTTTCGACGTTGGGTCAATAGCAACAACGCCTTTGTATCCAGCATATCGAATCTGGAAGGCAGATGGTGTATGACTGATCAAGCCACATTTTTCAGCAACCTTCTCAGCCAATGTTTTTGATATTTTTCCAATCCCATCAGAAAAACAATACATAATTTTCTTCCTTTCAACTTCTACATCAGGAATAACTTCAATTTCATGTTCTTCAACACATAAAGTTTTTCTAGATGAGCCAAAAGATTGACCAAGTCGAGCAGCATATTTTGCCACATTCCTTATTTGACGAAAGTCACCCATCCACTCTCTGATATCTGCTGCACTAAGGCCCTCCCTCGAAGCAAACATCCAAAAAGAATTTTCCCTTAATTGACTAGCCGAGAAAGCCAGAAACTCAAACTTCTTATCACCAATGAGAATACCATTTCTTAACACAGATAGTACTCTATCATAAACTCTAGTTCTTGCACTACTTTCAGCCGATGATGAACGCGGAGATAGATCAATGGAATGAAGTTTATCCAATTCCTCATCAACAAAAGACACACGAATGAAATTATCTATATCATCAATAAAACGACGGACTACTCTATTCGAAAGATTGGCCTCCGGACCACGGAAGTACACTTTAGACGGTGTAATTTGAACTCTATGCACATAGACCAGGCCATCATCCAGAGAAATATTATGTTTCCATGGAAGTTGGTTAGAAGTATAAAATGACAGATACTGATGTTTGAGCCACTTTTGTGGTTCGTAGCAACATTCCTTCATATTAAACAGTTTTTCTAGGGCATGTTCGATAAAGTCAGGACGAAATCTACTTGGATCGACCAATCGGAAGAATTCATCATCTAGCGTTGGTCCAGGAAGATAACCATGTTGGACTAAGGCATTGATTTTGAACAAAATTTTATAAGAGATATCAAACGCTTGGGGTGGAGTAATGATAGGAACCAGATTTGAAATGGAAGAGAAAGAAGAACCTGTCTGAAGAATGAATGGAGCATAGGTTTCTTTGTAGCCGACCAATGTTTGGAAGAAAGTAGGAAGGTGATGTTCAGGAGAAAGTTCTAAGCATAGAGCAAAGGATTGTCCAATGCAAGAAGATGGAGTGAAATCAACATCTCTGATCCAATGAAAACCAGTGGATTCCTTGGAATAGCATCGAGAGGAAGAAGATGATAGAGTTTTCTTGAAAATCCGTGGAGCACCCTGCAACTGCCAATTCGAACAAGTTCATTATTTATAATATAACATAGTTAATATCACTCAGATTAAATTGAAAATCACATATATTTTCTAACGTGACATCCAAAACTAAATATTATTTATCACAAATTTTAATTGAATAATTTGTAATTTAAATTGAACTCAATTTCAATTACCTTTTCAAAAGATTTTAAAGGAATATTTATTTTCTTTTATTTTATTTAAGAAAAAAGGAATATTTATTTTCTTCAATGTTTTAAAATTATTTTCTCTAATTTGATATTTTAGTTTTCTAATTAATAAGCAAGCAACCAAATTATGTAATTTATTATTAATTTTGTTTTTAGATAACTAAATTAAAAATAAAGATATTCTTTTAGATATTTGACTCTAATTTAAATTAATTTAGTTGATTGTTTACCTAATATGTTTTTTATAACAATTTATCTCATATTGTTCGATCAAAAGATGACGACAAATTTTAATATTATTTATGAGAAAAATAAATAAATAAATAAATAAATTTTAATATGGCTAATTATAAATTATAAATTATCGGGTTTTCTAAGTGTTGAAATATTTTTTTTAAAAAAAATGTTATTGTAATTAAAGTACTTTCTTTTTAAAAAAAAATAGATTTTAATGTTTAAATTTTTTTCTATATTTGTAAATAATTTGATATTTTTTCTGTGTATAATAATTTCCCGTATTCATAAAGATTTTTTAATTTCAAGGATATATTTGATACAAAATTAAAATTTAATACTTGTTAAATACTCATTCATAGAACAAATAAACATAAAACATAACCGTCATTAAACTTATAATTTAATGGCTATATTTTAAATATAAGGTTTACATAATATAGGTCACTATATTTTTAATATATATTTTCATTTTAATCTATGTACTTTAACTTTAGTTCATTTTGATATTGTAATTTTATAAAGTAACCATTTTGGTAATTTCATTTTCACTCTGATAGAATCAAAATAGTTATTCCTTAAAAGTTTAAAGACTAAAATAAACAAAAATAGAATGTATCGGACCAAAGTAAAGTTTTTCGTTAAAGGAATCATAATTTTAACTTGGGAAAATAAAAAGAAAGAACAAACCTGAATGAGAAAAAACTTGGAAGGTTGATTGAGAGGGCAACGAAGCTCAACACTCAAAATATTCTCAAAAGAAAGCTCCATTTTGTAGTCATCAACTTCATAACTCAAATAAAAGCATAATTTCCTAACTCCAATTCCAAATTCCACATTCCAATTTTCTCCTTCCCAAATTACCCTCATTTTTTCCTTCGAAATTAGGCTTCCCAAGTGCCCTTTCACGTCTTCCATTCTCTCCATTTCGCCACCACCTCTCACCGGCGCCACCACCGCCCTCTCCACTTCTCTAGCCTTCAAATACGAGCTTCCGAACCACAGCTGCTTCTCCGCCGCTGTCGCCTTTGCCACTATGTACTCGGCTGCCAGTTTGCTTCCGAACCGGACGGTCGCAAATGTGAATCGGGCTTTTTCGTCTTTGGGTTTTGAAATCCTCACCGTCGATACCGTTCCATCTCCGGTGTGATTCTCGAGAAATTCCTTCACCTCGTCTACGGTCACCTCTAGCCGGAACCCGTAAATCTCGATTGTCTTTCCCATGTCGTTTTGTTGTAGCGGTTTGTCTTTCAACTGCATGTTTTTGAAGAGTTATGAATTATGAAACGTGCATGAATTTGTGTAATGTTCATCAAAATTATCTCGAGAACTCATATTCTTCCTTAGTGTAATTCAGGGCTAAAATTGATATTTGATCTATCCATTTAAGATAAACTAAAAATTGATGCATCTTTGTCGTCTACTTTAATTAACCAATTAAAAAAATTAGTTCATGACAAAATTATAGTATGACAATTAAGTGAACAGTAAAACAAACGAAAAAGCATATTCGGACACAAATTGCATAGTTTAGGAGTTTTTTTTTATAATTTAGCCTATATATATATATATATATATATATATATATATTTGTATGGCTCAAAATGTTGTCATTTTATTGTCATCTGATAGTACATTCAAATAATGGAGAAGGGAGTTATGCATACATTGACATGCTGATGAAAAAAAAAAAATATCATTGATCACGTTTAAATATAGTGAGATATTTTAACATGAACATGTTAATCCTTGCAATATTATCTTATTGTACATGTTGTTAACTTCAAAATAGCTCAACTAGTAACGACATAGTCAAAATGAACATAATTCATCTGATATCAAAATTTAACTATCAATCTCGATCAAGGTCAAAAGACATTCGATTATCCTACCGTTAAAAAGAAAAACTAATTACAACATATAAATTTTTGTACATATCACAACAATTCAAATAGAAAGAGAGAGCTAGAGAGAACCTGTAGAACTGGAAGCACTGTAAAGCAAAACAAAGCACTGAAATTAAGATATTATTGATGAGAAAGCTGTGGGGAAAATATGAAGCAAAAATATGGAATTTATAGATAATAGAAAGAAAGACTATAGTTTAGTCAAGTCCTCAAGAGTCAAGGTCACCAGCTTTTAAACCAAGTTTAATGTGCCTTCCGTCCTCCTCACTAATCTTTTATTTATTACATAACATATTAATTAATCTTTTTTTTTTCTTATTACATTAATTTAAGTCACTTTTTATTCTTTCATATTTTAACTTCATTACAAATAATTTACATTCATAATTAAATTTCTACCCATTTAACCTAAATTTTAAATCAACTTGTATATATTTCTATATCAACATTATGTTATAAGAATTTATAAATACAAGAATGTTATTTTTGTTTTTTAATGGGAAAATCAGACTAACTTAACCCACTAATTTCTAGTTTATAACTTTATGAAATTATTATTTTTCAATATTTAGCTTAATTTTTCCATATAGAAATAGAGTGGGCTCCACACGTTTGAGATGGAAAAATGTTGTACTTAATTTCTTTTAATATTTCAACACATCACAAAGGAATGTGTTTGGAAACTTACAAAAAGCCTCTCCTAAAATCATTACACTCCAAAGTTTTGTTTTTTGCGATATTAAAAGTGACCAATTATATTTGATTGTGTGGGACCCGGCCGTTTCAATAGCTCTTGTCAGTGTCATTTGTTCATCGAATCATCTCTCTTACTTTAAATCATATAATTTAGTTTTTATAACGCGTTCTAGTCATGTAAATTCAAACATAAGTTTGATTAATAAAATATTGATTATTATATCATATACTGTAACGATTTATTTCTTATAAATTTTAGAAAGTATGATAACTAAAACTTTATTGGGTTGGGATATGTTTTCTTTGAATAAAGCAATTAATTTCATCCTTTTATTTTAACATTAAGTAATACTTTTTAGTAAATAAATTTAACCTTTTATATCTTGTAATAGTCAATATAAAAAAATGATTTAAAATAGTTTTCTTTTATATATACATGTTTTTTTTTTAAAGATATTCCATTCAAGTAAGTAAAATTATTAGCAATCTTTGAATGTAACAAAATTGAAGAATTAAAAAGAAAAAAAAATATAGAAATTGCATGAGTCACTTATGAACTACAGATTTGTTACCATTATATTCTTAAAAGTTTGTATAATTGTGCACCACTTAACTTTTAATTTGATCAATTAACTTCCTATAATTTTGTTAATTATTGTAATTAACTTTGTTTTTATTATTTAAAAATCTTAAATTTATCTTTAACTCGTGAGTTATACACATATATTTTTTAAGTGACATGATGAAATTTAGAGTTTAAAAAGAAAATTAACAAAATAAATTAAAAATGAGGATGATTACAAAATTAACAAACTAGATGAGATTTAAAATGAATTTGCAAATATAGTAAAATAACAAATTTTTAAAATGCATTTGCAAATATAGCAGGATCCAAATAATCAAACGGAGAGGAAAATAGGGAGAGAATGTGTTTGGAAGTGTGATTTAAGAGGAAAAATAAGAATGAAAAAGAAAATAGGGAGAAAATTGCTAATTTTTATATGAATAATTTTACCTGGACAATTTGAATTTAAAGAAGAATTACTCTAATTTTTTAAAGAAAAGTAAATTTTTACCTATTAAATTATTTATTATCTTGACTATTAAATAATTAAATTTGAAATATAAATATAATATTTATACAATAATAATAATAACATTAAATTAAATTATTATAATAAATTAAAAAAGAAGTTAACATGGTCTATGTGTATGTGTTAGATACTACGAAATCGATGGTTCTACCTTTTGTACAAAAAAAAAGTTTAAAAATTTAAAATTAAAAAAAAAAAAAAAAAAGAAACTTTATAATTTCTGTGGACTTCTAAACTCGAAAAAGTGGACAAGGATTGGAAACTTTTTCGTCTTGGTCTCCCCAGTCCTTAGTTTGACGAGAAAAGATTCCCTGCGGTTACATATACCTACTAACGGTTAATTCCACGTCAGCAATAAAAATAAACCAAAAGTTATTTCCTTCAACATTTTGACAAAATTTCCGAATTATTCTTTTTTTTTTTTTTTTCTTTCTTTTCTTAATTGAAATTCCGGAATGTTCTTCAATTTACGTGTCTATATTATATTATTGTTATGTTATATTTAGCTAACCACCATTTGTTAAAGTTTTATGTAGGACTATTTGAGAGTAATTTTAAAATCATTAAAATTATTTTTTATTATTTTTAAAATTATTAATAAATATATTTTAATCACTTAAAATTAATTTAATTTTTAATCATCAAAATTAGTTTTAAAGAATAAAAAATATATTTTACGGTAATTTAAAAATGACAAAAGTGATTTTAGTCATTTTAAAATTACTCCAAAACATGTTCTTAGTTAATCGTCATGACACTCAAATTCAATACAAATTTATTTAAAGAACATATAGCATAAGTGAGAACGTAATTGAATTTCTATAACATTATGGATCTAAATAGATATTATACCTAAAATTTAAAAGTTAAATTTATAATTTTTTAGTATAATGAGAGGTGAAAAGATTCAAACTACAAACGTCTTGATATTTTCATGTATCATACTATAATTGAATTATGCTTATTTTGACGATTAAATTTATAATTTAATTTTCATTTCTCCCCTATGAAATAAAACTACACTGACCAAATCTACACTTGGGAACTAAGTTTTTTATTTGAAATTATTTATTCGCATATGAATGTAATTGAATTTCTTTTAAAGTTCAATAATGAGTTTACCGAGATTTTTACAATGTTTTTTTAAATTACTAGATGAATTAATGGAAACTGAAAATAGGGTAAAAAGGGCCACATTTAACTAAGAATATCATTCAATTTGATAAAATTGAAAATTTATATAAGTTGTTGGCATGAAAAACTTGCATGTGGATCTTGGAGTACTCTGTCGACTTGAATCTCGTTGTTCAAGCTAACCTTTGTGAGAGTACTCACATTGGTGCGGTGCTGAGCCAAAGACACTCTGATGTCTAAAGTTGGTACATGGAGTATTTAGTTGAGCTAAATATAGAGAAGAGAGTTAAGAGTTACTCTTTTGGAGTTACTTACTTCTGCTACTATTTATAAGACCATTTCTTTAACACTTGCTTGGAATTATTTGAGGATCTAACTTTTCTCTTTTAGGATGCACAATTTTTCGTGCCGCTTTCTAGTGAATAAATTTATATTTAACGAGACCATATGAATAAATTTAAATTTTATTATTGATCTACAATTGCTTACAAAAACATAAAAGTCTAAGTTTTAAAAATATGACCTACATAAAGTTCATATATTTTTAAATTTATCTGTACATAAAAAATTAGTTTTTATAAAACATAAAACACATTTAATTTAAAAAAGAAAAAAGGAAAAAGAAACCTAAAACTATGAAAAGTAAGGATCGTACACCGCCTCAAGTGGGACTAATACAAGTTACACAATTACATCATAAGAATGTCTTGAAAATTTTGTCAATTATTTTATACGGATTTGAAACTTCAAAGGACATGATCCTCCAAAAACGATCACACGACTAAAAGTATATTTAGTTTAACTTTTTAAGTGTTTATTTTTTAGAAAGTGTAACCAAACATAAATGTTTTGATTTCAAACATTTTTTATATAAAAAATATTTAAATAAAAATGACTTTTTAAATTTTTTTTCCTCGATCAATCAAAAAAGTTATATGACTTAATTATAAAAAAGTAACCCAAAATAAAAAGTTCCAAATGGGTGATTGAGAAATATACTTTTAGGTTATTAATTTAGTAATTTAAGTCTTAAGATAGCAAGAGTGTGGAACAAGTAAAGAACCAAACTTAGGCCACAAGTTTCCACACATTAAGGTAATTGGAATGTGGAATATAGAATTTTGGTAGTTAATGTCTCTTTTCAAGTACCAAAAAGGTGGAAATTGAAAAGAAAGAGCATGGTCTGGGGGGGCAAAGATGGAAAAGACCTATGCTGATAATCTGAAAAGAGTTTTATTTGCAAAACTAATAAAAAATTTATTCTCAATAGAGGAGCCCATCATGGAACAGAATTTGATCCCTAAATTTTAACCATAAGTTTTTAGGATTAAAAAAAATGTTACATTTATATTTTTGTACATTGAATTTAATATCTATTTGATCGATTGAGTAATTAATTTTATATTTATGATATTGAGTAACTAACCTTCACTTTTAGTTATATGTGATAATTTTCAATTGATTAAGTTGAAATAATTATGAAGTGGATTTTTCAATTAAAATAAAAAATATTTATGGTAATTTAATTATAATTAAGAAAAATTTTCACAAATAGAAAAAATGTCAAACTATTTACAGAAAATAACAAAAAAATCACTCATAGATATTGATAGATTTCTATCAGCATCTATCGGTGATAGATTTATATCATTTCTATCACCGATAGATCCTGATATACTTCTATCATCATCTATCAAAACTATCTAAAAATTTTACTATTTTGTATAAATAATTTTATTTATTTTTCTATTTTTAAAAAGTTCCCATTAATTAATTGGTACAAAATTAATAAAAGTGAAAACTGCGAGACTCTGGACAAAGAAAACCCCTACTTTTACTAATAATTTCAACAGCACCCAAATTTTTACTAACTTCTTATTAGATTGCTCTAATTCAGCACTTAATCGATTAATAAAGACTCAGTCTTCTTTTAAGAAACACAAATCAGAATAAAATATTTTTCAGAAAATAAAAATGGAACAACAATTCAGTGTGGGAAACGACCACGTCTTCATCCGCTTTTATTCTGTCATTTCAGTCATGGGATCGGAGAAAGATTTAATCAAATTGCCAAAATAAATTAAATGCAAATTTTCACAGGAAAAGAAAAAACAAAAAACCTAAATCGAAGAACAGATAAAAGGAGAAAGAAGAAACAGAGAGTCAATAAGAATGGGTGTCAGTCAAAATTAAAGCTGCTATTAATCTTGGTAAGTTTGTTAGTTTGTTACATCAACATTACATAATATTTCCTTTATATATAAAACAAAACCATACAAAATTAGCGAGTTGCTAAAAGCTTGAATTTCTTAATCACACCCCATGAATTAGCTTCACCATTGCAAAACAGAGACCAGAACAACCCTCAATTTCATCATCTTTTCTGAAGCTCCACAGTTGAATATGGTCTCCACTTTTCAATCTCCTTTCTTCCACAAACGTATTCCACTGTGTCATCAAACAGTATACATCCCCATTTCCAATCTTCCACTTCTTCAAACAAATTCTTCTTTCTTCAAAAACATCAGCCATTATCACTACATTCATCCCTTTTTTGTTCTTGTTTTCTTGTTCGCTCAGCAACTTCCTCTCCTCTTCTGTTGCAAAATCAAACAGCAATTTCTTTGCAGGAAGAGACAAACGCCCGTGATTCTTGTTTAGATCTGTATCTTGAAGTTGCTTTTGAATCACCAGGTTAATTTCATGTCCACCCATCTCCACGATTCGTTCTCTCATCGCCACCGGCATCTCAGGAATCGACGGAAACTCGCTTTGGTTTGCCCTCTTCTTCCTCGCCGGTTTCTTAGTAGTAGTAGTAGTAGTCGGAGGGTTCTTCCTTTTGTGGGTGTTTTTATATCTTTCGAGTTCGCAATTGCAGAAGCTTTCAACATCGGGAACAGAGTATGCAATGGCGGCCATAAATTTTAATTCATGTTATAATTTTGAATTTTAAAAATTTGAATCTTGTAACTTTTATTTATTTTTTTATATATTTTTATTTTAATGAGACTCTCTTGTTGTATATTTGTAAAAAAATATTTAAGGAAAACTTAGCTGTAGTCGAGAGGTAGTTAGTGCAAATAATAATAGAAAACAAAATATGGGACAAAATTCAAAATTAGTTGAATTTTGAATTATTGACAAAAATAGGGTACATAGTAAAGAAATCCTAAAAATAGAGTGGTTGAAGAAAATATTGACAAAAATAGGGTTGTAAAATCGTGTACCCGTACATGATTTCCACGTAGCATCCACGTGGTTGGTCAATGAGACCAAAATCGTGTACGGGGTACACGATTTCCATTTTTTTTTAATCAACAATTACATTTCTTAATATTGTTATTTTATAACATAATCATATAAATGCGTTTGAAGATTAGAAATTTATAAAAACTTAAACTTTAAATTACAAACGAGTCATGTGCCATATGGTGGACGTTTTCGTTGACGGTGCGGACGACGAGGTACAGGCACTTCAAAGTGTTGCTGTTAATGAATTAATTCATCAATATCCTCTTGGGTGACGATGAATGGATGTTCATAATACTCTTGTTGATTGCCAGGACCCGGATCCATGATGCGAAATCACTGAAAAATAAATAAAGATACACCTAATTTTGAGATTATTTTCCCATCTACTATATTTTTGTCATATATTATTAAATTAACATTATTTTTAAAAAAAAAAATTCCAAACTCATGAAATCCGAAAACAAAATTATAAAATCAAATCTAATGGTAAAAAAATACTAAATCTTATACAAAATAAATAAATATTCAATATTAATCAACAAACAAGCTTCACACTTTAGATTTAGTGAATATTAACCAAAACAAACTTCATAACAAGTTTATGTTTAAAAAAAAAAAAAATTACCGGCGGCGGTGGCGGAGACGGCGGCAGCACGGTGGTGGGCGGCGGGAGGAATTTGGGCGGCAGAAGAAGAAATGAGTGAAGAAGAGGGGCGGTTGAAAATCGTGGACCCGGTCCACGATTTCACTACGCGGCAGGTGTGTGGCAGCGAGAATCTTTGACCTGCAGATGTGGCAGGTAACTCATGGACCGGGTCCACAAGTTTCATGCCAAAATCGTGTACCCCGTACACGATTTTACAACCTCATTTTTGACATTATTTTCTCATATACCCTATTTTTGTCATATATTATTAAATTAACATTATTTTTTAAAAAAATTCCAAAATATGTATCAACCCCCATTTCCAATCATAACCATTTTAATTTCACTTTTAATTTTTTTTTATTTTGAAAAATAATTGTATAAACCCTACCTTTGTTTATTTATGAGATTCTTGTTTGTTAATATTTCTAAAATCTATGCAACATTTTGTAACTAAAAAAAGTTTTTTTGTTTTAGGCAACCATTTAAACACAATTTTAGGCTTAATTTATTAATAACTATATTAGAAAAAGAAAAAAAAACAATAAAACTAGGGTGATTATACATTTATGCAAAGTCATATATTTAGTTAAGTTGTATAACAAAATACACACAAAAAAATTATATAACAAAATGTCCCACTATTTCATCAATAATTTATATGAATTAACTTTTTATCAACCAACTATTTTTTATGGATTTGAGTAGCTATTTAATAACACAATATAGTAATCAATATGTTTTAATCATGTTTCAAGTAACATGATTAAAACATATTAATTTTTGTTATTATTATTTCTCATCATCTCGAATGAGCAATTTGAATATCTAATGTTTTTCCATAAAATAAATTATGCTTAAATTTAATATATATTACTAGATTATATCATTAGTTTTTTAAAACTTGTTTGTTAAAGATTCAAATCTAAAAGTTATTAAGTTAAAAACTACTTTTGATCTCTAAACTTGCATAGAGATATAGAACTAATGATTTAGTA